>CM035156.1:111558173-112049659 GCA_020205615.1 Panax quinquefolius
AAGGGTAATATTCTGGACAAGAGCTTATTGAGAGCATCGATGCAAAAGGACAACCTCTGATCGAGAAATCAGAAGGAGGGAATAAAGTCTTCGACCTACCCAAGACATTAAACTGACATCTCTAACGGGGTAGGTGAAACAGTAGACTACACTGTCAGAAAAGTATAACATGTCACATCTACAGTCTACCTCACTCAACTCGTGATCTATGAATATACAAAGGAATGAAGCCTCTAGTTGGAACTACATAAATACGTGCCACCTAAAGGAAACCATAGAGCACTTAACGAATGGCATGCAAGCTAACAGAAGATCTAAGCACCAACCCAATCAGCATCAAGATTGAGTTGTGAAGCCATTCGAGATGAAGTCTTCCACAAGGAGATCAGAAGAAGACTTCTGTAACTGAATAAGGAAAGTCAGCTAGTGCAGTAGCTGTTAAGCAAATAGAAGACAATGATCTTGGAAGTTACTAGGATCGTAGTATTTGCTAAACAAATAAAGGACTGATGTAGTGTATACAGAGATACTAGACAGCTTCTGAAGAACAAGGCTAAAGTGATTAAGCATTAGGTCAGTCCATTGATGATAAGTAAACAGGAGATCACAAGGAGAAAGCGAGCTGCACACGCCACAAATCTGAAGTGTCTTGCTATTCAGAAGGGGCCAGAATAAAGAAGTCAAGCCATCAGTATCTGGGAGCTGCTGAGGCAAACAAAAGTGTTGAAGCACTACACAAGAGAAAGAAGATGTGTTCTACATTGAAGATCCAATCAACACTCTTCAAGAACGTAGTGTTGTCTCTACCAGTCAACAAGACACTACGATTAGGTCCATAAAGACATGCATCAGAATCGTAGAGTTCGAATAGCTGAAGACTGAAGCATTGGCAATGGTTCAATTTGAAGGGTAATATTCAGACAAGAGCTTATTGAGAGCATCGATGCAAAAAGACAACCTCTGATCGAGAAATTAGAAGGAGGAAATAAAGTCTTCGACCTACCCAAGACATTAAACTGACATCTCTAAGCAGGGGTGGGTGAAACAAGAGAACTACGATTGTCGAAAAAGTATAACTTGTCACATCTGCAGTCTACCTCACTCAACTCGTGATCTGTGAATATACAAAGGAATGAAGCCTCTAGTTGGCACTACATAGATACGTCCCACCTAAAGGAAACCATAGAGCACTCAACGAATGGCATGCAAGCTAACAGAAGATCTAAGCACCAACCCAATCAGCATCAAGATTGAGTTGTGAAGCCATTCGAGATGAAGTCTTCCACAAGGAGATCAGAAGAAGACTTCTGTAACTGACTAAGGAAAGTCAGCTAGTGCAGTAGCTGTCAAGCAAACAGAAGACAATTATCTTGGAAGTTACTAGGATCGTAGTGTTTGCCAAACAAAGAAAGGACTGATGGAGTACATACAGAGATACTAGACAGCTTCTGAAGAACAAGGCTAAAGTGATTAAGCATTGGGTCAGTCCATTGATGATAAGTGAACAGAAGATCACAAGGAGAAAGTGAGCTGCACACGCCATAAATCTGAAGTGTCTTGATATTCAGAAGGGGCCAGAACAAAGAAGTCAAGCCATCAGTATCTGGGAGCTGCTGAGGCAAACAAAAGTGTTGAAGCACTACACAAGAGAAGGAAGATGTGTTCTACATTGAAGATCCAATCAACACTCTTCAAGATCGTAGTGTTGTCTCTACCAGTCAACAAGACACTACGCTTAGGTCCATAAAGACATGCATCAGAATCGTAGAGTTCGAATAGCTGAAGACTGAAGCATTGGCAATGGTTCAATCTGAAGGGTAATATTCGGACAAGAGCTTATTGAGAGCATCGATGCAAAAGGACAACCTCTGATCGAGAAATCAGAAGGAGGAAATAAAGTCTTCGACCTACCCAAGATATTAAACTATCATCTCTAACGGGGTAGGTGAAACAATAGACTACAGTGTCAGAAAAGTATAACACGTCACATCTGTAATCTACCTCACTCAACTCGTGATCTATGAAGATATTTGAATAGCTTTCAACGGCTACTTTCCAACGAAAGGATTGGGAAGGAGTATAAATACGCAAGAGCTTCAAAGATCGAGGGTTGCTGGAGTTGATGAGTTTGGAGAAGTGGTGGACTGATCTAACCAACGTAAATAGTGAGTGACCAATGAAGGTCTAAAGACTCACTCTACGATCAACCAAGAACACTTAGAGACAGAAAAAGAAAGATGTAGAAGTGAGAGTTCTACTACGAAAAGAGTGTTCTGAACTGCCGAGAGATAGAAGAGCATCAATGTCATCTTGATGTCCATCATGAGAAGACTCTAAGTACCATAGAGGAGAGCTCACAGTTATATTAGCAAGGCCATCATGAGAAGGCATCAAGTATCAAGAAAAAAGATCATCAACGCCATCATGGTGGCAAGCATGCAAAAGTTTCTAAGTACCTAGCAGAAGAGCTTACAGTCATCTTAGAAACCCATCATGTTCAACCATCAAGTATCAAGAGGAATGATCTTCAAGGTAGTTCATCAAGGGATTATCAGAAGTGGTTGAGTAACTAAAGAAACTGAGCATCATGTAACACTCAACTGCACTTCAAGGATGATCATGCCAAGCTGCTAAGTACAGAAGATGTTCAGAGCTTAAAGACATCTTAGCAGCTCAGCACCAACAACAAACAAACTACACCAACAAGAAGCCAGAGCCTGAGGGGTATTTGTTCGGAGGGACTAAATGATGTTTCCAAGCCTGCTAGGCTTGAAGAGTTCCTAGGTAACTAGAGAAGTTCTAAGGCAGATGGCCTTGAAGAGTTCTTAGTGAACTAAAGTCCCAATGCTGCTGGCCTTGAATGAATCATAGTGATTCAGGGTGCTGCCCTTCCTTAGTGGAAATCCTACTAGTTGAAAGCAGAAGAGTGGATTAGGAGCTTGAGTCTCTGAACAACTTAAAACCCCTTGTGTCTTTTACTTTATATCATTTACATTATGTACATTAACTACTATAACTGCTATGTATGTTTTAACTGTTTACCATTGAACTAACTCTACGAACATTGTATGTATGATTATGATTATATCAATAAAGGGGATCTTTTACTTATTCTGATGTGCTTGAAAAGATTCTTATGTTTGTCATATGCTAAATTATTAGTAATACAAAATAAACCAAAAAAGTATTTGAAATTAGAAAGGATCTATTCAACCCCCATCCTTCTAGATCTATTGTGTCTACTGGGAACTAATAGTAACCGCATACGATTTTCTACTCAACTCGTCAACTACCATGTTCTCTCTTCCACAATGATATTGAATGGTATGGTCGTAATCTTCAACAGCTCGAGCCAACGTCCTTGGCGCATGTTATGTTCCATTTAGGAGAAGAAATATTTGAGGGTTTTATATCGGGTCCAAGGTCGATGCAAAATTCAATTTCACGCTCTGAGGGTAGGCTAGGAAGTTCTTCGGGATATATGTTAGGAAATTTATTAACAACAAAAATATCATTCAAGATTTACGTATTTTTGTTTAAATTTGTGACATGGCTAAGAAAGCTTGATATCTGTTTTTCAATAAACCAATAGCTTTATGGCTTGATATGACAGTGATCGACTTTAGTGGTTTGGTTGCTTGAATTCGCATAATTGGTTGGTTAGGAATATGAAAGCTAACAACCTTATGAAAACAATAAGTTTTAGCATGATGAGTAGTCAACCAATCAATTCCTAAAATCACATTGAATGCAAGTATTTTCAAAGAGATAAGATCGACAAGTAACGTGCACTTACCGATTTGAATTAAACAAGATTTATAAACAATGGAGGTAACAAAGGTTTCTCCCAAAGGAGTTTCAACGGATAAGTCAAAGTCTAATTTCTCTGGAGTTGAGTTAAAATGTTGAGCACAATTAAATAAAATAAAAGAGTGGGTAGAACCGGTATCGAATAAGGCATAGACTTCGCAAGAGTTTATGATAAACTTACCCGTGATAACATTGTTCGGGTTCCTCATCACGAAAAATGCTCTCACTTAAACTACCGGCTTTGACTTATCTGGGACATTCTTTGATGCTTCCATCCCAGTTGGACTTGACTTTGCTGCACGAAAAAATCGAGCTAGGTGACCTTCTCTTCCATAATTGTAACATGCTTTGGACTATTGCATATAGTTTGGACTGATGTGTCCCTCTCCTCTACATTTGTAACATACGACCAGCGGTCGTTCTCCTTCCTTAACAACAGGTGTTGGTACTGACGTCTTTCCATAATTATTGAATCTCCTCTTCTTAAAATTTTCACTTCTATTGTCTCGGCCATGATTACCACTGAAGTGGTTACCACTTCAAGCATGTTGATTCCCTCCACGTTTGTTGTCACCGCTTCAATGACTGCTACCACTAGTATTATTGACTTGTCGGCTGCTCTCACTTGGTTCGGTTAACTCATTATTGCGCTCCAATAACTAAGCCCTATTCACAACATCTAAATACAAGAAAAGTTTTAGAGCAATGAGGTATTGACGTATTTCGGGTTTCAAACCACACAGAAACATTCACGTCATTCTATCCTCATTATCAACCAAATGGGATGCGAACCGGGATAACTCGGCAAACTTAGCCTTGTACTGCGACACGGTCATATTGTTTTGTTCCAACTTGATAAACTCCACCACCTTCATGTGACGAATACTTTCAGGAAAGTATTTTTCGTTGAATTGTTCTTGGAACTTTTCCCAAGACATTTTGAGTGCGGCAGGCTGAGTACATTTTACTGATTTCCACTAGTAATGTGCCTCTCCTCTCAACATGAAAGTGGCAAAGGGAACCTTTTATTCCTCAGAGCATCCCAAGACATCAAATATATTTGTGATCTACTTTATCCACGTCTCCGTCTTAAGTGGTTTTAGCTGTCCAAAAAATTCTGGTGGTCCCAGCTCCTTAAACTGCTTAGTAGTGACCATCCAAGAGTTGCCAGTGTTTCCACCTGAATTTTGAACAGGAGTCGCTCTCGCATGATGTTGCATGAATTGCATAAAGCCTCCAAACATCCCATCGTTCATCATTTGATCGGTGTTGTTGTTTACCTGAGGATTATTTTCTTCCTGTTGCACATTATCCTGGATATTGATCGTTGGTGACTCAACGGCCTCATGTGCTTCATTGCTTATCTCGACATTTTCAAATTACATTTTCAAACACTGTCACAAAACAAGGGTTAATTGACATGCCACATATTATCCCTATACTATAACCGACCAATTAAATACCAAATAAACTTAGGTAGGTCATACTAGCGAAGGAATTCCCCGTCTCTCCCCTCCTAGTTCTTGTCTCACATCTCAGCTAGGAATCATATCCCTAAGATTTGATACCAGCTGTGAAGCCCCTAAAATAGGTACACATCACCCATTTTGGGTCTCCAAATACATGGTACTGAATACAAATATAAACTTAATTATACAACATGAGCTGAGAATTTTTACATGAATATTGTCTTCTAGACAATATCCAAACTCAAATGGAGTCCACATTACATTTATTGTCACACTATTTTATAGAATAGTGAGGACTACTATAACACTATCTCGGACCATCACTCTGTTCCCCGACTAGTTCCGGCTACATTCTCATTTCCTGAAGAGAACAATGGAAATAAAAGGGTGAGCTCAACTAGCCCAGTAAGAAATATTATGACTAAGTTAATGCAGAATAAGTTATCATTAGCCTTCAACAATGTTAAACTGATAGAATATAATAGACAACAAGTTTAATTGCAGTGCAACAAGCAATACATTAGAAGAGTCAAGTAGAGCATGATATCTACTATCTTCTATGATTTAAAAAGTTTATCATTAACTTTATCGTTGGGACTCAGCTTAATAAATAAATCACATCATCGAATCATCCCTGCACTACGGGCCAAGGATATTCATTAGTATCACGTCCACAAATTATTCTTGCACTACGGGCCAAGAATATTCGTGTAATCATCAATGGTCATGATCATACCGAATTATCCCTGGTCATAATCATACAAATCAATACTCCATCTATGCACTACGAGCCAAATATGACTTTCGTAACAATATAAGCATGATGATGATGACAATGATATAAGAATTCAATTAAATGAAAGCAAATGATAAATTTTAAAGATTTATAATTTAATTTATCTAGAATTCAATAATGTCCAAATTGTCAACATGATACTGCTTTGTGGAGTAAATTCAAGAATAATATCCATGTACCAAAAATACTTTGGACCGAAAAAAATAAATTTTTTCGATGAACAGTGAAAGTAATATGCATACAAGCCAATCATATTTGATGATAAAGCATATACTTTGTAACAATCTTATTCATTTATTAATAAAAAGTATTAATTTATTAAAGGCTTTTAATTATCTACATAATCTTTGTTTTATAATATGTGATAAACCCATAGTTTTAAGCAATGCTTTTAGAATAATGATGATGATCATTCTAATGAGATCTAAATTCTTAGAAAGCTTAAAACTAAAATAGTTCCCAATCATTGGATTACTAAATTGGGGATTAGTGAATCCAGGATAGATTGGTACATCGTTTGCTTGCTCATTGGATGAGGATGATTGATCTCATGATCATTTGTGTGGAGACACTAAAGCAAGTATGTAGGTGCTTATTAGAGAATAAGTTCTTTGAGCGTGGCTCGCTAAGGAATACCTAATGGAGTTTTATTTACTGTCGATAGGAATTCTGTAGTGATAGTAGTACAAGTGATCCTTGGACTTGAGATCATCATAGTATCTTGTGTATGATGAGTTATACTTTGACTTATTCCTTAAGACCCTTAGGGTATATCAAAGGGTATGCTTGGGTATAATAAGTTATGCATGGAGATAATGTATGATCGATAAAGAATCTACCACTTCTAATAAAGAAGAGAAATGTCCTATGTGATTCGATAAATGACAACCCGGTAGTCCTTGGCAAGGCGAATGAAATTAGAAAGGAGTTTCTAATTTGCATTATTTGAGTTCATGCATTTAAGAGTCGAAATACATATAATTAAATAAAATAAGACTTGTGGTAATTCCATGTCTTATATTTAATTGGGACATTGTATGGTGGAAGGATTGAATTATGCAGTAACTATTTACTCAAAGGTTCTTTAATGATTAATGTTGAAATCTATATTATCCGGAAAGTCGTTGATCATTGGGAGGCTTATCCCTATTGTAGAATAAATATTATTTATTTAAATAAATTAATTGTTTAATTTATTCATTTAAATAAGATTAGAATTGTTCTAATTGATTTATTCATTCTGTAGGTTTAATATGGAGAACCATCTGGCACTCACACCATAAAAGGAAGAATAATTATTTAAGAAGTTAATGGCATAATCGTAATAATATGTTAAGTATATTTAATTTAATCTATGGTGATAGAATAAATTAAATAACTTAATATTTATTATTTAATATTTTAGAAATATTAAATATAAATTAATAAGGAGAGTCTTATTAATATTATTACAATTATTATTATTTTAATTTCTAAAAGAGTTTAGGAATTAATTTAATATAAGTACTCTCATTTATTTCTAATTGGATTAGGAAGGAAAATTAATTAAAGGAGTTTAATTAATTATCCCTAATAAGATTAGGGAGCTTAATTAATTAAAAGAATTAATTAATTAAAACCCAATTCCTTAATTGTTAAGGTGGGTTGCCCACATCTATAAATAAGAGGAGTCTTATTATGGGTGGTATGGGTTGTTGACTTTAATAAAGTACGTAATAATTCCAAGTTGTTGGGAGTATGCCTTTTCTATAGAGATAGAAAACTAGGGTTAGCCATAACACCCATCTTCTTGAATTTTATTCTTCCTTGGTGGATCACCTCTAGAGGCCAAACATTTGGGTGGCTAGTGTTGATCAAAGGAAGGAACCAAATCCGGTGGATTCAAGTTGAACGCGAAAAGGATTGGAGGTGAACTTGTACCTGAGGAAGCTCGATCTTCAAGGGTATGATTTTATTCTTTATCTTTTCGTTTAATTAATAATTATGCATAAAGGGTGATCCGGGGTATATGGTTTTAAAAAATTTTAAACTTGGATTTTACACGCTTCGCATTATTTTGCAATTTGATTGCTTCATGAATATTACAAACCTAACAGTGGCATCAGAGCCAAACCTTTATGCGAATTGTTAATTGTTCAGATTTGATATGTATATTGATATGTATTTTAAATAATTTAATTGGGCATAATTTTTATTGTATAAAAAAAAAAAAAAAAAAAAATACCGCGTGAACTCCTGTTTCCGTGCCCACGGACTTGGCATTAACCTGTTATTAAAGGAACTATTGCACGTGAAAACCGGATTGCATGGAAATCTGGGCACGGAAATCGAGGCAGCATTTTTTTTTAATTAGCGTGTATGAGCTGCTTGTTGCCTTGTTACTTTTTTTTTTTTTTTTGAATGTACAAGGACTCACGGTGAATTAAAAGCTTGAGGCACGGTTTTCTAGGCAACTTGTATAACAGGAAACAAAAGGCTTCGGAAATCAATAAAAAAAAAAAAAAACTACGCTTGCTTAAGTTATATATATATATATATATAATATATTACGAATATATATATACATATATATATTCTTAATTATTATATAATTAAAATAAAAAGTTTATTTTAATTTTAAAATAAAAGGTTTATTTTAATATTAAAATATAAAGTTTTATTTTAATTTTAATAATTTTATAATTGAAATAAAAAGGGTTTATTTTAATCTTAAAATAAAAGGTTTATTTTAATATTAAAATAAAAGATTTATTTTAATTTTAAAATTAGAATTTCATCTAACTAATTAGAGTTGGAATTTGATTCCATGATAACTAATTGGAGTTGAAATTGGATTCTATTGTTTCCTTAAATAAAAGAGTTTATTTAGATATGAAATAGGATTTCATATTATTCAAAATAAAAGAGTTTATTTGTGAATAGGAAAGAGAATCCTAATTTCCTTAAATAAAGGAGTTTATTTAAATATGGAATAAGATTTCATATTATTCAAAATAAAGGAGTTTATTTGTGAATAGGAAAAGAATATCAAGTGTTTCCTTTAATAATTTTTTTTTACATGGAATTGGATTCATAATTAATTAAAATAAAAGAGTTTATTTTAATTAAAGATTTTTTTTACATGGAATTGGATTCCATAATTAATTAAAATAAAGGAGTTTATTTTGATTAAAGATTTTGATTAAAATAAAATAGTTTATTTTATTCAAAATAGGATAAATTAAAATAAAATAGTTTTATTTTGATTTAAATATTGGATTAAAATAAAGGAGTTTATTTTGATTCAAAATTAGATTTTATACTAACTAAATTTGCCCATTAAATGATATCAATATATATATTAAATGTTTATTATTCATGAGATGAATGTTATTTATTGATGCATATGGTGATGTGTATGATAATAAATGGGATTGATTATGGACTATTGACCAATATGATTGGATTTTATTTTAGTTGGATGCATGAATGTATGGGTTTTATTAAATGGGGTCTGCGTACCTCGTCTTCTCTAATTTTTTCTTAATGTAAATTCTATCTCTCTCCTATGTACTTCCCCTTGACTGCTGATCAAGGTTTCTATTTATTTTAAATAGTTTTGTAATAGGAATAGTTAGATTTAATTTTGAAAAATTGGAGATCAAGGGACAAGAAGCGCTTGAAGACCCGTTTGTAATAGAGCCCAGGTTTAAATGTAATAGTTATATTTAAATATTATTTCTTGCACCCCTAGGGTTTGACCTTTTGGTTCACTTGGTGGCTCTAGTGAACCAAACTAGAATAAAAGTCCATAATCAATCCAGGTAGAATATAGTATTCTATATGTGCATGCTTATACTATATATATTATATATTATGCAAACATGCTTCGCATGTTCATTAATATAACGCGTATTTATATATATATATGCATAATGCGCTAAACAAGATGAGACAAATTAATAGCAAAACCCTCAAATTTTTTTATATTAAGTCCTAAGCGTTCAAAGATATTTGGAATATCGAGCGTCGCCTTCTAGCATGATAAAATTAATAGAGTATTAAATATTTAATATGAGTTTGTTGTGTCACCACAAGGCAAGTATTAAGTATTTAAGATGTTAATTATCACATTTGATGCTTATAAAGAAAATTGAACAATATTGTTTTGTTGTGTCACCACAAGGATGATATTTTCTTTTTGAATATATGGAGTGCTAGGTTGGACTTAACTTGGATAATTTTGATTGGATGTGCCACCACTTGATCAAAATAATCTAAGAGGCAAAATCAAGGAGTTGCATAGTTGATGTAATTGACAAAAGTTGTCTACCTATTTATTTATATATAGTTTGTTGTGTCACCACAAGGCTATATACATTTGAAATGGGATCCTTATTCTTACTAGCGAGATCTTTAATTAGATTTTCTTAGAACTATATAAGTGAGGTAATATAGTTTGAAGAAAATAGTGGGAGATACCAATTTAAAACAAGACCTAATTTATTTTGGTAATTAATAATAGAATGTATGTTAAAATGTTGTTAATTACAAATTCATTTACTGAAATTTTACAATGTCTAAAATTTACTATCACTGCTGAAGCATATTAGATGCTAAATTAACAGAACGAAATTAAATGGATTGGTTAAGGAATTTGAGAATAGTTCTCATATTTGAAAAGTTATCTTATGTCCTTAATTAATCGCCTATCCCGCTTGATGGTTTGATAACAATGCCTCTCGAGGAAGACATTGCTACTTTTAGAAAGTGGCAAGATGATGCATGATTGGCTCAATCCAACATGCTCGCATCCATGACTAACTTGAGCTTGAGCGTCAAGATGAAACTATGGATGCTCCTACTATATTCCGCACATCAAGTAGTTGATGGTGAGGAAAGTAGGAATGATAGATATCGAGATATCTAAGGAGCTCTTCCGATCTAGAATGGCCAATGGCACTATATAAATGCAGGAAAAAGTTCTTAATATAATCAATTTGATTGATCAATTAGGACAATGGGTTTTGTCATGGATGGAGAGTTGAGCCAAGATTTGATCTTGCACTCACTCCGGACTCCTTTCACAATTGTTGTGAATTTTCATATGAACAAGCTAGATATCGACCTCATTTGATTTGCTTAACATATTGAAAAATGTTGAGAGTCACTTTCAACCAAGAAAGACAATGTCTTCTTGGTAGGGGCCAAAGGATCTTCGAAAAGAAGAACGATTCAAAGAAGGTAAATAGAAAGGCATAAACAAAGGATAATCTGAACAAAGCGTCACGGATAGCAAAGGAGTTTGCTTCCTTTGCAATAAGCACTGGACCTTTGGAAAGAAAGCTGCGAGAAGCATCTTGCAGAGCTAACTAAAGGAAGCTTAGTGAAGTTTCGGTACATAATCTGATTTTTGTTCATGATTGAAATAAATTTTTTCTTTAAGTCGAGGTTCTACTTGGGTATTGGATACTGACTTTGGTTATCATAAATATAGATTTATGAAAGGACCAAGCAGTAAAAAGCTAAACAAATATAAGTAATCTATGTGCGGAAATGTAGCAAAGGTTGCCATATTAGCCATAGAAACTTATAGTTTAGCAATGCCTACTGAGGCAAATCTATTAAGTCGATAAGTTGTTATTGTATTCGATTCTTGTTAAAAATATTATTTCCATTTTATTGTTGGACAATGAAATCTTTGGTATTATAATTAAGAACAATTGTTGTTCTATTTATAATAATAATGTTTTGTATGGAACTGGAATATTACTTAATTTTGTATACTTGACTTACATGAAAATAATTTTACATATTGAACAAATTAGTATAAGAAAAGGAGATGATCATTCAAAGAGTTGAATGTGTGTATTTGTTGAAATACAAGTGTGAATTATTTGAAAGGTTCAAAGAATTCAGAAGTGAAACAAATTGACAAAGTATTAAGATTCTTTGATCAGATCAAGGAATAAATACTTGTGCAATAAGTTTCTAGATCATCTCAAATGATTTTCTCATAATGGACACATCCTGATACGTAATAATTGATTGATGTATCTGAATGGAAAAATTGTACCTTGTTGGACATGGTGCGGTCCATAATGATTTTACCGACATTCCAGTATCCTTCTAGGGTCATGTCCTAGAAATGGCTGCATATCTACGGAAAAGGTAACCTCAAAATCCAGCCCCAAGACTCCATAAAGGTTATGGACAGGGAGGATTCCTAATCTTAAGTATGTTAAGATAAGGGGTTGTCCAACTTATGTGAAAAGGTTTCAAAAGGATAAGCTTGGGACAAGATTTGACAAGTACGATTTGTGGGACATCCTAAAGTAAGTTTAGGGCATGTGTTCTATAATACTACTTAGCAAAAGGTGTTTGTTGCGAAACACGCTGCCTTCTAAGATAAAGGTGTTTATCATTGAAAGGGCTAGTGGGAGGATTATAGATCTTGAAAAGTTCGTGATCCACAAAATACTATAAGTCAAATAAGAGGAACCTGTAGATAGACCTATTATACCACAACCGAATCGTAAATCTGGAATAGTACCAAAGATACCTAGGAGGTATGGATTCATCATGGATGATGATGATGAGGTACACATCATAGAAGATGATGATCCAGAGTTACATTCGATGAGGTAAGACTTCTAGTGTGTACAAAAGGGTCAGTGGGAGCGTCGTGAAATTTTTAGTATTATATGTTGATATACTACGGATGAGGAATAACTTATCAATGCTACAATCAGAAAGGATAAAATTGTCTAAACATTCCTCCATGAATGATTTGGGAAGAGTATCTTAATTGGGGATAAAATCTATATAGATAGATTTAAAAGGATGCTCAACTTAACCCAAGAACGTATATTCATTTGATGCTAAAGTCGTTTAGCATGGAAAACTCCAAGAGATGTCTCATGTCGATGAGCCATGGAGTGTATCTCTCTTAATAGTCCCCATAGACTCCAAAGAAGAGAGATTGCATGAGTGACAATCATGTATGCAATGAAATATACGAGACCTGATGTTGATCAGTCATATTCTGGAGAAGATCACTGTAAGACAGTGAAAAATATCTTAAAGTTCTTAACCGGCACTAAGGATGTGAGCATACATGGTGGGTCTGAATTAAAACTAGAGGGCTTTACAGACTCAAGTTTTTCAGACAGACCAAGACGACAGAAAATCCACTTTAAGGTAAAGTGTTACCTTGAACAGTGGTGTAGTGAATTGGAAAGGTTCCAAACAGCAAAGAGTTGCTGGTTTAGTGATAAAGACAAAGTATATAGCTATAAATGAAGCTGCAAGTTGATTGTTTGGATTAAAAGTTCATTACAGAACTAGGAATAGTTCCTAAGTCTCATCTTGGATCTAAACATGTGTTGTGGCACTTTCATTTGATTATTAGAATCATTGAAAGATGGGAAATCACTATAGAGATAGTGGACTCTCAAGAACAATATTACATATCCATTAACTAAAGCTTATCCAATGCGAGGATAATCGTCACTTAGAGAAGAAGAGTATGAGTTACCATGGCGATTGGCTTTAGTGCAAGTGGGAGATTGAAAGTAATATGCATACAAGCCAATCATGTTTGATGATAAAGCATATACTTTGTAACAATCTTATTCATTTATTAATAAAAAGTATTAATTTATTAAAGGCTTTTAATTATCTACATAATCTTTGTTTTATAATATGTGATAAACCCATAGTTTTAAGCAATGCTTTTAGAATAATGATGATGATCATTCTAATGAGATCTAAATTCTTAGAAAGCTTAAAACTAAAATAGTTCCCAATCATTGGATTACTAAATTGGGGATTAGTGAATCCAGGATAGATTGGTACATACGTTAACTTGCTCATTGGATGAGGATGATTGATCTCATGATCATTTGTGTGGAACACTAAAGCAAGTATGTAGGTGCTTATTAGAGAATAAGTTTCTTTGAGCGTGGCTCGCTAAGGAATACCTAATGGAGTTTTATTTACTGTCAATAGGAATTCTGTAGTGATAGTAGTCAAGTGATCCTTGGACTTGAGATCATCATAGTATCTTGTGTATGATGAGTTATACTTTGACTTATTCCTTAAGACCCTTAGGGTATATCAAAGGTATGCTTGGGTATAATAAGTTGTACATGGAGATAATGTATGATCGATAAAGAATCTACCACTTCTAATAAAAAAGAGAAATGTCTATGTGATTCGATAAATGACAACCCATGAGTCCTTGGCTAAGGCGAGAATGAAATTAGAAAGGAGTTTCTAATTTGCATTATTTGGAGTTGTGCATTTAAGAGTCGAAATACATATAATTAAATAAAATAAGACTTGTGGTAATTCCATGTCTTATATTTAATTGGGACATTGTATGGTGGAAGGATTGAATTATACGGTAACTATTTACTCAAAGGTTCTTTAATGATTAATGTTGAAATCTATATTATCACGGAAAGTCGTTGATCATTTGGGGAGGCTTATCCCTATTGTAGAATAAATATTATTTATTTAAATAAATTAATTGTTTAATTTATTCATTTAAATAAGATTAGAATTGTTCTAATTGATTTATTCACAATAGGTTTAATATGGAGAACCTAAAGGGTCACACCATAAAAGGAAGAATAATTATTTAAGAAGTTAATGGCATAATCGTAATAATATGTTAAGTATATTTAATTTAATCTATGGTGATAGAATAAATTAAATAGCTTAATATTATTATTTAATATTTTAGAAATATTAAATATAAATTAATAAGAGGAGTCTTATTAATATTATTACAATTATTATTATTTTAATTTCTAAAAGAGTTTAGGAATTAATTTAATATAAGTACTCTCATTTATTTCTAATTGGATTAGGAAGGAAAATTAATTAAAGGAGTTTAATTAATTATCCCTAATAAGATTAGGGAGCTTAATTAATTAAAAGAATTAATTAATTAAAACCCAATTCCTTAATTGTTAAGATGGGTTGCCCACATCTATAAATAAGAGGAGTCTTATTATGGGTGGTATGGGTTGTTGACTTTAATAAAGTACGTAATAATTCCAAGTTGTTGGGAGTATGCCTTTTCTATAGAGATAGAAAACTAGGGTTAGCCATAACACCCATCTTCTTGAATTTTATTCTTCCTTGGTGGATCACCTCTAGAGGCCAAACATTTGGGTGGCTAATGTTGATCAAAGGAAGGAACCAAATCCGGTGGATTCAAGTTGAACGCGAAAAGGATTGGAGGTGAACTTGTACCTGAGGAAGCTCGATCTTTAAGGGTATGATTTTATTCTTTATCTTTTCGTTTAATTAATAATTATGCATAAAGGGTGATCCGGGTATATGGTTTGTAAAAATTTTAAACTCTGATTTTACACGCTTCCGCATTATTTTGCAATTTGATTGCTTCATGAATATTACAAACCTAACAAACAGTACCCCGTGAATAGTACCCTGTGAATAGTACTTTGGGAATAGTACCCCGTGAATAGTACCCTAGCATGAAAAGTGCCCCAAATATCCGAGTGAATAATATTTGAGTGAATAGTAATCGGGTAAATAGTAACCCATAAATAGTAACTCATAAATAGTACCCCAGCATGAGAAGTGCCCCGAATACCCGAGTGAATAATATTTGAGTGAATAGTAACTAGGTAAATAGTAACCCGTGAATAGTAACTCGTGAATAGTACCCCAACATGAAAAGTGCCCCGAATACCCGAGTTAACAATATTTGAGTGAATAGTAATTGGGTGAATAGTAACCTGTGAATAGTAACTCGTGATTAGTACCCAGGCATGATAAGTGTCCCGAATACCCGAGTGAATAATATTCTAGTGAATAATAACCGGGTGAATAGTAACCCGTGAATAGTACCCCGGGTGAAAATATTAATATTTAATAAGAAAGTTCAGATCAATATTCTAATGAAAAGATACTGGATGAAACGCAAAACTCAAGAATATTCCACAAATTTCAAGGATTATAGAAGCAATACTTACCATAGTAAGTTTAGATTTAAGAATATGAAAAGAAATAACATACGAAATTGCAAATAGATTTTCACCTGTCATACGATACGTAATCCGCGTAGACAGGTTATTCTGGTATATTAAAGGATGAATACAAAAAATAGTATCCCTTATGAATACGAAAGAAATAATACCCCTTACGAATACAATAAATAATATCCCTTACGAATACAACAAATAAAATCCCTTACGAATACAACAAATAATATTCCTTACGAATACAAAAAATAATATCCCTTACGAATACAACAAATAATATCCCTTACCCTAGTAGAAGATTGGATACTGCAATAGTAAAATATCATAATACTATTCTTCTTGCCCTCTATAGTTTCTCTCTCTATAGTGTCTCTTGTGAATCTTAGTGAATTGGTGAGAATGAAAAAAAAATTAAGCTTCTATTTATAAGAGAATGGACTAAATAGTAACCGATTCATGAACGGTCCAGATTGATTTACTATTAGAATGGACGGTTCATATTGATTACTATTAAAACCACAACCGACGGTCCATATTGATTTACTTTTAAAACCACAACCGACGGTCCATATTGATTTACTTTTAAAACCACCACCGACGGTCCAAATTGATTTACTTTTAAAACCACCATCAATGGTCCAGATTGATTAACTATTAAAATCACCATCAATGGTCTAGATTGGTTATCTATTAAAACCTCCATCGACGGTCCATAAACTTAATAAATCTTCCCACAGAATATTAAGTCAAACTTACAACAAACGCCTCGTAACAATCCCTATATTTATATCAAAAATTGAATAAATATTTACGACGAATTAATTATCTTTAATAAACACATTTTTAATCTATTAACAATTATTCATCATTAACATTATAACTCAAAATTTTTAACAACCAAATCATTCCCAGGAAAGAGGGGGCTTTTCGATAAGGATTTCTCTCTATTGGCACGCAATTAGGTGACCAAACCTCTCCTCGACATAACTTTCTAGACATCGTCAATATTACAAATAATAATATGAATAACTTTGTCGTCTTAATTATTGATTTAATAATATAAAATATTAATAATGTGACAATAATGAATCAAATAACGTGAGATACTATGCAGCAATTATTGTAGCAATAATTGAGTATAACTGAGTGACTTCTCACGTAAGCATCAATAATTAATAACGTGTGATACAATGCAACCACGCGCATTACTGTACTTTTACTAACGGTTAGTTCAACAGTTTAACGGTAAAACTTTCACCATTATTCAATTTTATAAAAAGATGTTTCTGTCATTTTTTAACTACGATAATACTTTTGTTGTGGGGTCCACCAATTATTGTGCCGTCGTATGAATATTCCTTGTTAAAATGAATATTTCCCGACCAATCGAATATTCCCTGACACAACGAATATTTTGTATCAACTTGCTTACTTTGCAAAAAATTTCACATATCACCCTTAACTTTAACCTTTTATCAACTAAACTATTTATTAAATAGAATAATAATTATAAGAAAATTAAATACTTTCATTTCATAAAATTCGGGGTCTTACAGTATCAATATAGGCCAACTCTTAGTTAAACGTAAAACAAATAACTGATAGGGCCATAATACGCAGATTTAATATAATAGTTACTAAGTGATAAACGTATATTAGTTATAAATATATTTTATATTATTTGATTTATTATAATTCAATTTCAAAAATTAAAAATCATAAGGCTTAGTTTGGATAAAATTGATTAAAATAAAGACTTAATGTTTTAAGCCTTGTTTGGTAACCAATTTAAAACTCCTTTAATTTATTTTAATAAACAATTAGGTTTAGAATTTATAATCATATATTATTTATTTGAATTTCCATAACAAATATTAGTTACATAAACTAAGTACAACACACTCAATAAATTCTCCACTTAATTCAATTATCACAAAATTATAATCTAATTATAATTTTATTTAATAAATTAACATACCATTTTAAATTATTAAATTAAAACATTAATATATAGCATTTTACGCTATCTTACAACTTTCCAACTATTAAATTAAATTAAATTAGAATGTTATCTAATAAATTTAATTCATAAATATTCACTAACAACAACCACATCACAAAATATTTATTTAATTTAATAAATAATTTAAATTACAAATAATAAAATCTTGGATTGTTACACTCACTTAATAAAAACATTCATATCTAACTACCCAAACATAATAAAGTTTAATAATAAACCATCCCATTAAAGGATTACATCAAACAGTTCAACAAAATCTCTCAGGTTATCTAACCTTTAAATATAAACATCATATGCAAAAAATTAATAATTACATTATAAGATTTAAAATAAAGTCCAACAACATAAAAGCTAACAGTCTTACAAGTCTTCAATACTTGCTTATCTTCCCTTTCCCTTTAATGGTTATAGGTGCATCGACCTTCTCAAATTTAGCTGTAATATTAATATAAGCAAGAGTGAGCAAACAATGCTCACTTGAAATGACAATGAATACATCATATCAACTACCAAATGATTAGGCTCAATAGAAATGAATAAGGTATTTCATCAATAATAATCAGGAACAAAATTTGAAATATATATAACTGAGGGTCAAAAGACCACGAACTATGTCCATAGTTTAAGTATTCTTTCAACCTAAACTTTAACAGTCATAAGACTATAGGGACTCCTCGTACTTAGGGGGATCAACCCTTCGTACAATGTATTGTGCACGAACATTTCAACGCTATGCATAAATTATCCCCTGTAATAGGGTTATTCATCTCAGTATTTTGAATATAAGTTCGCACCAAAGTAAGTTTGGTTTGGATATGTTTCAAGGTAATTTAGAGTTTAACGGACATCAACTAAGGATTAGTTGAATAAAAATGTAATAACATTCTGCTATGGAATAATTTATCAATGAATCAATATTGTATACCAAGGTCATGCTTTAGGAATAATCTAAGAGCATAAGCATTGAATAATATAACATACCTTGCTTGAACAATGTTAAGCTATGGTTAGAATCTTGTTTAGAATTAAGAATTGAGCATGCATGCATAAGAAACAGTAAATTGAACGATAAAACTTGTTCAACATTAGAGTATCAAAATTTAGAAACTTGCATGCTAAATAACAATATAAAGATTAGAAAATCTTGCTCAATATCAAGAGGTAAAGTTTAGGAGCTTGTATAATATATTTAGAGTTAAGAAACTTGTTCAATGAAAGTTTAGGGTTAGAAAAACTTGCACGAAGAAAGTTCATGTTAGAAAACTCGCCTTGCGTGTAAGCTAGACCGTAACAGTTTGATTCACAATATCATAATCACATGTCATTAGGACACAATTAGTCACTACAGATACTCTGTATACAAATAAGTACATATTTCATGTATGGCCTGATTTTTAACCACATAGTCAAGTTACATTAGTAACAAAACCTGTTAACTGTTAATTATATGCTCATTCTTATCACTATAATATCACAATAACAAAATTACATTTTTTAGCAGTCATAATATTGCATCAGATCAACTATTACAGACTCTATGTACAAGAAAAAAATAATTTAGGCCATACTGCTAACCGGCGTTGCGGCGCCATGGTTAGAACTGAGGTTGGCGTTGTGGCGCGAGACATAAGCGAATAATGGTGCTTTAGGCGCCAGAATGCGAGGCTTTGGCAAGGCCTAAATATTTAGGCTAAGGCTTTAGTACTATGCGCCGAATTACAATGTTGAGCACGATGAACAAAACAGAGCAGATTTTGACTGTTTAAAAACTTCTAGCACCTAAATTAACACATATAACTTACATAAATTACATATAACTATTACCCATCATACATATACTAATTTTACACAACTAAAAAATAAATCCAGAAATCCGTGAATACCATGGTTTCAACCCAAAACTACATTATCAACATTATTTGATAAAATTAACACTATAACCATGATTATACACCAAATTACCTCATTCGAACTACGTTTTCTCCATTTCTTAACATATTAACATATTTAAGGTTCAATTTATCTATTAGTTCACAATCACATATCAATTTTATTACTCCTACAATTCATTTTCATACACATGTTCACTGTAAAACTATTTTCTTTCTTTTTAACGTAAAATAGCATACAAATCCTTGTCTAGATACAAGTCTAACACTACCAATACATATAATCACAAGTAACAGTTGTATATCAACAATAAAACAAATAACTTGAATTCACTGAGCTTGAAACTTCATGCCATAAAAATATATATATATATATATATATATATATATAATAAGCTTATAGAACATACCTTCATTTGCTTAAGAAGTCCTTACTAACCACAGATAATTTTTTGAAAGTCTTAGGAATCCTCTCTAAATTATCTCTCAAACTCCCTCTCTCTCAATTCTCTATAACTTTTCTTCTCTTTTTTTTCTTAAGTCAATACCAGACTCACTCTTTTACATGAAATAAAACAAAACCAATGCACGCATTTTCAAACGTCTAAAACCGACGTTCTACTAATGACCCTATTAAATCAGCGGTTACCAAAATTAGTATATATATTATTTATATTTTATTTATTTTATTTATTATATTTATAATTCAAAATTCAAAAAAATCCAAAAGCCGTAAGGCTTTGTTTGGCAAAAACTCTTTAAAAATTAAAGAGTTAATATATTTAAGCCTTGTTTGGCAAAAACTAAATTAATCTCCTTTAATATATTTTAATAATCCATTTATAGCATAGTTTATTGTCACACTTTTATTACCAAATTAAATTAAAACATTATAATAATCCATTTAATTCTATCAACTCTTTAATTTAATCATTCAATTAAATTAGAATATTATCTCATAATAATTAATTTCTTTCACTCATTAATTATTTATTTAACAAATAATTAAATCAAAACAAATTAAACAAATATTTATTCCACAATAAACATATCAATTAAATATGTATATAATTCAATAAATATTTAAAATTACAATTTAAAATTCTGGATTGTTACATCCTTCCTCCTTACAAGGATTCTGACCCCAGAATCACAACTCAAACAAATTATTTGTCACATTCTTCCCTCGTTACAAATATTCTTTCCCTAGAATCGAAGACAAAATCAAACAAATAGCTTAGGGTAATTCTTCATCATTTCAGCTTCGAGTTCCCACGTAGCCTCTTCGACATTGTGGTTCCTCCATATTACCTTCACAGAAGGTATCACTTTATTCCTGAGCACTTGTTCTTTCCTTTCAACTATCTGGATAGGAACCTCTTCATAAGACAAGTCTTTATCGAACTGCAATTGTTCGTACTCTATCACATGCTTCTAATCGAGTTTATACGGTCGTAACACCGAAACATGAAAAACAGTATGAATGTGTTCCAACTCTGGAGGTAGAGCTATCTCATAAGCCACATCTCATACTCTTCGCAGCACTTCAAAGGGTCCAATAAACCTCAGGCTTAGCTTTCCCTTTTTACCGAAATGAATTTTCCCTTCCAAGGAGAAACTTTTAAGAACGCGAAATTTCCTACATTGAATTCACGATATTGTCTGTGTTGATCAGCATACTTCTTTTGTCTATCTTGAGCATCTACCAATCTTGTCATGATGAGTTTAACAACCTCCGTAGTTTGTTGTACCAGTTCTAGTCCTAACAGTTGGTGTTCAACGACTTCATCCCAGCACAGTGGAGTTCTGCACTTCCTGCCGTATAATGCTTCATAAGGCGGCATGCCAATGCTTGCGTGGTAACTGTTGTTGTAGGCAAATTCCAGCATTGGTAAATGTTCATCCCAGCTCCCTTTGAAATCCATGATGCATGCTCTACACATATCTTCAAACGTCTGGATTGTTCATTTTCTTTGGCCATCCGTTTGCGGATGGTATGCTGTACTCATTCTCAACTATGTTCACATGCATTCTTGTAGTCTCTTCTAGAAGTTTGATGTGAATCGTGGATCTCTATCTGACACAATTGATACTGGAACTCCATGTCTCAAAATGATTTCTTTAACGTATAACTTTACCAACTGATTAAGATTGAATTTAATCTTTATTGGCAAAAAGTTTGTTGATTTTGTCAGTTTGTCCACTATTACCCAAATCGCATCATATCCTTTTTGAGTAGTTGGAAGACCTACCACAAAATCCATTGTGATATGTTCCCACTTCCATTCTGGTATGTCCAACGGTTGAAGTAATCTGCTTGGCCTCTGGTGTTCTGCCTTTGATCTTTGACATGTCAAGCATCTCGCAACACATTCTGCGACATCTCTTTTCATGTTTGGCCACCAAAAGTGTCGTCATAAATCTTGATACATCTTTGTATTTCCCGGGTGTATCGAATATCCTGATTTATGAGCTTCGGTCAAGATTTCTTCTTTAATATTTGGTACTGCTGGAACCCAGATTCTTCCCTCGAATCTTAGTAACCCTTCGGTATCGATCTTATATTTTAATTCACCACTCTCAACCACCTTCTTTTTGATCTTTCCACATTCTTCATCTTGTAGTTGATCATTTCTTACCTTGTCCACCAAAGTTGGACTAGCTTCTATTTGGAATAGTCGTTCATCAGATTCCTTTGTAAATTTTATCTCCAACTCTAGCTTTGTCATTGCTGAAATAAGCTCCTCCTTAGTGGTTATCAGCATCAACTTTTCCCGACCTTTCATGCTTAAAGCATCTGCAACCACATTTGCTTTGCCTGGATGATAAAAGATCTCACAATCGTAATCATTTATCAATTCCATCCATCTCATTTGTTGCATGTTCAGGTTTATCTTAGTAAAAATATACTTTAGACTCTTATGGTCTGTGTATATCTCAGAATTTTTCTCAATAGAGATAATGTCTCCATATTTTTAGAGAAAATACCACCGCAACCAACTCTAAATCATGAGTCAGATATCCTTTCTCATAGTCCTTCAGTTGTCTTGATGCATATGCAATAACTTTGTGGTTCTGCATAAGAACACAACCTAATCCTTTATGTGAGGCATCACTATACACCACAAAGTTTCCTATATTATCTGGTAATGACAACACAGGTGCCACACTTAACTTCTTTTTCAATTCTTGAAAACTCTCTTCACACTTCTCCGTCCAAATAAATTTTACAGCTTTCCTTGTCAAATTTGTTAACGGAGTGGCTATCTTGGAAAAATCCTGAATAAACCGTCTATAATAGCCATCTAGTCCCAAGAAACTCCTCACCTCGGAAGGTGTTCTTGGTTGTTCCCAATTGATTACGTCTTCAACTTTTGATGGATCCACTGAAATCACATCTTTGTCAATCACATGCCTAAGAAATTATTCATGTTCTAGCCAGAATTCACACTTAGAGAATTTCACGTACAACTTTTCCTTTCTTAGTGTCTCCAACGTTAAACACAAAATTTCCATGTGTTTTTCTCGAGATTTGGAGTACAACAGGATGTCATCAATGAATACCACCATAAACTTGTCTAAAAATGGTTTAAACACGCTGTTCATCAAATCTATGAATGCAGCAGGGGCATTTGTCAATCCAAAAGACATCACCAGAAACTCGTAATGTCTATACCGAGTTCTGAATGTCGTCTTTGGTACATCCTCCTTTCTTACTTTCAATTGGTGATACCTACTTCTCAAATCTATTTTTGAGAAATATCTAGCACCCTTCAATTGATCAAACAATTCATCTATTCTTGGCAATGGATATTTATTCTTAATAGTGACTTTTTTTAACTCCCTATAACCAATGCAAAGATGCATTGACCAATCCTTCTTCTTCACGAATAACATCGGTGCTCCCCACGGTGACACACTCGGCTGAATGTACTTTTTGTCTAACAGCTCCTGCAACTGTACCATCAGCTCCTTCATTTCAATCGGAGCCATTCTGTACGGGGCCTTCAATATCAGAGTGGTTCCTGGTGCTAAGTTGATCACGAACTCAATCTCTCGGTTAGGCAGAAGTCCTTGCAATTCCTTCAGAAACACATCTACAAATTCCCTAACCACTAGTATCTCTTCCAGTTTCACCCCCTTCCTCTGAGTATCGACTATGTAAGCTAAATAACCCACACAACCTTGACTCAAAAACTTCTTGGCCTACATAATCTTCAGACATCTCACATGTCTAGGCGATCTGCTACTATAGAAAACTACCTTTGACGGAGTTAAAAGGTTTATACATTTCTTTTGGAAATGAATTATCGCTCCATAATTAAACAGCCAATCCATTTCCAAAATAACATCAAACTCTCCAAGTTTTATCGGAATTAAATATACCATCATAAAATTTCCCTTAATGTTCACCCTACAATTCTTGTATACAAAACTAACAGGAATCACCTCCCCATTCGTAATTTCTATGTTTAAATGGAAATTCAATTCTTCACTAGGCAATCCTAACCTCTTAGCAAATTCATCAGATATAAATGAGGAAGTAGCACCCGAATCAAATAATACATAAGCATCTATATCATTGATTGGGATAATACTTGACACAACATCTTTTGATTGTACTGCATCCTGCACCATCATGTTGAAGGTTCTGGCTATGGGTCTGTTTGATGACGTTGGTCCCGCAATGGTCAATGTGCCTCCACTGTTACCTCCCTTGTTTCCCGTTGTCTCTTCAGGTTTCTTCTTAGGGAACTCACTAGTAAAATGATCCTTCGACCCGTACGTGTAGAAAACATTCTTCTTGGGTTGGCTGTAATTTAGAGTAATGTGAGCCTCCTGTCCAAAGTTAAAGCTTACCCATTTCCCCCTTAAGCACACGCCCGCGTGAAACTTTCTGAACGTAGCACATGCTTTGAACTTTTTCTTCTGCTGGTTACCCTGCTGGTTTCTAGAACCCACATTTCCATTTCATTTTCTCTTTAGGTTATTGCTACCATTCCCACTAGTCCCACCACTATTCTTACCTTCATCTTCATTCTTCTTCTTTCTCTATTCTTGATTGTACTTTGTCACAGCCTCACCTCCTCCCTCGGCGAGAATTTCCTTCTCAAGCACCGCTGCGAATGTCTTCAGCTAGAACAGGGAGACGCTACTGTACAACCAAGGTTTCAGTCCATGTTCAAATCTTCGCGCTTTGTGCTCATCCATGTTGAATTAATATGGCACAAACCTCGCCAACTCGTTAAATTTTGCAGCATACTCCGATACCATCATTGATCCCTGCTTCAGTTCTAGAAAATAGGTCTCAAAGAATATCTCTATAAACCTATCCCAAGTCATCATCCCTTGTCCTCCATGAGTTTTATTGGCTTGCCACCAATAACTAGCCTCTACTTTTAATGTGAATGTTGCAAAAGCAATCCTCTAGTTCTCACCTACTCTAGCTACATCAAACACCTTCTCTATCTCCATAATCCAAGTTTGTGCCTCAACCGAATTCATGGACCCATGAAATTCTTGTGGTCCCACCACCTTGAAGTCCTTAAATGTCACAGCTTGATTCTGCGGTTGATTTTGTAACGCACACATCAGTAACGTCACTAACTGCTGAACGGGGTTAACTTTTGCGTTGTTATTATTAGTAGATCCCTCAGGGGTTATCATGGCTGACGTCTTCTTAGAGGCATTTTCTGTTAAAATACACCCATTAGATTGTTACTCAATTCCTTTAAGTATTTTCTACTTAATTAGCACACCATAAAAGATTATCGCATAACACATAACACTTTATTTATCCATAGGTTACATAACACTTGGGATTTATATTTTATTTATCATATCATTAATCACGTATCGAATACATTTATGACGACCTACTAAAATACTGCATAGCCTTACAACGCTCTTCTTCCATAATACGGAATATTGTTCGGCGATCTAATATGTACGATGGCAGCATCTCAAACTGTATCAGATAACCCATGACCCGATCTTTAGCTTGATTGATCATGGTGTTGAAAACACTATCCATCTCTTCCATTTTGATTTCATTCACTTGTACATCTCTTTCTGCTTCCCTGGCTTGTTTAGTAGCTTCTTCGTACGCATCTTCAGCTTTTTCCCTCTTAGTAGACTCTTCCTTCATCTTGGTCTTTAGTTCTGCTATCTCTTCTGTCAGTTGCTCATTTCCTCCTTCAGTGTGGACCAACTTCTCTTCGACATTACTCAGCGGTTCCTCTAGATCCTGTATCTCGTTGTCCTTTTGCGCCACTGAGGTCTGTTGTTCAACTACTATCTCTCTCTACTCCTCTACGCTATCCTAAAGTTCCACGTTGCGGTCGTATACTTCATCGTACATACGGGCAGTGATTGAGTTAAGTGGAATCTCTTTCTCCTCATCCTCATTCGGGTGTGGCAGCTCCTCAGGGTCTGCCTCGTCCATCTCTATCTCGTCATCCTCATCAGGTAACCCCTTCTACTCAACTACTGTGACCAACGGAGATGTTTCCCGTGGTAGTAGTTGTTCCCAAACCACCTGAATATCTCGAGGCTCTTCCTCTCTAGGCATCTGGGGTCCTTCCTCCCAAGTCTGACTGGATTCTCCTACATTAGCCATCCTAAAAACAACATTTTAAGTTTTAATTACTAATCATTACTACTCGATACTCACGAGCCCATAAGTTGTAATCACATAAGCACATAAGTGTTTTATTATTTCTTCATTAAAACTCGATAAGAGTTTATCACCACTATCTTTTCAAAGATTACTTCCTAAGGCTTTTCCCAACCTAAGGTTCATAACCTAAGGCTTTCATACCAACTTGTGACACCCCCAAATTCGGGTACTTCATTTCCACTAGATTTGGTGCTCACTTTATAAAAACATTCATATCTACCTACCCAAACATAATAAACTTTAATAATAAACCTTCCCATTAAAGGGTTACATCAAACAGTTCAACAAAATCTCCCAGGTTATCTAACCTATAAATACAAATATCATATGCAGAAAATTAATAATTGCATCATAAGATTTAAAATAAAGTCCAACAACATAAAATCTAATGGTTTTACAAGTCTTCAATACTTGCTTATCTTCCCTTTCCATTTACTGGTTGTAAGTTCATCGACCTTCTCAACTTTATGTCGACATCGGGATTTTTATTTGTCCCTTTCCTATTCTTGTTCTTTGGTGTTCTCATGTTAGGTGAGATTTGTTTGAAAAAACAACTGAAAAAGGTCTAACATGTATCATGTCGATAAGTTGACTGTAAGAGTCGCCAGTTGGTGTTTTTAACTGGTTACACCAATGCAACCGAGAAAAGGTTTGCACATTGACCCAGTGATGTGACACTGCTAAACGGGTCTGTGACACCGAGATTCATTTCGGTTTGAGGGTTTGATTATGCGGAGGGAAGGTGTTAGGCACCCCCCGACATCCGTGTTACCACGGTGACCGCCACTTTTCAAGAAACTGTTATATGAATGTGTGTGTGTGTGTGTGTGTGGATCAATGTGCTGTTTGTTTAGAAGTAGTGCTATGTCTCGTTTTCACCTATATACAAAGGGTTTGAATTTATATAAAAATTCAGTTTTAAACAAAATATAGCAATGAGATTTGTTAAAAGAAGTTTGTCAAACCCTGTGCTCAATTATAATTGAAGCCTTTGATACTTCCATTTTATTATTAAATTTTCGGCTTGTTTGCTTTTATTTTTGAGATGCGAGGCATCTTCGAGAAAATAATATATAGCAGTGCTGAACTCCTCATGGGCATGAACAGCCATCTAAGGAAATTCAAACACAAGTGAATAATGTACAAGTACTTACACATTTGAAAATATCCATCACCTTGTAGAATCTAGATTCGATTAATTTGAATCTGTGATCACATGATTCCTAGGCTCACATGATTACAGTTTATATGAAGGCATGGCGATGCTATATATATATATATATATATATATATATATATATATATATATATATATATATATATATATATATATGCGGAACATGGTCAACCACCACAGAAGCACCTCCATGGAGGATCGGAAATGTAAATATATATATAGAGACATGATCAACCACCACGAAGCACCTCCATGGGGGCTCGAGAAATGTAAATAAAGCAATAAATGCGATCAAGCTGCCGCCACTTAAGTAAACTCGAGTGGGACTAAATGTAAAGAAAGTAGTAAGGACGATAAACCACCACAAGTAAACTCCAAAGTGAGATGAAATATAAATAAAGCATTAAAAAGAAGTAAACTCCGAGCCTAAGTAAACTGTAGTATATATATATATATATATATATATATATATATATATATATATATATATATAAGCGATAAACGCACAAGATGTTTTTCAATCCAGGCTCGGTTTATCATTTTAGCGATTTTAGCGATATTATATATATATATATATATATATATATATATATATATATATATATATATATATATATATATAAAAAAGCGATAAGCGGACTAGATATAAAATCCAGGCTCATCAAATAGAGTTAGATAACCTTTCATATATATATATATATATATATATATATATATATATATATATATATATATATATATATAGCGATGAATATAGGATATAAAATTGAGGTTCATGAGCGAGAGTTCGACAACAGTTCATATATATATATATATATATATATATATATATATATATAAGCAGTAAATGCTCCAGATATAAAATCCAAGCTCATCGGATATAATCCAACAACAGTTCATATATATAAGTGTATATATATATAGAAAAGCAAGTAAATGCTCCAGACATAAGTCTAGGCTCAATCGAGGCATAACTCGATAATGTTAGTCCATATATATAAATATATACATATATAAGTATATATATATATATATATATATATATATATATATATATAGAAATGAAATGAAAACCACGGACCAAAATCTAGGCATACACACGCAACACGACTCTCAATGTAAAGAATAGTGTGTGCAAAGATGAAGATAAAAGCTTTATAGAGTGTGAGAAGGCTTATAGTGGGTTGCCAAAGCAGGCTTCTATAACTCTAGTTGGATAAACACTCAGCTCCCATTGGTAAAATATAGCTATATGTGAGCTAACAGGTGTTTAAAATGAGAAAGAACTCAATATGGGGCATGTACAGAGCAAATTAGACAGGGCATCCTCGCCTCTTTTTCTCTTACAAATGGCCACTCCATGATCTATATTTATAGTGCTGGTGGTCGTAAATGTACTTGCGGCAACCATAGATGCACCTGCGGCAGCCCGGGGTGCCCTGGGCTCCACGGGTCCAGTCATCTCGAAGTACATGCACTCATGCACTATGATGTCTGCTCGAACTTACAGAACTTCAATCCGAGCATCCAAACGAGGTGTACAAGACTTTCTTCGAACTGTTTTTGTATAGAGTTACGTAATGACATGGGATTAGAGGTTGTACGAAGTCAAGAAAAGGGGACCATGCCCATGGTCTTCAAGCTTCAAATTTTATCCGTTGTGCTGCCACACGTAATAGTCACTCGGAATT
Source organism: Panax quinquefolius (assembly GCA_020205615.1). Lineage (NCBI taxonomy): Eukaryota > Viridiplantae > Streptophyta > Magnoliopsida > Apiales > Araliaceae > Panax > Panax quinquefolius. The sequence goes on from CM035156.1 coordinate 111,587,706, forward strand.
TGAACTCTTTGGCTCTTATTGGACATTGCTATGTAGAAATGTATGTATGAAATGTTGAGACGGCGCGCTGTGGGGTAGAGGTGGCAAGATGATTATTTTACCCCTCATCGGGGTTATCTCCGGTTTGGGCTGATAGCAAACGTTGCTCAGGGTTACATCTGAGATTAGACTGTTGTAAGGGTTTGAATTCCACAGGGTCATCTGTAAGTGTGCATGTCTTCTAGGTGTTATCTCTAGGTCTTTGGAATAAATGCCTGAACAGGAGGTCTGAGATTGAAGCTGATTGCATGCATTTGAAACAAGCATTTCTGGAGTTATCACCGGAACTGCAACGACAATACTTGGGGTTATCTCCAAGGATGAAACTTGAGGTTATCTCCGAGGTTGGAATTGATACTCCCAGTGTGTGTTCCGGGGTTGAGACTGAACTTTCGGTGGTATCCGGAATGAATGTGATCTGTCTTCCAAGGTTATCTCCAAAGATGAATCTGCCCTCTTGCAATGTTAGTAACAGGTGTGCAGAAAATTTTGAGTGTCTGCAGATGCCCCTCTTTATCATATTCACACAATGCAAGCTATGGATAGGGATAAAGAATCCTAGACACTTGAAATGCAACAAGATAAACATGATGCCATGTGTAGCAATATGATTCAAATGTATGATGCATGTATGTTGTTGGATTATTTCCCAATATGATGGAATGATTGCCGGTTCCCTGTTAATCATGTTGGGGATGACAATCAATGGTGTCTTAGACATGCGATCCAAGTCTTCAAGGATGTTGATGTTGGGGTTATCACCAAAGTCCTGGATCCTTGATACAGACTTTACTCCGAAGATGTACCTCTCATGTGCAAGAGATCTGTGGGGATAAAGGTTTGTCTGTTTGAGGATGTGTATAACATATACCACGATCTGTCGGAAGCATCGCTAACAATATGTATTGTCGACGGTTTGCGACCTTGACGATGTGTGTATCACGGATAGATCCTGTTGGGCAACCGTCAAGGTCGTTTTTGGCGTTCATTGATATGTGTATCAATGGTTGCATTACATTGTGACCCCCGCTGTGGAACATGTCTAGGTTGTTTAACCTTCATTAATGCGTATATCAATGGTTGAATTTGTAACGCCCGAGAAAATTGGATTTTTATGGCATATAAATTTTTATTTGATTATGTGAATTAAATGAATTTATTATGTGAGTAAGTTATGTGAAGGTCGTTCTATGACCTAGAATGTGCTAATGTGGTTAGTAATCTGACTATGTGCTAGAATTAATTGTTTAGAATTTCCAAGACGAAAATAAATGTTTTTCGAGAAATTTTCGTAAAAACACTATTCATGCATTTATGTTCGGGGAATTATTTTTAAATTCTGAGAAACGCGTAATGATAGAATATTGAGATAAGATGAAATATCTGATAATATTTCATTTATGGCAAATGGAGTTTTCGCCTGCGGATTTAAAACCTAATGGTTGAGTATATTGATTTCCGAGAAGGAAATGAAAGGTGTAGAAGAATTTTGTTATTGTTAGAGCTTGTGTTATACAAGTATGATGCTATTTAGTATCTATATATAATACGATGAGTAAATATGAAGTACAATACGATTATCGTATGGGTATTATATGGAGAGAATACGTGAATTGTACGTATAGAATACGATTCGTAGTATAGAATTAAGTTAAGACTTAATGTTAATTCATTTGGGTTGGATTATAATTAGTCCAATTAATTGAATGAACAAGCCCATGGGATTATTAGGTTAAGTCCAATTCAAGGCCCAATATTAGATTAGTTAAGCCCAATGTAAGAAAACCGAACCGTGGATCGAACTTGTGGGTCACCGAATGGGTAAAACCCATGGGGATAACCCATGGGTGGGACGGCCCTTGGCGTAAAAAGAAAGATTGATGCTTGGTCATCGAGCATTTTACTTGGTGACCAAGTGTGAATAGTAACGAGGTGGATTGTTTATTGTCTAGATTGCCCTCCATTTCATTTTCTATAAATAGAAAGCCAAGGTTAGTCATTTGGGAGTTTTCAATTGCCCAACCTAGATTATTTGAGAGAGAAAGAGAGCTAGACTCATCAAATAATACACTTTGGAAGCTTTAACTTAGAGTTTTCCAAAAGATTTCATAAGAGTTCTTGAGGTAATACTCCTTGTTTCTCATCTTCATCTCTTTTGATTTTCTTTTAGCATGGAGAATCATAAATAGGTGGTATGTGTCTTGTATAGTAGATTAAAGATGACTGAGTATATATTCAATCTCTATAAGTCATGAGATCATAAGAATCATGATGTTCGATATAGTTTTAAATCATGGAAATATTTATTGTTGAGATAGATTGTTGATAAACGATTGAACTCCATCAATAGGTTAATATATGCATCTTGCTTGGTTAGGATGTAGATATGAAATCCATCGAGTATTCCATGTTATTTGGCTTAGAGAACATTAGTAACGAAGTTATGGCGAATTTCACGGAAATAGAAGTGGAACGTCGAAAACGTTAAAATTTCGGATTGATAGTTGAAAGTTGCCGCGAGACTTGAAAACATTGTTTTTCAATGTCAACACGTGAGATAGGGTATTTTAGAGTTGTGGGTTCAAGAATCGTCAGATTCCGACTTAAAACGAAGAAAACAAGTATTGAACGCTCATTAACGTTTACTAACGCTTAGAAATTGAACTCAATAGTGAATTTTGAGTTATCGGATTCGAAAGTGTCGAATTCATATATGAACGCGTAGAGTATATCATTTATGACGTGTAGGTTTTTGAACGGACCAAATCGGGCTTATACCGAAGGAGTTAAGGCCCCGAGAATTTCATAAAAAATTTTAACTGTTGAAGTTTTCTGGTACTGAGGTTAAAATTTCATAGTGTTAAATAAATCTGCTTGTTGGCACGGACAAATGTAATTTTCATCGCTAAATGGCACCGCATGGCCAATTTGTTAGAGTAAAAAGTCTACTGCATGCCAGCCGAGATCGGAACCTAGACATCGCTAACTAGGCTCAGCCTACACGCCAGCCTAGTCTTAAGAAGCCCATGGCGCCATGCAAGTGTGGCTTTTGATAGAGAACTTAGGTTTTGAACTTCAATTGTTCATAGATCTATAAGGGTAATGTTTGTACACTTCATATGTGTATTGAAACTATTCCTATACTAAGTTATATGGTATTGAACTTAGGAATTTGATGTATGTTAATAAGTTTTGAATGTTGAACAAAGTTGGTACTTTATCAACGATGGTCGAGTCCGATTAATAACGTCAGTTCTTTAATAAGCCGGGATGAAGGGTAGTAAGTTGAGTTGACTTTATTATTAATATTAAGTTAACTAAGACATAGAAGAGAAAGAAGTTAGTAGAAATAATGTGAACATTTGTTTAATAGCTAATTATAGTGTGCTATTTGAATATATCATGTAGATTCTATAAAGGTTGTGGTCAGTCGATTAAGTTATTTGAAAACGCTGAAAGGCAAGTTTTCTTAACGCTTGTCTAACTTTCAAGTTAGCCAAGTTTTATGTGATTCGTTGAACTGAATTAAACGACTAGTTTCAAAGAAAGGGTCGATGCCAGATTTAATTCGGCTAGACTACTCATAGTATATATATTGATTTGTATTCATATCTTTCTATATAGAAATGTTAACGCTATCCTATGCCAAGTAATTGGTACGGATGTGAAGGTAAGGTTTGTCTATGAACAAACAAAAGTATTTTTCATCGATTATTCGATGGGCACGCGAGTTTGCCAAATATTAAATGTAAATACGTTTAATGAATGAGTGTTGATCAACATAGAGTACTATAGGTGATCACCTAGAAGTGCTCGTAAGTAATGCGAGATGTACTGACCTTAGTCTTTGTGATATCCTTTTCAAGTATGAAAATGTAAAGCTATCATTCATGGTTCATCGAATAGGTTCGTAATTCCTAATCTACTCTATACTTTGGGAATTGATGATATGAAATTTTAAAGTATTATTGTTTCATAATGCTTCATAACTATTTGTTCAGTTATGTAGGAATTGTCATATAATTCACGAATGTGGTATTACTGTTATCCTTTGTTAAAACTTGTTGAGCTTGTTATGCTCACTTCTTGCGTGAATTATATAATTGCAGTTATGGATGAACGTACTGAGAATGCTAAGAGAGATAAGGGCAAGGCTAAGATGGATACTTAACCATCGTGCAATAGATTAGTATGTTTGTATGTATTATACATTATGAACAGCGAATGATGTAATCGGTTTATGAACCTGGGGAGGAATATAATTTGATTGTAATAAGAAGATAGTAATTACCTTCATTTTGTTGTATTTCAATGGAATGATTGTATGGATATTAGTATAGTGGAGCACCATATGTCGGGTTGGAAGATACCTGAATTTAGGGGCGTCACAGGTAGGTATCAAAGCTTTAGGTTATAAAACATAAGGGGAAAGAACCTTAGGCTAATAACCTCGTAAGGAAGGTAAAGTCCGAAGAATGAAATTCAAGTCCATTGAATTATTAAAGTATTGAGATAACTCAGTATCGAAAGATTTAAAAGATGAAAAGTAACCTTAAATAAATTAAATATGATTTGTGCTTATACTATTGTGTATTATGTACTAATCAACTTGTTATGTGCTATTGTAGATGTCGATCGATAGCATGATGTATAGAGACATTCACGTTGTGAGTGAAGAGTCAGTGAACCAAGTTGAAATTGTACCAATGCCCGGTGGCGGAGGTGCCAATTAGTTATACTAGAGGACTCGAGACATTGATGAGTACATCTCTGAGGAGGAATACTCTGAGGAGAAGATGGGGTTAGCATCATATCTTAATGAGATGCTTGACGTGGAGGAGGAAATGGAGGTAACATCGATTAATACGGTGGTACCTATTGAGAGCCAACACCTCCGGATGCAATGAGAGATCATTATATCGGGTCGTGTTGATAGGAATGTCTGGCTGCGCTTTGTAGTGCGAATATACGAACGAGGAAATAACTGCCCTATATGAGGCGAAGGAATCTGCAGAAGCAGATTTTTGAGTCAGAGCACGATGAGAAAGTGCTTATGACAGATAAGGCACGTGACTATAAGGAAGAGGCCGTAGAGCTTCAAAAGAAACTGGTTGAGAAAGACCAGAAGATAGCTAGGATGTCATACATCCACGAATGTGCCCATGAGGATTTCAAGCTAAAAATTGCTTGTTATTTCATTGAGTCTAGGCAGACTCGACATACCATTAATCGAGATATTGTGTCGATATTGGCAAATCAGAAATATGATAATGTTGTTCGATAGTGCTAGCAGATCGTTAGATCTTTTTTGTATATGGTAGTGACGTAAAACCCACTTTTGTATAATTAAAGTGTAGTCTTTTTGTAAATCCCAATTTTTGTTGAAGGAAATCGCGGGATAGTATGTAATAGATTTTTGGCTAAGGGAACATGATGTGAATAGTTTTGACTATGAAATCATATTTATATAATAACGTTTTTATTTAATGTGCTTGTTGTGGTATGAGTTGTTATTTGAAAATGATAACCAAGTAGTAAAATAGATAATAACGAAATTTTATTTATTTAATCAGAATTATGCCGCCAAGAAGGAGACAACGTAACCAAGAGGCCGAGTCTCATAATGAGAATCAGGGGGGGTCCTAATAACCCTATGCAAGAGTTCGTTAATTTATTAACTATTTGCATTTAACTAAGTGGGGGGAAGGATTCCTGTAGCTCCTAGGGTAGCAAGAACAACTACCTTCAAGGAATTTAAGAGTGTGGGTCCTCCTGAGTTTCGAGGAACGACGGACCCACTAGAAGCCCAAACATGGGTAAAAGAAATTGAAAAGGCGTTTATGATACCAAACGTAGGTGAGGCGCAGAAGACTTCTTTTGCGACTTACATGATGAAGGGGGAAGCCAACTACTGGCGGGAGGCTCACCAAGGTGGGGCTAGGACCGAAGCTATTACATGGGAACAGTTTAAGAAGGTCTTCTTCGAGAACTACTTCCCTACTAGCATTCAAGGTTGGATGGAGATTAAGTTCTTAGAACTTAAGCAGGAGGATATGACAGTTCCTCAGTATGTTGCCAAGTTCAATGAATTGGCGAGGTTTGCTCCACACCAGGTGGATACGGAGGAGAGGAAGGCGCGCAGGTTTGAGCAGGGCTTAAAACCCTGGCTCTATAGTAGAATATCGGTTTTTCAAAGTGCTTCCTACGGGACCATTCTGGAAAAGGCGATAAAAATGGAAGGTGGTGGTGAGGCATTGTCTCAGTACCACAAAGAGCGAAAGAACAAGAGTAAGTTAGAGGGAGTTAGTAAAGCTGAAGTTGCCAGCGGAAGCGGCAACTTGCCTAAAAGGAAGAGTTTTAACCCTGGGAATACTGGGGTAAAGCAGGGAGAGCCCAAGAGAAGGACAGAATCATGTAAGACATGCGAAAAGACTCAAATGGGAGTCTGCTTAAAGGGGAAATCAATGTGCTACAACTGTGGGTAGGAGGGGCATTTATCACCCAACTGTCCTAACCCTAAGAAGAATCAGGGGTGTTTTGTCTGTGGGTCATTGGACCACATGGCAAGAAATTGCCCGAAGAAGGGTTTAGAGGGAAATAAGGGTTCTGGTAGTGGTAAGTTAGTCATTACTGGACCAACACTATCAGTGAGTAGACCCTCAGCTCGTACATTTAATATTACTGTCCAAGATGCGGTTACATCAACGGATGTGGTAGCAGGTATCATTCTGGTGAATATGATAAATGCTTATGTGCTATTTGACTAGGGTGCTACTTGTTCTTTTATAGCATGTGAATTTGTTAAGCGATTAGGTTTAATTCCTGAAAAGTTACCAATACCTTTAGACGTTAAGGTAGCCAACGAAGAGATAATTCCCATTGAACATATTTATAAGGATTGTTACGTAGATATTAGAGGGAATAAGTTATCGGTAGATTTGGTACCGATAAGGTTAAAAGAATTTGATGTAATTCTTGGTATGGATTGGTTGGTTAACCATAAGGCGATAATTGATTGCCATAGGAAAAGTGTAAACCTTCGGCTTTCTAAGAAAACCAAGGTTGTGTTCTTCGGTAGTAAATCACCGAGACGCTCTTGTTATATGTCGATGACACAAGCTAGGAAGATGTTGAAAAAAGGGTGTGTAGGTTATCTGTGCCATGTTGTGGATACCCAAAGAGTGGGAACATCCTTGGACCAGATACCTATAGTGCAAGAGTTCGCAGATGTATTTCCGGAGGAGTTACCGGGTATTCCACCGGACAGGGAAGTTGAGTTTGTAATTGATTTGTTACCGGGAACGGCACCAGTTTCAAGGGCACCATATCTGTAAGACCCCAAATTATTAATAAATGAAATTTATTTTCCTCTATTTATTATTTTGAAATAGTAAGGGTTGATTTGATTAATGTGGATAGTTATGGGTAAAATACGTAAATATTTGAATAAGCAAGTGGTTATAAAATATTCATTATTGTTAGGGAATATTCGTTTGGTCGTGGAATATTAAATGACTGTCGGGGAATATTCGCACGACGGGCCTTGATCTTTTATGGGCCCCATAACGGAAAGCGATTGGATGAAGAAAGCGACAAATATAAGTTGTTTATAAATAACAGAAGTTGTTACTGTTATTATCTTGTTGGAATACCCGGTGGTTAAAACACACTAATACGCGTTGTTGAAGCAAGAAGCATGCGGTGTTGCACCAATTATTGATTCTTACGTAAGAAGGCACTAGTCAATAATTATTCTGATAATTCTTATCGCGGTATTTTATTTTATTGATTCAATAATTCTTTGCATTGATATTTTATATTATTGTTGTTTCAATAAATTGTCATTTACGATTATTTTCTATTATCAGAGCAATAATTCATATTATCCGAAGAATATTATTGGATAACATTATTGGCAATGTCTAGAAAGTTACATCTAAGGAGAGGTTTGGTCACCTAATTGCGCTTAGTAAGGAGAGATCCTTTGGAAAGCCCCCTTCACAGGGAACGGCTTTGGTTGCCAGATCTTGATTCTCGTAATATTATTTGTGAATAATTAATTATTGATTTATATGATGAGGAAAATATTGATTTTATGTGGATATAGATGGAGAAAATTTTTAAAGTGAGAATTGTTGAAAATTAATATTTTATCTTTTTCTGATAAAATAATTTATTTAAATATATTATTTTAATAATATATTAACGGTGATATTTTTATAATGAATGTGCGATATATGAGTATATGAGGAGGAAGAGTATTTTTGTGGCATTAAATGATTAACACATGTTTTGTGTGTCGGTGGACCCCATTTCTTGACTGAAATTTGATTATAGCCTGTAAAATCGACCGTTTGTGGATTTCGTTTAATTTCTGTTCGGAATTTGGAAAAACTTTCTTCTGCAAAGTTGTAGAGAATTGAATTTCCTATAAAAATTCGCGAGATTCGAATTTTCTGATAAAAGGGCTATTTATTATAAATTATTGAATTTTCGAAGCTCCGAAATAATTGATTTTTGGAAGTTTAAAATATTTAAAATAGGAAAAACGTTTTTTTTGTTTTGTGGGAAGCCCTAGCATGTGAAAGATAAGCTGAAATCAGTTGTCAAAATGTGCGTAGAGAATTTGTAATATAAATAATATTAATTTATTAAATTTTCTACTTTGGTGTTCTAAGCATTTTCCTATAAATAGGGTGCTTAGGTTAGAATTGATAATCACACCAGAAACTGAAGTTTTCTCTCTCTATATTATCGAGCGTATTCTTGTGAGTATTTTGAGTATACTTTGAGTATTGCCATACGGTGCAAATTCAAGTCATAGCCTATATCCGGTGTTTCAACTAGAAGTACTGTCTTTCGAGGTAAGGGATATTTTTTTTTTCGTAATGATGTTATTTCTTCAATATCATTATGCTGAAATATTGATCTGAAGTTTTTATCAAATTTGGAACTTTTGGTGTCTGAGTTACTATTCACGTATATGACACTATTCACGATATCTGACACTATTCACGAATAACTTTGACTATTCATCGAAAAATAAAAATTTTCCCTTTTCGTCTAAAATATCTATTGTGGATACTAGCTTTGATTGTATCCATGTTTTGATCATTTTTTAATTTTACACCACTATAATTATTTTTGTGGTATTTTTGGACATGGATAAAACAAAGTACGAATCCTTAATCCTTAATCCTTGTCATTTTGTTTCACTGGATTCGTTTCTTTAAAAATATTTTTTATCATCCTCAGTCTTAAATGATGATATTATTGAATATATTTGGCCTGTAGTGCAAAGATGAATGATTTCTGATGAATATCTTTGGCCCGTAGTGCAAAGATGAACATGTGTTTAGATGAACATGATCAACTGATGAATATCTTTGACCTGTAGTGCAAAGATGAATATTTGATTCCAGATATATATTGATTGATGTTACAGGGATAAAATATCGAGGATGAACTTTTAAATTCATATATATAAGATAGTAGTTTGCATTCTCTACTTAACTCTTCTAATGAATTGTTGTTTTCGCTGCAGTTGTTGATTTAAAATTGGTTGTCTATTGTATTCTATTAGATTTTTCCTTGTTGAAGACTAACGATAATTTGTTGTATATTATCTTAGTCATAATATTCTTTACTGGGCTAGTTGAGCTCACCCTTTTCCTTTTTGTTCCATTTTTCTTCTCAGGAGGCGAGAATGTAGCGAGTACTAGTCGAGGTATGGAATGAAGGTTCTAGAGAGAGTTGTTTAGTAGTCCTCACCATTTTTGTAAAATAATATATCAATAATTATGATGGGGATTTATTTACGTGTGGATATTGTCTAGATGGCAATATCTGTATTTAAACTCACAGTTTATATGTTGTAATAATAAAGTTGTAGTTATTTCGGTACCATATTTTGGCAACTCAGAATGGGTTGGTTGGAATGGACCTATTTTGGGGGCGTCACAATATCGGATGGCGCCAGTTTAGATGAAGGAGTTAATGGTTCAATTGCAAGAACTATTAGATAGAAAGTAAATTCAACCAAGTGTGTCTCCCTGGGGAGCACCAGTGTTGTTTGTCAAGAAGAAGGATGGGTCGTTAAGACTTTGTATCGACTATCGAGAGTTGAACAAGTTAACGATTAAAAATAAATACCCGTTGCCCAGGATAGATGATCTATTTGATCAGTTGAAAGGGGCAAAGTATTTTTATAAGATAGATTTATGCACTGGGTATCATCAGTTAAAGGTGAGGAAGGAGGATGTACCTAAGACGACGTTCAGAACTCGTTATGGTCATTACGAGTTTCTGGTAATGTCGTTTGGGTTGACAAATGCGCTAGCCGCATTTATGGATATGATGAACAGAGTGTTCAAACAATATTTGGACAAGTTCGTTGTAGTGTTCATTGATGATATTCTAGTCTATTCAAAGACGTCAGAAGATCATGCAGAACATTTAAGGATAGTGTTGGAAACTCTAAGGAAGGAGAAGTTGTATGTGAAATTCACAAAGTGTGAATTTTGGCTTGAGAGAGTGCATTTTCTAGGACATGTTATTGATAAAGATGGCATTTCTGTGGATCCGGCAAAAGTAGAAACAGTTAATGAATGGAAACAACCGAAAACACCAACCGAGGTTCGCAGTTTTCTGGGCTTGGCGGGATATTATAAAAGGTTCATTACAGACTTTTCTAAAATAGCTACTCCATTGACAAATCTGACAAGAAAGTCGGTGAAGTATGTGTGGACTAAAAAAATATGAGAACAGTTTTCTAGAGCTGGAAAAGAGGTTTAGTGAGACACCTGTATTGTCTTTACCAGATGATACGAGGAATTTTGTAGTGTATAGCGATGCTTTGCATAAAGGACTAGGTTGCGTGCTCATGTAGTATGGCAAGGTCATTGCGTATGCGTCACGTAAATTGAAAGATTATGAGAAGGTCTATCATACTCATGATCTGGAATTGGCAGCTGTAGTTTTTGCTTTGAAGATATGGAGGCATTATCTATATGGTGAGAAGTGTGAAATATACACGGACCACAAAAGTCTGAAATATATCCTCACACAGAAGGAGTTGAACATGAGACAGAGAAGATGGTTAGAGCTGATAAAAGATTATGACTGTGATATTTTATATCATCCGGGGAAAGCAAATGTAGTAGCCGATGTGCTAAGTAGGAAGGGTAGAGAGAAACTATCAATATTAACAACTCAGAATGAGTTGGTAACCGCGATGGAAAGAGTGGAGCTAGAAGTTAAGTTACCAGAGGAAGCGGTGGAAATGTTATTTTCCATGGAAACCCAACCAACCATAGTGGAACGGGTTAAGGGAGTATAATTGTGTAACGAATAATGCGAGCAGATAAAGAAGATGAAGAATAGACTAGGTATAACCTCGATAAGGAGGGAGTACTTCGTTTTGAAGGAAGAATTTGGGTTCCGAATTATTCTGAATTACAGAAGGAAAGAATGAAGGAGGCTCATAGTTCGAGATACTCGATACATCCCGGTAGTACGAAGATGTATCAAGACATTCGTCAGAACTTTTGGTGGCCGAATATGAAGAGGGAGATAGCAGAATACGTTAGTAAGTGCTTAACTTGTCAAAAAGTTAAGGCTTAACACCAACTACCTAGCGGGTTATTGCAACCATTAGAAATTCTAGAGTGGAAATGGAAGCATATCACAATGGACTTTGTGGTGGGACTTCCAACAACAAGAAAAGGATACGATGCTATTTGGGTGATAGTGGATCGATTGACGAAATCGGCTCATTTTCTACCAATAGGAGTTAAGTATAACCTAGACCAGTTAGCTAAGCTGTATGTCAAGGAAATTATTTCTAGACATGGAATACCTATATCGATTGTGTCAGATCGTAATCCACGATTCACATCGAACTTTTGGAGGATTTTGCAAGAGCAAATGGGAACACAGTTAAGATTGAGTACGGCGTATCATCCTCAGACGGATGGTCAGAGTGAAAGGACAATTCAAACGCTTGAAGATATGTTAAGATCTTGCATTATGGATTTCAAAGGGATTTGGGACGAATATCTACCGTTGGTGGAATTTTTGTACAACAATAGTTTTCACGCTAGTATAGGCATGCCGCCTTACGAAGCGTTGTATGGAAGGAAGTGCCGAACTCCATTGTGTTGGGATGAGGTGATTGAACGTCAGATGTTGGGACCTGAAATGGTACAGCAAACAGCGGACATGGTGAAGATAATACGTGCTCGATTTGTAGCGGCCCAAGATAGGCAGAAGAAGTATGCAGATCCTCACAAAGAGGAGAGAGAATTCGATGTAGGATCTTTTATTTTTCTGAAAGTATTGCCTTGGAATGGGAAGATACATTTTTGAAAGAAAGGGAAGTTAAGTCCAAGGTTTGTAGGACCTTTTGAAATTTTAAGAAGGGTAGGAGAGGTGGCTTATGAAGTAGCCTTACCTCCAGAAATGGAACGCATTCATAATGTGTTTCACGTGTAATACGTGTTAACGTCCCTTATAAACCGGACTATAAACACGTAATAGAGTATGAATCTATCTAGATAGAGAAAGATTTGTCCTATGAGGAACTTTCAATTCAAATTATTGATAGGAAAGAACAAATATGAAGAAATAAGGTAATACCTTCAATAAAGGTGTTATGGAGAAACCACAATGCTGAAGAAGCAACTTGGGAGATCGAGAGTAAAATGAAGGAAGATTTTCCTCATTTGTTCATGTAATTATAAGATAAGATTCTGGGGACAGAATCCTTATAAGGGGGAGATAATGTAACGCCCGAGAAAATCAGATTTTTATGACAATTAAATTTTTATTTGATTATGTGAATTAAATGAATTTAATTGATTTATTATGTGAGTAAGTTATGTGAAGGTCGTTCTATGACCTAGAATGTGCTAATGTGGTTAGTAATCTAGCTAAGTGCTAGAATTAATTGTTTAGAATTTCCAAGATGAAAATAAATGTTTTCCGAGAAATTTCTGTAAAAACACTATTCATCCATTTCTGTTCGGGGAATTATTTTTAAATTCCGAGAAACGCGTAATGATAGAATATCGAGATAAGATGAAATATCTGATAATATTTCATTTGTGGCAAACGGAGTTTTTGCCTGCGGACTTAAAACCTAAGGGTTGAGTATATTGATTTTCGAGATGGAAATGAAAGGTGTAAAAGAATTTTGTTATTGTTAGAGCTTGTGTTATACAAGTATGATGCTAATTAGTATCTATGTATAATACGATGAGTAAATACGAAGTACAATATGATTATTATACGGAGAGAATACATGAATTATACGTATAGGATACGATTCGTAGTATAGAATTAAGTTAAGATTAAATGTTAATTCATTTGGGTTGGATTATAATTAGTTCAATTAATTGAATGAACAAGCCCAATGGATTATTAGGTTAAGTCCAATTCAAGGCCCAATATTAGATTGGTTAAGCCCAATGCAAGAAAATTGAACCGTGGATCGAACCGGTGGGTCACCGAATGGGTAAAACCCATGGGCAAGGGTGGGTCGGCCCTTGGTGTGCAAGGCAAGATTGATGCTTGGTCATCAAGCATTTTACTTGGTGACCAAGTGTGTATAGTAAGGAGGTGGGTTGTTTATTATGTAGATTGCCCTCCATTTCATTTTCTATAAATAGAAAGCCTAGGTTGGTCATTTAGGAGTTTTCAATTGCCCAACCTAGATTATTTGAGAGAGAAAGAGAGCTAGACTCATCAAATCATACACTTTGGAAGCTTTGACTTAAAGTTTTCCAAGAGATTTCATAAGAGTTCTTGAGGTAATACTCCTTGTTTCTCATTTTCATCTCTTTTGATTTTCTTTTAGCATGGAGAATCATAAATAGGTGGTATGTGTCTTGTATAGTAGATTAAAGATGACTTAGTATAGATTCAGTCTCTATAAGTCATGAGATCATAAGCATCATGAGGTTCGATATAGTTTTAAATCATGGAAATATTGATTGTTGAGATCGATTGTTGATAAATGATTGAACTCCATCAATACGTTAATATATGCATCTTGTTTGGTTAGGATGTAGATATGAAATCCATGGAGTATTCCATGTTATTTGGCTTAGAGAACATTAGTAACCAAGTTATAGCGAATTTCACGAAAATAGAAGTGGAACGTTAAAAACGTTAAAAATCCGGATTGATAGTCGAAAGTTGTCATGAGACTTGAAAACATTGTTTTTCAATGTCAACACGTGAGATAGAGTATTTAAGAGTTGTTGGTTCGAGAATCATCAGATTCTGACTTTAAACGAAGAAAACAAGCATGGAACTCTCATTAACGTTTACGAACGCTTAGAAATTGAACTCAATAGTGAATTTTGAGTTATCGGATTCGAAAGTGTCCAATTCATATATGAAAGCGTAGATTATGTCATTTCTGACGTGTAGGCTTTTGAATGGACTAAATCGGGCTTATAACGAATGAGTTATGGCCTCGAGAATTTCAGAAAAATTTTCAACTGTTGAAGTTTTCAGTATCGAGGTCTAGTAGGCGTATTACGAGATATAGTGTTAAATGTCACGCCAAGCAAGAAACTACGATTAAATTTACTACTACTAAATGGTGACACAACGCCACTGTTAGTGTAAAGTCTCACGTCGCAGCTTGAGAGACCGGAACATAGAATCGCTAATCGAAGGCGCAATATACTCAGTCTTTATACTAAAAAAGCTTACGCATGCCATGAGTGTAGGGATTTTGATAGAGAACTTAGGTTTTGAACTTGAATTGTTCATAGATCTATAAGGGTAATGTTTGTACACTTCATAAGTGTATTGAAACTATTCCTATACTACCTATACTAAGGTATATGGTATTGCACTTAGGAATTTGATGTATGTTAATAAGTTTTGAATGATGAACAAAGTCAGTACTTTATTAACGATGTTCGAGTCCGATTAATAACGTCAGTTGGTTAATAAGCCAGGATGAAGGGTAGTAAGTCGAGTTGACTTTATTATTAATATTAAGTTAACTAAGACATAGAAGAGAAATAAGTTGGTAGAAACAATGTGAACATTTGTTTAATAGCTAATTACAGTGTGCTATGCGAATATATCATGTAGATTTTGTAAAGGCTGTTGTCAGTCGATTAAGTTATTTCAAGACGCTAAAAGGCAAGTTTTCTTAACGCTTGTCTAACTTTCAAGTTAGCCAAGTTTTATGTGATTCGTTGAACTGAATTGCACGTCTAGTTTCAAAGAAAGGGTCGATGCCAAATTTAACTCGGCTAGGCTACTCATAGTATATAGATTGATTTGTATTCATATCTTTCTATATAGAAATGTTAACGCTATCCTATGCCAAGTAATTGGTACGGATGTGAAGGTAAGGTTTGTCTATAAACAAACAAAAGTATTTTTCATCGATTATTCGATGGGCACGCGAGTTTGCTAAATATTAAACGTAAATACATTTAATGAATATGTGTTGATGTTTCAGGTTCCCGTAGGATTCGTGAGGCAGGTTTTTTGATTTGGGACCCAGGAGTTGACTCCTACTCTGGAGGAGTATGCACGTTTAATGATGCTACCACTAGACAGGCCTTACGTGTATATGGCAATTAGAGACATGAGTCGGCAGTTCATGACCCTCACTGGATTGAGGCATAGGGGGTGCAGGATGAGCTCACATCTGGCCACGTTATATCCCAACATTTTTTGTTTGATAGATTTGGCTCTGAGGATAGTTATGCACGACATTCCAGGGATTTCACCACACCGGAGGATCATTAGAATTTGGCCAGAGTGGATGTACTGCTATTATGCGTACTGTCCTATGTCTACATGCCACGGTACATGGATGAGTTGAACATAGGAGTTATCATGGCAGTAAGAGCTCTCAGGGAGGGTCACACTATCACACCAATGATCATAGCAGAGACTCTGAGGTTGGCTACATACTGCTCCACTTATCCGACGGGGGTGTTTACAGGCAGCTCGGTCATGTTGTATGTGTGGTTTATGTCACACTTTAGATCGATGGGCACTTTCAGATGACATGGCTATTGTTTCACCCATGATATAGCCATGTTATACTTCTTTCAGCATGCGGAGTGTAAAGATCCTGCATCTTGGTCCATTTTCCTGGCTGGGATCAGAGATCCGTTTGACATATTGTCGTGTTCAGGACTTAGCTCACCCTACAGCTTCATTACTCATGCTCCGGGCATGGATTATGTTCCTCTGGCTGGCTTGAGAAGCATGATCACTTACCATCCACTAGACATGATGTGTCAGTTTGACCAGTTCCAGGACTTCTATCCTTTTGAGGGGGCATCGAGTCAGCGCTTTGCTTCTCGCCACTTATCAACAGAGGTTAGATCAAGGTTGTATGCCTGTTGGAATTAGCGTGAGCTAGCTGAGTTTTCTATCAGTTATTCGAGTTGTTCTGTAGAGTATTCCTCATGGATGGAGACAGAGACTGCATCGGCTGCGGTACTATCCACAATGCAGAGGATTGATTCCGACGATGAGGAGCCTATAGAGGAGGCTGATATTGCCATCGAGGGTGATTTGACTACTGAGTTGCCAGCATTTATGATGGATTCTCCCACTACGAGTGCTACTATGATTCAGCATCTAACACAGTATTTGGGGCAGATTCTACATCTAATGACTTTTGAGAGAGATCAGGCTAGGGCTTTGATGTTGACAGCTCTTGATGGGAGAGACGTAGCCCTATTAGAGAGAGATGAGGCCAGATCATCTAGAGATGCATTGATTGTAGAACGGGATGCTGCCCTATCTGCCCGGGATGTGGCCGTTACAGATAGTACTTCAATGAGATCCCTTACGACTGGCATCCTTGCCGATATGAGTGCATACATTGATGAGCATCATGCCACCATATAGTTAGCCTCAGATCTGCTAGCTCGTGTAGATACCATTGGCCAAGAGCTTACTAAGGTACCTCTTTCTTCGGAGAGGGAAGCTATTTAAGATCTGATAGTCCGCATACACACAGATCCGTAGATAGTCTTGTATTTTCCTGCACAGACTAGCTTAATCATTTTGCCATTTACATCACATATTGTATATATCAAACAGTATTATATATGGTAGTGAAATATATTTTGATTCACTTCCCTTTCAGTTGTGCCTTGATACTTGCTTGATATTTGCATGTTTCTTCAGGGCTTGTGATCTTGATGCATTCTAAACTCATCCTTGATGTGTGGACATTAAGACGTCGCAAGATCTTTCAGGATGGATCATTGATCTTTGTGTATCCCTACCATCTTTGGTGTCTTGGGACTGGTTTCTGTATGGAAATATAAAGAGGAGTATGGCTTTTCCTCTCTGAGATTTATGGCACCACAAATGGTCACCAGTACTCCTATTTGTGAGAAGCCTAGTTAATTCCATCTCTTATGGATTGGTGTTGCTCTTTGAGGCACAACTGTAGCTTAGATGGTCGCCGAATCTCGTATTTTTGAGGAGAGGTTAGGTAGTTCCATCCAATTGGTCTGAAGCCGATGAAATGTGGTGGATTGAAGTTTGATCCCAGTACTATTGATAAGTCTTTGTGATTTGGTAGGGGTTAAACCGAACCATAAATGGCTGCCTACGTACTCCTATTGAAGAGGAGATCAAGTCTGCATAGTTCGAACCTGTTGTAAGAGGTTCAACGCTAAATGTCAAATGGGTAAATGGGTGTAGAAGTTTTATTGATGAAGAAGGGTGTAGAAGTGTTTTTGTGGTTTTTGTTTTTGTAAAGAAAAAAGGCAGAAATGTTTTTGTTGTTTTTTGTTTATTGCGACCAGACCATATAGAATACGGTTGCCTACGTACTCTTGGGTATTAGGAAGATCAGGTCGACGTAGTTCGCCCCTCAAGACGAATTGCAACCGAAGAGAAGTATGAATCCCATATGCAGGCTATACTGCGGGGAGAAGAAAGTTTGATCCCATGATTGGGACAAACTGCAGGTGTGAAAATTTTTGATCCCATCTTCAGGACAAACTGCAAGCATGGAAATGTTTAATCCCGTCTTCAGGATAAACTGCAGGTGTGAAAGGTTCAATCCCTGGGGATTAATTGAAATTGTGTGAAAGGTTTGAATTGAGGTGAAAGCAGGCTGCTGGTTTAAAGTGTATGTTCCCTTGAGGGGCAGAAGAGTATGTAAAAAGGGTTACAAAACCGGAATGGTGATCTGATGATCCAAAACTAGGATGTTTGCTTGATGATAACCTTAAACATAATACTGTTTCACGGGTTCCGAGTTGAGGAGTTGTGGAAATTCATCACTATCCATTTCCTGTGGTCTGAGAGTGCCTCCTGTCAATATCTCCTTGACAACAAATGGGCCTTCCCAGTTAGGAGTGAATTTTCCCTTAGATTAATCATGGTTGTCAATGATCTTCTTCAAAACCAAGTCGTGTGGTTCAAACTGCCGTAGCCGGACTTTCCTATTGTAGGATCTTGCGATCCTTTGCTGATATAACTGACCATGGAAGATAGCCGCGATTCGCCTTTCGTCTATTAGAGACAATTGGTGATACCTGTCTTCTACCCATTGGTCTTCATCTAGTTGAACATCCATCAACACTCTGAGGGATTCCATTTCCACCTCTATGGGGAGCAGTGCTTCCATCCCATAAGCTAATGAGTAGGTGTGACGCCCCCAAAATATGTATACATCACTTATTCTGAGTCGCCATATACATGGTACAAAATATAAATACAACTTAATAATACAGCTAGCGTGTAAAATACGATAAAACATACATTGAGAGTTTTAATAAGAATATTATCATCTAGACAATATCCACACTCAAAGGAGTCCTCATTACATTTATTGTCACACTATTTAATAGAATAGTGAGGACTACTAATGTTATCATCTGGACCGTCACTCCGTTCCCCAACTAGTCCCTGCTACGTTCTCATTTCCTGAAGAGAACAATGAAATCAAAAGGGTGAACTAACCTAGCCCAGTAAGAAATATTATGACTAAGATAATGCAAAATAAATTATCGTTAGCCTTCAACAGTGTTAAACTGATACAATATAACAAACATCAAGTTTAACTACAGCGGAACAAGTAATCCATTAAAAGAGTCGAGTAGAGAATAAAATCTACAATCTTCTATGATTTAAAAGGTTTTTCATCACTTTTTTTGTTGAGACTCAGCTCAATAAATAATCCATATCATCCCTGCACTACAGCCAATGATATTCATTAGTATCACAACCACAAATTATCCATGCACTACGGGCCAAGAATATTTGTGTATTCATCAATGGTCATGATCATGCCAACAACTGTCCATCAATGCACTATGGGCCAATGAGGACTTTTACCACATAATTTTTAACATTATGGTCATGATTATACCGAATAATCCCTGGTCATAATCATACCAAGTCCATCTATGCACAACAGGCCACATATGACTTTCAACATAATATAAGCATGAGGATGATGACAAGGATATAAGAATCCAATAAAACAAGTTCAAGAATTAATTTATCCAGAATTCAATAACGTCCAAATTGTCAACATGATACTGCTTTGTAGAGTAAAATTCAAGAATGCTTAGAAGAATATTTCCATGAAAAGATAATGGATGAAGCGCAAATATCAAGGATATTCCACTAATTTCATGGAGTATAGAAGAAAAAACTTTAACCAACTGAGTATAACATAATATATGAAACTGCAAATGGGTTTTCGCCCGTCGTGCGGTAATCCACATATACAAATTATTTCCACAATTTAATAAGGAATGAATGCAAAGGATCATTCACCATTCATGTGGTAATCCACATGTAGGCGAGTTATTCCAAATGTAATAATAAAGAATGGAATAATGAAGGATTCACCATGCATGCGATAGATGCATGAGACATGTGTTATTCAAGCGAATAATAAAGAATGGAACCAAGTCATGCGTAAACCACATGACGATATATTCCAATGTAATAATAAAGAAACGGAACCGAGTTCAAAGCGAAATTACACACAAGCACAGGATATTCCAACAGAATAATAAAGAATGGAATAACAACAGAAATCACCATGCATGCGATAGACCGCATAGATAGGTTATTCCAACAGGATAATAATTAATGGAACCTGGTCAGGCGTAATACGCACCGACATGATATTCCAAATAAAAAATGGAATAAAAGAAGAATTTCACCATGTATGTGGTACTTCGCGTATACAGGTTATTCCAACAGAATAATAAAGAATGAAATAACATAAATTCTCTTCATGAATACAAAAGAAATAATACCCCTTACCATAGAAGAAACTGGATATAGGAGTAGTGAAGTAGCAAAAAACATTTCTTCTTTCTCTCTATAGTTTCTTTCTCTAGAGTTTCAGTGAATTCGTAAGAAATAATGAAGGAATGAGCATCTATTTATAGGAGAATGGACAGAATAATAACTAATTCATGAACGGTCCAGATTGATTTACTTTTAAACGGACAGTCCATATTGATTTACTGCAAAGATTAATAAATTATTTTAATAAAACAAATTTTTAAATAAAATATAATATATTATATTTATAGTCTAATAAAACAAATAACTTTATAAAAGTATTCATTTTATATAAAAAGATTTTACTATGAAAAACACTATGCGAGCACCTTTATGAAAACACTATGCAAAATAAAATATAATATATTCTAATTATTGTCTAATAAAACAAATAACTTTATAAAAGTATTATGTTTTATATAAAAAGATTTTACTATGCAAAAACTATATATGAGCACTATGCAAACACTATGCATAATAAAATATAATATATTCTAATTATTGTCTAATAAAATAAATAACTTTATAAAAGTATTTTGTTTTATATAAAAAGATTTTACTATGCAAAACACTATGCATGCACTATGCATAATAAAATATAATATATTTTAACTATTGTCTAATAAAACAAAAAACTTTATAAAAATATTCTATTTTATATAAAAAGATTTTACTATACAAAACCTTATGCATAATAGAATATAATATATTCTATTTATAGTCTAATAAAACAAATAACTTTATAAAAGTATTATGTTTTATATAAGAAGCTTTTCTGTTTTATTACATTAATAATACTAATAAAACAAAATTTATATATAATATATATATATATATAAACTTCCGTGACTTCATAAAAAGACACCTCAATATATTTAACAACATTTATCATCATTATTATAATTCACAATATTAATCGACCAGGTCGTTCCCAGGAAAAAGGGGGCTTTCCAATAAGGATTTCTCCCTATTGGCGCGCAATTAGGTGACCAAACCTCTCCTTGACAGAACTTCTAGACATCGTTAATATTACAAATAATAATATTAATAACTTTGTCAACTCAATTATTGATTTAATAATATATAAAATATCGACAATAATTGAATCAAATAACGTGAGATACTTGCAACAACAATTATGCAGTAATAATTGAACAAAAGCGAAAGTGACTTCTCACGTAAGCATCAATAATCAATACCGCAGGTGCTACTCTTAACAACCAGCATATTCATGTACTTTTACTACCGAGTAGTTCAACAGTTTTAACGATAAAACTTCCGTCGTTATTTTCATAAAAATATTTTTGTCATTTTCTCAATCTGACAATAATTCCGTTGTGGGGTCCACCAATGATTGTGTCGTCGTACGAATATTCCCTGCTATAACGAATATTCCCCGACCAATCGAATATAATACAACAACTTGCATACTTTGCAAAATTTATAAATACTACCCACAACTATAACGTTATCTCAAATCCACATCATAATATTTATAAAATATTTCAAGAAAATTAAATCTTTATTAAGTAAAATTGGGATTTTACAATCTCCCTCCTTATGAAATTTAAGCCCGAAATTTACGTGCGATACTGGTATCTCGAATGTGATGAGAACACTTCGTTAGATTCTAACTCTTGAGGTATAACCTTTAAGCATAAAATATATTCTAGGATTTTAACAAGTACATCTTCATACGTTAAATTAACCGCTATCTCGTCCGGTTCTAAATCAATAATGTGGTTCGAGTCATCCATATATTTACGTAACATTGATACGTTAAAAATGTTATGAACACATGACATACTTGGCGGTAAAACGAGTATATAAGACACAGTTCCTACTCGATCGAGGATTTCAAATGGGCCAATAAAATTGAGGGTTGAAATTTCCTCTCTTCATCGATTCTTGCTTTTAAAATAACGCCCTCTTGAACCTTCTTCTTCACTTTCATCAACTCTGAGTATGTAGCTTGAGTGGCTTTAACTTTATCGATTAAAGTCGATTCTAATCGTATATTTGTTATCTTCACGTGGGTCCCTAGAGTCTTTAACTCTATCTTCATCATTTGTAAGCTATACGAAATGGGTTTTTGTGTTAACAATGTCGCACTCGTAAACGCATATGATCTTTTACTCAACGCATCAGCTACCACGTTCTCTCTTCCACAATGATATTGAATGGTGTTATCGTAATCTTCAACAGCTCGAGCCAACGTCTTTGGCGCATTATATGTTCGTTTTGGTTGAAGAAATATTTAAGGGTTGAAGAAATAGGTTTTGTACTAGGGCCAATAAAAAATTCGATTTTACGCTCTGGGGTAGGCCAAGAAGTCTTCAAGAATACGTCAAGAAATTTATTAACGATAGAAATATCATTCAAAATTGTGACCCTCATCCAAGACTTGGATAGCACATGTAATGAAGGTTTCTCCTAACGGAGTTTCAATAGATAAGTCAAAGTCTAACTTCTCCGGAGTCAAATTTAAACATTGAACGCAAGCAAGAGAGATAAAAGAATGGGTAGAACCGGTATTTAATAAGGTATAGACTTCGCAAAAAATTATAATTAACTAACCCGTGCAAACTTCGTTCGGGTTACTCGCTTTTTGATAAGTCACGAAAAATGCTCTTCCTAAAGCCACCAACTTTGTTTTGTCTGTATCCGCCTTTGGTGCCACCGTCCCAGCTGGACTTGACTTCACTATACGACAAAATCGAGCTAAATGACCTTCTCTTCTTGAAATTTCCACTTCTATTATCTTGGCCATGATTACCACCGAAATAGTTACCATTCTTGGCATGATAATTTCCCCGATGATGGTTATCATTGTTAGATGGTCGTTGCCAGAATGCGATTATTATTATGTAGTTGGTCGTTACCTTTTCGTTGTGTTAACTCATTTATCGCTCCAATAATCGAGCCCTATTCACAACATCTCGAATATAAACAAAGTTTATGAGAAATGAGGTATTGACGTATATCGGGTTTCAAACCTAACAGAAACATTCGCGTCATTCACTCCTCATTATCGACCAAATGGGATGCAAACCGGGATAACTCCACAAATTTAACACTGTCACAAAACAAGGGTTAATTGACATATCACATATTATCCCTATACTCTGACCGACCAATTAAATACCAAAAAAACTTAGGTAGTTCATACTAGCGAAGGAATTCCCCGTCTCTCCCCTTCTAGTTCTTATCTCACATCTCAGCTAGGGATCATATCCCTAAGCTTTGATACCAAATGTGACATCCCCAAAATAGGTATACATCACCTATTCTGAGTTGCCATATACATGGTACAGAATACAAATACAACTTAATAATACAGTTGTCGTGTAAAATACGACAAAACATAAATTTAGAGTTTTAATAAGAATATTGTCATCTAGACAATATCCACACTCAAAGGAGTCCTCATTACATTTAATGTCACACTATTTAACAGAATAGTGAGGACTACTAATGCTATCATCTGGACCGTGACTCCGTTCCCCGACTAGTCCCTGCTACATTCTCATTTCTTGAAGAGAACAATAAAAGCAAAAGGGTGAGCTCAACTAGCCCAGTAAGAAATATTATGACTAAGATAATGAAGAATAAATTATCGTTAGCCTTAAATAGTGCTAAACTGATACAATATAACAAACATCAAGTTTAACTGCAGCGGAACAAGCAATCCATTAAAAGAGTCGAGTAGAGAATAAAATCTACTATCTTCTATGATTTAAAAGGTTTTTTTTATCACTTTTATTGCTGAGACTCACCTCACTAAATAATCCACATCATCCCTGCACAACGGCCAAGGATATTCATTAGTATCACAACCACAAATTATCCATGCACTACGGGCCAAGGATATTCGTGTATTCATCAATGGTCATGATCATGCCGACAACTGTCCATCAATGCACTACGGGCCAATGAGGACTTTTACCACATCATTTGTAACATTACGGTCATGATTATACCGAATAATCCCCGGTCATAATCATACCAAGTCCATCTATGCACAACAGGCCACATATGACTTTCAACATAATATAAGCATGAGGATGATGACAAGGATATAAGAATCCAATAAAACAAGTTTAAGAATTAATTTATCCAGAATTCAATAACGTCCAAATTGTCAACATGATACTACTTTGTAGAGTAAAATTCAAGAATGCTCAGAAGAATATTTCCATGAAAAGATACTGGATGAAGCGCAAATATCAAGAATATTCCACTAATTTCATGGAGTATAGAAGTCAAAACTTTAACCAACTGAGTATAACATAATATATGAAACTGTAAATGGATTTTCGCCCGCCATACGGTAATCCACGTATACAAATCATTTCCACAATTTAATAAGGAATGAATACAAAGGATCATTCACCATGCATGTAGTAATCCACATAGACAAAAGTTATTCCAGCAGAATAATAAAGAATGGAATAATAGAAAGATTCACCATAAATGATGCGATAGCATGCAGACATGTTATTCCCAACGAGAATAATAAAGAATGGAACCGTGTCATGCATAAAGCATACGAGATAGGATATTCGGCGAGAATAATAAAGAAACGGAAACCAGTCGGGGCGAAATTCACACACCGACAAGATATTCCAGCAGAATAATAAAGAATGGAATAACAACGAAATCACCATGCATGCGATAGGCCGCACAGATGAGGTAATTCCAAGAATAATAATTAATGGAACCGGTCGTCGTACGTAATCATGCCAGGCAGGATATTCCAAATAAAGAATGGAATAACAAAATAATTTTACCATGTATGCGGTACGTCGCATATACAGGTTATTCCAACATAATAATAAAGAGTGGAATAACAGAAAAATTTTACCAAGTATAAGGTAGCCCGCGTATACAGGTTATTCCAACAGAAGAATAAAGAATGAAATAACAGAAGTTCTCTTCATGAATACAAAAGAAATAATACCCCTTACCTTAGAACAAACTGGATATAGGAGTAGTGAAGTAGCAGAATACTTTTCTTCTTTCTCTCTATAATTTCTCTCTCTAGAGTTTCAGTGAATTCGTAAGAAATAATGAAGGAATGAGCTTCTATTTATAAGAGAATGGACTGAATAGTAACTAATTCATGAACGGTCCAGATTGATTTACTTTTTTAAGCAGACGATCCATATTGATTTACTATGCAGTTTTTAATAAATTATTCTAATAAAACAAAATCTTTTAAATAAAATATAATATATTTTATTTATAGTCTAATAAAATAAATAATTTTATAAAAGTATTTTGTTTTATATAAAAAGATTTTACTATGCAAACATTATGCATTATTTATGTAAACACTATACATAATAAAATATAATATATTCTAATTATTGTCTAATAAAACAAATAACTTTATAAAAGTATTACATTTTATATAAAAAGATTTTACTATACAAAACACTATGCAGGCACTATGCAAACACTATGCATAATAAAATATAATATATTCTAATTATTGTCTAATAAAACAAATAACTTTATAAAAGTATTCTATTTTATATAAAAAGATTTTACTATGAGAAAAAACACTCTACGAGCACTATGCAAACACTATGCATAATAAAATATAATATATTCTAATCATTGTCTAATAAAACAAATAACTTTATAAAAGTATTACATTTTATATAAAAAGATTTTACTATGCTGAAAACACTATCATAATAGAATATAATATATTCTATTTATAATCTAATAAAACAAATAACTTTATAAAAGTATTATGTTTTATATAAGAAGCTTTTCTGTTTTATTACATTAATAGTACTAATAAAACAAAATTTATATATAATATATATATATAAACTTCCGTGACTTCATAAAAAGACACCTCATATATTTAACAACATTTATCATCATTATTATAATTCATAATATTAATCGACCAGGTCGTTCCCAGGAAAGAGGGGGCTTTCCAATAAGGATTTCTCCTAATTGGCGCACAATTAGATGACCAAACCTCTCCTTGACAGAACTTCTAGACATCGTTAATATTACAAATAATAATATTAATAACTTTGTCATCTCAATTATTGATTTAATAATATATAAAATATCGACAATAATTGAATGTAATAACGTGAGATACTATGCAACAATTACTATAGCAATAATTGAACAAAACTGAGTGACTTCTCACGTCAGCATCAATAATCAATACTGTGTGCTACTATACAACCACGTGTATTACTGTACTTTTACTACCGAGTAGTTCAACAATTTTAACGGTAAAACTTCCGTCGTTATTTTCATAAAAATATTTTTGTCCTTTTCTCAATCCGTCAATAATTCCATTGTAGGGTCCACCAATGATTGTGCCGTTGTACGAATATTCCCTATTTAAACGAATATTCCCTGACCAATCGAATATAATACAACAACTTGCATACTTTGCAAAATTTATAAATACTACCCACAACTATAACATTATCTCAAATCCACACCAAAATATTTATAAAATATTTCAAGAAAATTAAATCTTTATTCGTAAAATTTGAGATTTTACAGTTGGGGGTTGCCCCAATGGAAGTACGCATTGGAGTTCTGTGGCTAATAAAGTTAGAGGCAAGAGGTCAGGCCATCCTTTGTGATTGGCGGACATTTTCTGCATGATCTTCTTGATGTTTTTATTAGTCACTTCAACAACACCATTCATCTTTGGACGGTAGATGACGGAGTTAAGGTGTTTGATGTGGAATTTACTACATAACTACTCCATTATTTTATTGTTGAGGTTCTTAGCATTGTCTGACACAATTACCTCTGGTTGTTCATATTAACAAACGATATTATTTCTGATGAATGCAATGATGACTTCTTTGGTAACCCTGGGGAAGGAGGCTACTTCTACCTATTTGGTGAAGTAGTCAATCATGGTGAATATGAATCGATGTCCATTACTGGATTTGGGCTCGATGGGCCCGATCACGTCCATTCCCCACATTGAGAAGGGCCATGACGAACTCATATTGTGGAGCTCCCTTGGAGGGGCGTGGATAGCATTCCCATGAATTTGGCATTGATAGAACCTCTTGACGTGATCATCATAATCACCTTTGAGCGTAAGCCAATAAAGCCCTATTCTGAGGATTTTCTTGACAAGTAGGGGTCCGCTCATGTGTGGGCCACATACTCCACCATGGATCTCATCCATGAACATCTGAGCTTGGTCTTTGTCCAGACATCTGGGGAGACCTAGTCCTGCATCTCTTTTGTAGAGTGCATTTCCGCTTAGGTAGAATTTCATAGCAAGTCGATGGATCCGCCTTTTTTCAGTCATGCTCACCTCAGCGGGTGTAGATCCATCTCGCAGATACTTCTTGATGTGTTGATACCAAGGGTTGTGGATGGGAGGTAGCTCATCCGATACTTCTCCAAAATAGTTCCCATAAGTTGGGGCCTTCTGCATGGAAAATGTGATGCTTGGAATGTTTTCCTTGTCAGGTATATGAATCAAGAAGGCCAACGTTGCTAATGCATCCACAAAATCATTCCCATTACAAGGAATGTATAGAAAGGAGATTTCTTCGAACTCCAAAGCCATTTGTAAAACTTGCTGATGGTAAGGCAGCAAATATAATTCTTTGGTTTGATAAATTCATGTGAATTGTTTGATTACCAACTCTGAATCCCCAAAGACAGTTAACCGCCTGATGCCCATTGAACGGGCAAGTTTTAGCCCCATGATACAGCCTTAATACTCAATTGTGTTGTTGGTGCTGACAAACTGCAATTTGACAGCGACGGGATACGGCTCCCCCATACCAAATACAAGAACTGCTCTAGCTCCAGCACCTTCTATGTTAATAGCTCCATCGAAATACATTTTCCATGTATGGCATGCATCGTACTAATGGTGTTGCTGAACTGCCATTACCCCTTCATCAGGGAAGTATGTTTCCAAGGGTTTGTAATCCCCTATAGGTGCGACGGCCAGTTGATCCGCAATTCCTTGACCTTTGACATATTTTTGTGTCACATAGACGATATCAAATTGCTATAGGATCAACTGCCATCTGGACAGCCAATAATTTAGTATGGGCTTACTGAACACATACTTGAGAGGATTCACGCGGGATATGAGATTGGTTGTGTGACCATGGAGGTAATGTTATAACCTCATGGAAGCACATGCTAAAACACAACAAGTCTTCTCAATCAGAGTGTACTTGTGTTCACTGCTGCTGAATCTTTTGTTGAGGTAATAGATAGCTCGTTCTTGACCTCTATCGTCTTTTTGCCCCAACATGCAGCCCATAGCATTGTCATTAATGGACAGGTACATGAACAGGGGAACATCATCCCTGGGAGGTACCAAAATAGGAGCGTTAACCAGCTACTCTTTGATTATAAGGAATGCTTTCTGACACTCATCGTTCCATTTCATAGAGGAGTTCTTCCTCAACAATTTGAAAATGGGCTCACAGGTTGCTGTGAGTTGAGAGATAAACCTGCTAATGAAGTTAATTCTTCCCAAAAATCCACTTATTTCCTTCTTTGTCTGAGGAATGGGCATTTCCTTGATGGCATGTATTTTGGTGGGATCCAGCTCAATTCCTTTGTGCCTGACTAGGAAACCTAGCAACTTTCCTGATTTAACACCAAAGGCACACTTGGCTGGATTTAACTTCTAGTTGTACTTACGCAACCTGTTGAAAAGCTTTTTGAGATTGTCTAAGCGGTCTTCTTCCCTTTGGGACTTGAAAATGATGTCATCCATGTAAATCTCTATCTCCTTATGCATTAAGTCATGGAAAAGAGCCATCATAGCCCGCCGATAGGTTGCTCCGGCATTGATGAGG
Organism: Panax quinquefolius; assembly: GCA_020205615.1. Lineage (NCBI taxonomy): Eukaryota > Viridiplantae > Streptophyta > Magnoliopsida > Apiales > Araliaceae > Panax > Panax quinquefolius. The sequence continues at coordinate 111,616,904 of CM035156.1, forward strand.
CCGAATGACAACCGTATATAGTAGAAGGTTCCCCAAGGCATGATGAAAGCAATTTTCTCACGATCCTCCTCAACGACCATAATTTGATGATACCCCGCAAAGCAATCAGTAAAGGAGTACATGTCGTGTTGATCTTTAAGACATGCTTTGTTCAGATCCCGGTAGTCCACACAAACTTGCACATTTCTTCCTGGTTTAGGCACGGGAACAATGTTGGATATCCATTCCGGATATGTGGACACCATGATGATGCCAGCTTGAAATTGTTTCATAATTTCTTTTTTCACCTTTAAACTTCTTTTCCATTTTAGGGTTTTAAAGAGCTAGAGTGAGTTCTTAGCTATAGTCTACTAATTTGGCTTCTCTCTTTATATCTTAGTAGTTTTTGATTGTGAGGATTTCTATTTTGGTTTGATTGTGGATTTGAACTAAGTTTGGAAGCTTACTTTGGACAGAGATTAATTAGATTTGCACTTCTCTATTCTCTATACTCTCATGCTTTCACTGCATTCTCTCATGCTTGGATCAAATCCCATAATGTTTTTTGATTCAAAGATGAACTAATAACCATTATGGAATTTTAATGGAGCTTATTGTTTAGTTCAGATCTATGTGATTCTTTGTTATACTTAATTGATCAAATATGGATTTCCTAGCATGGTTGTGTTTATTGCTTAGATGCTTGATCACCATCTACCTTAATAGTTTCTATGGAATTGAAAGAGGAAGTACAAATTTAGATTTGGCCATGTTAGCATATGTTCATGAAATTTTCATGTGATGAATTTTGTGATTCGTAATCCGGATAGACATATACCGGCTTACCATGTGTAGTCATTTGAGAGAGCTTGCACTTAAATTAATATTACTTGTAAGTTATATAGAAATATAGTGAGTTAGATAATATTGATGTTCATATGAATTCTATCTATTTTGTGGATTTTATATGATATGGGCATGATGTATTGAAAAATTGTCATATTTCACTTTCAGTCTATTGATTAGCAATCCGTAATAATTAATTAGGCTTAACAAGAGGTGTATAATCTGGATGATGCATTAAGTGACATTAGGATCCCATACCTTTCCAATTTGAATACATTCACTTGTTAATTAGTTATTTTTAGTTAATAATCAATTTAGTTTTTAATCACATCTTATTCATTCGTTTAAGCAGCCATAAATAGCTACAAAGTTGTTGCATGATAGATTAGAGATAATTACCCTTCTCCGTGGGAACGATACTTGAATTACTCTATATTACTTGTTGATCGTGTATACTTGCACATGTGTGTCTATTTTGTTAACACCGAAACAAGTCGACAAGTTTTCGGCATCGTTGTTGTGGAAAAATATACATAATTATCTACAAAACAATATCAAAACAAAACAAAACAACAACTAATTATCTATACATGTGTATATTATGTTACACGTGTATACATACATACACATGTACATGTGTATATACATATACATACATTTATATATAGAATCATACATGTACATACATGTATGTATACATACATGTACATATATACATATATATATGTGTGTATGTATGTATGTATACCTGTATGTATATACACATGTGTATATACATGTGTATACACGTATATGTATAATATACACGTGTATAGATAATTAGTCGTTGTAAGGGCTCAATGTTGACAAAACAGACACACACGTGCAAGTATATACGGTCAACAAGTAATATAGAGTAAGTCAAGTATCGTCCCATGGAGAAAAGTAATTATCTCTAATCTATCATACAACAACTTTGTAGCTATTTCTGGCTCCTTAAACGAGTGAATAATATGTGATTTAAAAACTAAATTGATTATCAACTAAAAATAACTAATTAACAAGTGGATGGATTCAAATTGGAAAGGTATGGGATCCTTGTAATGCCCGAGAAAAATCGAATTTTATGTGAATTAAATTTTTATTTGATTATTTGAATTAAATTAATTTAATTATTTATTTACGTGAGTAAACTGTTTAATGGTCGTTCTATGACCTATAATGCGTGGATGTGGTTAGGATTCTGGCTATGTGCTAGGATTAATTGCTTTGAATTTCCAAGATGAAAATAAAAGTTTTCCGAGAAATTTTCGTAAAAATACTATTCATCCATTTCTGCTCGGAAATTAATTATGAATTTCTAAGAAACACGTAATGATAGAATTCTAAGACAAGATGGAATATCTAATAATATTTCAGTTATGACAAACGAAGTTTTCGCATGTGGACTTAAAACCTAAAGGTTAGGAAAAGTAAAGTTCGAGAACTAAATGACTATGTATAATAAGAATTGTTATTATACGGGAGGAATACGAGTATAATACTAGTGGTTATATAAGTATATTATGAAGATTATTACAACGTATAATACGAATATCGTACGAGGTATATACGAAGAGAATACGAGAATTATACGAGTAGAATACGATTAGTTATTAATGGACTTTAGTAATTGGACTTAGACTTTGTCAAGCCCAACGTTAAATTAAATCAAGCCCAAGATAAGCCCAAGATATAGCTGAAGATCTAATTTAGAATAATATACAATGTTTTATTATAATTATTCCCCCAAGTCTCGCAACCTACAGTACTTAATAGATTACATAATAATATCGAATAAAGACCTATTACATAATCATACTTAAGCTTAAACATAGTCTGAAAATAGTCTTAATACAACATAATAATTTTAATCCATAAAGGAACAAGCTAGTATGTATCATTGCCCTTGCCCTTGTCTTTCCCATAGACACTTCCCTGTTCCTCCTTAACTGAAAGGTTTTAAATAAGCAAGAATGAGCATAAATTACCCAGTAAGTAATATACAACAAGGGTGATAAGTATTAAATCACGAGTTATATATATCAAGGTATAGTCTCAGTGTCTTAGAACGATATCATGAACAATGAGTATCAACAATTCTCGAATCAAATCTTTAGGTTATGAAATGATAATTCAATATAGATCAACAGATATATACGAATTCAAAGGCTATCAATGTACCAACTGGATAAAATAATTTATACTGAGCAGACACTAAGGACTATTGAACATCTACTAGAATTACCAATATTAAACTGATAACCCAAAAGAATCAAGTACTATAGATGATTAATCTACACTACTCTATGTTATGCATAACACCACAGTAATATCCACTCATGTGTTGGGGTTTCCAACAACATACAATCCCCTTACCATAAGTGTGACGCCCCCAAATTCGGGTATCTTCCAACCCGACATATGGTGCTACACGGTACTCATAACTATACAATCATTCCATTGAAATGCAACATAATTAATGTAATTACTATCTTCTTATTACAATAAAAGTATAATCCTTCCTAGGTTCATAAACTGATTACATTATTTGTTGTTCATAATGTATAATACATACAAACATACTAGTCTATTACACGATGGTTAAGTATCCATCTTAGCCTTGCCCTTATCTCTCTTATCATTCTCAGTACATTCATCCTTAACTGCAATCATATAATTCACGTAAGAAGTGAGCATAACAAGCTCAGCAAGTTTATCAAAAGATAACAGTAAGACCACATTCGTGAATTATATGACAATTCCTACATAACTGAGCAAATAGTTATGAAGTATTATGAAACAATAATACTTTAATAATTCATATCATCAATTCCCAAAGTATAGAATAGATTAGGAATTCTGAACCAGTCATTAAACCATGAACAGTAGCTTTCTATTTTCATACTTGAAAAGGATATCACAGCACTAAGGCTGTATATCCACATTACTTACGAGCACTTCTAGGTGATCAGCCTATAGTACTCTATATTGACCAACACTCATTCGTTAAACATATTTACGTTTAACATTTGGCAAACTTCCGTGCCCATCGAATAATTGATGAAAAATACTTTTGTTTGTTCATAGACAAACCTTACCTTCACATCCATACCAATTACTTGGCATAGGATAGCGTTAACATTTCTATATAGAAAGATATTAATATCAATCGATCAATATCTTCTGAATAGTCTAGCCGAGTTAAATCTGGCATTGACCCTTTCTTTAAAATCAGTCGTGCAATTTAGTACAATGAATCACATAAAACTTAACTAACATGAAGGTTAGACAAGCGTAAAAAAAACTTGCCTTTCAGCGTCTTCAGATAACTTAATCGACTGACCATAGCCTTTACAGAATCTACATGATATATTCACATAGCACACTTGTAACGACCCCAAAATTCATATAGTTTAATTCTTGACTTTGGTCATTAATAATACATTCAACCTCTAATTTTACATCATTAAACAATAATACAACCATTAAAATTTGCAAAATAATTAAAAATTTTTATTATAAACTATCCTCATTCCCAAAACCTTCAACATTTACATCTAAATATCTCAGAATCATTTTAATACTACAATAGTTTACATCGCAAAACAATATCACAATTTAACATTAATTCATTATTCAGAACCTTCAACATGGTTCAAATAATAATAACATAACCAAAGTGTGTAAATCTTCAAGTATCACATCTGATTCATGTCTTTCAAGTAACACATAACTTTACCTTGAATATTGAACCTGCAAAAGTGGTTATTTGCAAGGTTGAGCTCGACAGCCCAACAAAATCTAACAGTTTTCATGCATCACGTAGCACATAATAACATGCTCAACATATATCTCATAAACATCAGACTAACATAACATACATGCTACAATTCATATAACAAGTATAAAGATTGAGTTCCTTACTCAACCAGCATGCTTTTAGTCAAACAACGTAGTCATAAATTGACATTAACATTTCATACATTCAACATATATATAATGCATCATACTCTTTACAACACAGATTTAAAACAATCAAATTCACATACCAAATAGGAACTGAAAGACTTGCCTTGATCGTTATTTACCAATAACAGTTTAACAACTTAAAGTTATCTGTACTTCACGTGCCCTATACAATTATATAATCATGCACATCAACTATTAGTCAAATAGCAATGCATAGTAGTTGTAATGTAAACTTTACTCTATATCTCATAACCCTTCCTATTATCAATACACAATTGTTCAATTTGATTGTGTTAACTTTTGACTTATAGCTCACTATGTTTCATATTCGAAGTTCATTCAAGTGTTTAAGTCTTGCTAGGACAACTTATTGGTTTTATATTAATCTATTCAATATCTTATTATATTCATTTCATTTGATTTAAAACACTCTTTACGTTCATTAACACTTATCACGGCGTTTCGACGTTTATTCGTCACACGCCCAAATTGTCTCTCTTGTATGTGCTTAGTATGCATATTCAACTTATCTAATATATCATTTATTAATATTAAACATCATTATACTTCATAATATTCATGTTCTATAACTTAGAACAACATCTATTATCGTCAAGAGGATTACACTTACATATGTGCATGCCCGAAGCCCTCTGATTGCCTCAGAAAACACAGTAGTTAAACAGATGACCATTTTGACTACTATTACCAACCTCAAATTGACAAACTTAATGAATAAAAGTTGTAGGTCTATTCGTCCTCTCTCCGGATCATCTTGAATCACCTTAATCAGAGTTGGTATGAAAACGTTATGCTTAATTTACTACAGCAGGTCAGAACAGTGCACCAAACACTGATGTCCGGCGCAGCTGCGCCCTAAATTGCCTTGTGGGAAGCGCAGCTATGCCCCAAGTCGCAGAACAGGCCCTCAGGCTCTACTCTTCGCAATTACACAGACCAAAACTCCTTCCGATGATCATAATATGAGTTATACTCATCCAAATCAGTCCATTTTCGATTCCATGGGTTCGTAACTCATAAAGCTACAACATACAAATTACCCATCAACTAACATAAACATTAACTAACCCAAATATAGATTTACAACTCATGTTCATACTAATTGTTCATGTTTGACAAATTTAGTGAATTCATTCACTACAGATTCGTTTCTCAACCAAATTGGTTCGTTTAACTTCCGTTGTTTTCGTTTCTTGATATACTAACACAATATATCATCAATTTTAGATTATATCACGACTTCATCATAGATTTTGATTCCCAAAACAAGCCCTAATGTATATATATCAATAAAACTCAATTTCTTCATTCTAAAACATGTTTTCATGGATTTGATTTCTGAAAATCCCTTCTAGACAACAACTAATAGATTATAAACATCTAACAACATATATATAACATATTTAGCAATTCATCCAACTAAATTTCGAAATTTAAAGGATAACTCAAGAACACCTAAACTAAGAAGAAACTAGGTTATTTACCTCTTAATTCTTGTTTAGCTTTGTTAGGAGATATTAGAGAATCGGTACTTCCTTCTTATTTTCAAGGATTCTCTTCCAATTGCCTCCCAATTCCTCTCTAGAGCTCTCTCTCTCTCCCTCTATATTTTCTCTCCCACTATCCTCAAGCTTAGGCCAACAAACATACTTGATAAAAAAGCGTATAAAAAGCTGATGTACTATTAAGTACATATCAGTTACAAAAAAAATATTTATTATATTTTATTTTATTATTATTATTATTATTTTTAATTCAAAAGCCATAAGGCTTTTTTTTGGCAAAACCAATTAAAATAAGGACTTAATCATTCCTTAAGCCTTGTTTGGCAAAAAAACAAAATTAAAATAAAAATTTCAAAAGCTCTAAGGCTTTGCTTGGTAAAACCAAATTAAAAATCCTTTAATCTATTTCCATAAGTCATTTATAATATAGTTTTATTGTCACACTTTATTTAATTAATTTTCATATTCAAATTAAATTAAATCTAATAACAATTTAGTAAATCCATTTACCACATAAACAAATACAATAAAATTATAATTTTCATTATAATTATAATTTTATTTAATAAATTAACACATCACTTTGATTAAAAAAAATCAAATTAAAATAACATTATAATAATTCATTTAATCATAATATAGTTTCAATTTAATTTAAGTTACCCAATATTTATAGGGTTAATTTCTCTCGCCACTAAATTCTTTATCGTGACTAATTTCTTTTATTTCCTTTAATAATTTAATCAACTATTAAATCTCATAAAAAATTTAATTTCTTCATACCAAAACTCATAATAAGAATTTTAATTATTAAATTCTTATTTTAATAACTTATAAAAATTCGGGTTGTCACATTCTTCCCTCACTATAAGGATTCCATTCTCAGAATCACCGAAACCCTACCTTACTAAGGTTCTCACAAAATCTCTCTCACGATTATCGTTGAATAACTTCAACACATTACCTTAATATAGGTTTTATTTATTACTACTACCACCATTCCTCAAAATAAATTCCTGTAAGTTTTATTTCATAACCTTTACTTAGACTCAATTATATTTGAGCATTACATATTCTTTAATTTTGTATTTTCATTTTTCCTTCTTTTCTTTAATGATCGTTATCATGAACACTCGGGATATTTCATTCACCCATTCATCTAAGAATTTCGTCCTCGAAATTTTTATTTATTAATCTTCATTCATTCAGTCTATAAAAATAGATTTTATGTTAATACTTTATTCATTCAATTGGGTTCTATAACCACTTCTTTCCACAAAGATCTTTCTATAATTATTAAAATTTTTTATTAAAAGTTTTACATTATTCTTTGATAACTCATCTCCTTCTCATTTAAAAAAAAATCATTTTCTCACTTATTCAATATATTCATCATTCAGTGTCGCATTCTACGACTTACTTCTTTCTAAGGAATATCATCCTCACCATATTCACCTTTTATAATAACAAGAATCTTCCACAATTGCTCAATAATTGGGAAGCAGTATGAATAACTCAGGAATTATAAAAGATTCCAAATCATGCTGAGGGTCATAAGACCACGAACTATGTCCACAGTTGCAAGTAATCTTTCAACTTCAACTTTAACAGTCATAAGACTATAAGGACTCCCGTACTTAGGGTGTTAAGCCCTTCGTACGACGTATTGTGCACAAACATTTAAACGCTATGTGTATGTCCATAGTTATAAGTAATCTTTCAACTTTAACTTTAATAGTCATAAGACTATAGGGACCCCTCGTACTTAGGGTGATCAACCCTTCGTACAATGTATTATGCACAAACATCTCAACGCCTCCGCGTAATCCCTTATAAAAGGGTTGTTCATCTCAGCTTTTCAACATCTGAATCCGCACCAAAGAAATTTGGTTTGGCATAACTTTTCAAAAAGCGCTTGAATTTCATGAATATCTTTCATATATAATCTAAATTTGAATCAAATAGTATAGACTTCTACAATAATTTGGACATCAATCGAAATATACATATATATACATATATATATATTCTCATATCTTAAAGAAAGTCTCAAAATCTTTTTATGACGTCATGATACCGCACGTATTTACTGATCGTTTGAGGATTAAATCATTTTGTGATTTTATCATATTACATCATATACCAGTAGTGGGTTGACGATCCTTAGATCACATCCAACACTAAGTAATACTGTATTGATGACTCCATCATTTTTATCATCTCTGCACCAGGTTCCATAATGCATTGATGATATATAAAAAAATATTTTTTAATATATTTCAAATCATTTTTGTCTAGCCAAAGCAATTAGCATAGACATACGAATAATAACACTGTTTTTAAAAATTCTTTGGTTCACTCGTGTGACCAAACATTTTTTTTTCAAAAAAATCAAAAGTATAACCATCGGCACAAAGTCAATAAATTTCAAAAGTCTAGCATAGCTAGTAGATTTAGAATATCCAGGTAACCATCAACTTCAATCTTTACTTCATTACTTCATTACTTAACCATTCTATCAATTTCCAACTTCATCAATGCTCTCTATATTATAACCATTTTCTACCCAAAATAGTTCATCAAACTTACCGCACATTGGAAGTTCAGGAACTTGCCACAATAATATGAGTTTAAGAACTTATCCTAGTCAGACCATAGGCGTCCATTCGCTGAGGGGTTCAAAATATACCATATTATTGTGAGTCAGAAACTTACCGTATGCATTAGTTTTAAGAACCGCACCTAATCCTAATAATATCTGACTAATCTTAATAGTTTCTAACTATCAAACATACACATGAGAAAAGAATCACCTTTTTGCCACATATACATTGATAGCGCGACACCAACATTCCAATGATTATCAATATGATAAACTGAATGCAAGTATAAACCCTCGCCCATACAAAGATTTGTACAACTCAGCCATCACATGAGTCCTCAATTGAAATCCCACCTAACTCTATCTTACTCTTAACCTGCTCTTTGCTCGATACGAATTCCTCGTATCACATCATCTATAACTCCTCGTGAGTTATCTCGTATTATTTCATAATACACTATCTTCATAGCATCAAGCTATAATTATTCAAACATTACAGACCATCTTTCTTTTATAACTTAAATAGATCACGTCGTGATCTTATTCAATAATCATCTCCCTTAAAATTCTTTTCTTAACTCGTGATCGTTTTGTTTTACGATCCTCTTTCTTTCCCTTTCTCATTATTTACGATTTCGTTTATGCTTTTAATCTTCCAGATTTTGTGTATTCATCATTATTCGTTATATTGGCTATTGGAGTTAGGGTAACTCCCATTTCTTATCTTTATATCTCTTTAAGATTCTTCTTTGAATTTCTTGTTTATATAACAATTCTTCCTTTAAGAATTTCTAACTTTATTTATATTACTCAACATTTCATTTGAGTTCCACATTTTCATCATATGTATCCACTTTCTATACTTGGTACACATCGAGTCTCTAATAGTTTCAATATGGTACGTTGAGTGGTTTCTCACAAACAACCAACAAACTAGGTTCTGAGTTGCTAGTTCGTATATACCTCCACTCTATGAAGGAATCGTTTAGCCCAGATACCACACATCAACTGTTAAAGAGTAAAATTGTACCATACTTAAATATAACTTTTATTCTTAACTTCTTTATCATTCTCTTCTTACAGACATTGTCTAATTATTATCACCTTACATCCTTATTATTAGAGTTGGGTAACCCCACATTCATATTCCTTATAACTCTGTGAGATTCTTCTTTGAATCCTTCACACATGTTTTAATCATCTCTTTATACATTTCTTAAATTATTTCTTATTATTCAAACTCTATTTGAGCTTATTCTTTCATTATCTTCACCTTCTTCTCTAAGGTTATAGCCTAAGGTACTCTTACCTAAGGTTTATAACCTCTGACTTTGATACCAACCAAGCGTATGCTTGACCCCCAAAATTCATACAGTTTAATTCTCGACTTCGGTCGTTAATAATACATTCAACATCTAATTTTACATCATTAAAACAATAATACAACCATTGAAATTTGCGGAATAATTAAAATTTTCTATTACAAACTATCCTCGTTCCCAAAACCTTCAACCTTTACATCTAAATATCTAAGAATCATTTTAATACTACAATAGTTTACATCGCAAAACGATATCACAATTTAACATTAATACATTATCTAGAACCTTAAACATGGTTCAAATAATAATAACACAACCAAAGTGTGTAAATCTTCAAGTATCACATCTGATTCATGTCTTTCAAGTAACATATAACTTTACCCTGAATCTTGAACCTACAAAGGTGATTATTTGCAAGTTTGAGCTCGACAGCCCAGCAAAATCTAACAGTTTTCATGCATCACATAATACATAATAACATGCTCAACATATATCTCATAAACATCGGACTAACATAACATACATGCTACAATTCATATTACAAGTATAAAGATTGAGTTCCTTACTCAATTAGCATGCTTTTAGTCAAACAACGTAGTCATAAATTTACTTTAACATTTCATACATTCAACATAAATATAATGCATCATATCTTTACAATACAGATTTAAAACAACCAAATTCATATAGCAAATAGGAACTGAAAGACTTGCCTTGATCGTTATTTACCAATAACAGTTTAACAGCTTACAGTTATCTGCACTTCACGTGCCCTACACAATTATATAATCATTCACATCAACTATTAGTCAAATAGCAATGCATAGTAGTTGTAATTTAAACTTTACTCAATATCTCATAACCCTTCTTATTATCAATACACAATTGTTCAATTTGATTGTGTTAACTTTCGACTTATAGCTCACTATATTTCGTATTCAAAGTTCATTCAAGTGTTTAAGTCTTGCTAGGACAACTTATTGGTTTTATATTAATCTATTCAATATCTTATTATATTCATTTCATTTGATTTAAAACACACTTTACGTTCATTAACACTTATCACGGCGTTTCGACGTTTATTCGTCACACACCCAAATTATCTCTCTTGTATGTGCTTAGTATGCGCATTCAACTTATCTAATATATCATTTATTAATGTTAAGAATCATTATACTTCATAATATTCATGTTCTATAACTTAGAATAACATCTATTATCGTCAAGAGCATTACACTTGCATACGTGCATGCCCGACGCCCTCCGATTGCCTCTGAAAACACAACAGTCACAAAGATGAGCATTTGGACAACTATTCTCGACCTCAAATTGAAAAAATTTAAGAATAAAAGTTGTAGGTCTATTCGTCCTCTTTCCGGATCATCTTGAATCATCTTAATCGGAGTTTGTATGAAAACGTTATGCTTAATTTACTACAGCAGGTCAGAGCAGTGCACCAGACACTGATGTCCGGTGCAGTTGCGCCCTAAATGGCCTTGGGGCCAGCGTAGCTGCACCCCAAGTCACAGAACAGGCCCTCAGGCTCTACTCTTCGCGATTACACAGACCAAAACTCCTTCTAATGATCATAATAAGAGTTATACTCATCCACATTAGTCCATTTTCGATTCTATGGATTCGTAACTCATAAAGCTATAACATACCAATTACCCATCAACTAACATAAACATTAACTAACCAAAATATGGATTTACAACTCATGTTCATACTAATTGTTCATGTTTGACAAATTTATCGAATTCATTCACTACAAATTCGTTTCTCAACCAAATTGGTTCGTTTAACTTCCGTTGTTTTCGTTTCTTGATATACTAACACAATATATCATCAATTTTAGATTATATCACGACTTCATCATAGATTTTGATTCCCAAAACAAGCCCTAATGTATATATATCAATAAAACTCAATTTCTTCATTCTAAAACATGTTTTCATGGATTTGATTTCTGAAAATCCCTTCTACACAACAACTAATAGATTATAAACATCTAACAACAAATATATAACATATTTAGCAATTCATCCAACTAAATTTCAAAATTTAAAGGATAACTCAAGAACACCCAAACTAAGAAGAAACTAGGTTATTTACCTCTTAATTCTTGTTTAGCTTTGTTAGGAGATGTTAGAGAATTGGTACTTCCTTCTTGTTTTCAAGGATTCTCTTCCAATTGCCTCCGAATTCCTCTCTAGAGCTCTCTCTCTCCCTCTGTATTTTCTCTCCCACTATCCTCAAGCTTAGGCCAACAAACATACACAATAAACAAAACGTAAAAACTGATGTACTATTAAGTACATATAAGTTACAAAAAAAAATATTTATTATATTTTATTTTATTATTATTATTATTATTATTTCAAAAGCCATAAGGCTTTGTTTGCCAAAACCAATTAAAATAAGGACTTAATCATTCCTTAAGCCTTGTTTGGCAAAACAAAATTAAAATAAAAATTTCAAAAGCTCTAAGGCTTTGCTTGGTAAAACCAAATTAAAAATCCTTTAATCTATTTCCATAAGTCATTTATAATATAGTTTATTGTCACACTTTATTTAAATAAATTTTCATATTTAAATTAAATTAAATCTAATAACAATTTATTAAATCCATTTACCACATAAACAAATACAATAAAATTATAATTTTCATTATAATTATAATTTTATTTAATAAATTAACACATCACTTTGATTACAAAAATCAAATTAAAATAACATTATAATAATTCATTTAATCATAATATAGTTTCAACTTAATTTAAGTTACCCAATATTTATAAGGTTAATTTCTCTCGCCACTAAATTCTTTATCGTGACTAATTTCTTTTATTTCCTTTAATAATTTAATCAACTATTAAATCTCATAAAAATTTAATTTCTTCATACCAAAACTCATAATAAGAATTTTAATTATTAAATTCTTATTTTAATAACTTATGAAAATTCGGGTTGTCACAACACTGTAATTAGCTATCAAACAATTATTCACATTGTTCCTACCAACTTCTTTCTCTTCTATGTCTTTGTTAATTTAATATCATTAATAAAGTCAACTCGACTTATTACCCTTCGTTCCGGCTTATTAATCAACTTTCGTTATTAACCGCACTCTATCGTCATCAGTGAAGTACTAACGTTGTTTCCCCGACTAGGGTTTACTGACAACACTTTGTGTTCTTCATTCATAAATTACTAGCATGCATTCAATTCCTAAGTTTTAATACCCTATACCTTAGTATAGGTAGTATAGGAATAGTTTTAGTACACTTATTAAGTGTATAAACTTTACTCTTCTAGGTCTCTAAATAATTGCAGTTCAAACCTAAGTCATTCAACAAATACCACGAACCCAGCATGCGTGACACCTTATATGAAGACTCTGGCGCTCGGCAGATCGATTAGCGATACCAGCCCCGGTATCGTATTTGCTGGTGAGACTTCCTTCTATCGATGGTGGCTGCGGCTTTCACTTTCAAGTAGCCAACTAACTAGATCGTAAAGGCGCTACTGTAGCGACATTTAACTTACTTATCTGGCGCCAGCGGTGCGGACCTCGATATCGAAATTTTTAACAGATAAAGTTTTTAGTGAGCTTCTCGGATCCATAACTTCTTCGTTATAAGTCCGATTTGTTCTGTTCAAAAGCCTACACGTCATAAATGACATACTCTACGCGTTGATATAAGAATTCGACACTTTCAAATCTGTTAACTCAAAATTCACTATTGATTTCATTTTCTAAGCGTTCGTAAATGTTAATGTGCGTTCAATGCGCGTTTTCTTCATTCTAAGTCGGAATCCGACGATTCTTGTGTCCACGACTCTTAAATACCCTATCTCACATGTTGACATTGAAAAACAACGTTTTCAAGTCTCACGACAACTTTTGACTATTAATCCAGAATTTTAACGTTTTCGACGTTTAACGTCTATTTTCGTGAAATTCACCATAACTTCATTACTAACGTTCTCTAAGCCAAATCACATGGAATACTCCATGGATTTCATATCTACATCATAACCAAGCAAGATGTACTGGTTAAAACACTTGCCTTTAGCGTCTGCTATGGTTACTATACTTTCCCTTTAAGTATTTAGAGTCTCTACAATACATAACCACATAACATACCACATTAGCTCATAATCAAATATGTATAGTACCTAATGTATCTTACCCTTCTTCTCAATCTAATCATTTATTCGATTTATTATTATTGGTTCCAGCTTAACATATTACCTTGTTATTGCGTTCACGTTTGAGTTATTATCTTCAACCTTTAGTTATCATACTTAAGGTTTAAAACATCTTAAAAAATATTACATTAAGTTAATTAATGTTGTACTTCATCGTTAACCAACTGCCTTTCTTTTTATCTTCATAAGCTTTCTTTACTATGGAAACCCTAGTGCTGGCGTTGCGGCACCAACTATCCATCTTGAACTCGCGTTGCATGGCGCGGGGTTTCGATGTCTCACATTCGATCTTTGGCTGCTGTTGGCCACTTCCCGAGAGGGCGATCGGCCTCGTACTTTGGTCTTGAAGCCATGACTCTTTGTGTAGCGTCGCCGTACGGACCACGAGCCCCTGCAGTTACCGCGATTCATTTCTTCTGTGAATTTTCTGGGGCCATAACTTATTCATTTTAAGTCCAGATTGGCTCGTTCAAAAGCCATTAGCTCACATATCACATGCTCTACGTGTTCATGCAAGAATTTCCCATTTTTGAATCTGTTAACTCAAAATTCACCTATTAGTTCATTTTAATGAAAATAATAAATGTTCGTGAACATTCAACGCTTATTAATTCGTTCTAAGTTGGAATTCGGTCATTTTTTAGTCCACAACTCTATAATTCCAAATAAGACTTATCCCCATCGAAAACCAACGTTTCTGAGCTCAATGTCAAAATTCGACTTCCATTCCGAGAATTTCACGATTTCGACGTTTATCATCCAAACTCGTGAATTCCGCCTTAACTTCGTTACTTATGATTTGTTCATCGTTTCAAATGGATTCATTCCATCATACAAACATCTTATCATACATATTTCGTTAACTTATATACATGATATGTTCTTACTTGTTCTTCATAAGTCCATAACTTAAATAAGTTTTAATTACTTATTCATGGCTTATTAAAGCTTAAGTCTTTTGATTAATCATTCTCTTTACTTCTTAGCATATATACTCCACTAATCAACACTTCTCTATCAAACTACAATTAAAGAGATGGAAGATTAATGATATAGGGTTCTTACCCTTGAAGATCACTTGGTTCTTCTTCTTTTCTACTTGAATTATCAAAGTCTAGCTTTTCTAGCTTTTTCTCTCTAACCAATAAGCACTTAAATGTTTGTTGGATGAAATCTAACAAGTGAATTATAATCTAGCAAGTCTTCTATTTATAGGAAAACCAAAGTTAGGGTAATTTAGACATTAAACCAATCCCACCTCCTTAATTAACCTCCTTACTATTCATTACTTAACTATCAAGTTAACTTGATCATCACAACTCTTATCTTTTGCTTGGCCACCAAGATCACCCATGTGATCATGGGACCCACATGGGTTGCCCCATGAATAATCCTTACCCACTGGATTCTTACTTTGTTCTTTAAGTTCAATTAGATTAACTTGTACTTTGGGCTTGCATTAAACCAACATTTGTTTATTCATTAATTCACATTGGACTTAACCATTCCAACCATTGGGCTTGCATAATTCCAATTGGAATTCATAACTTTCTCCTTCATCCTACAAGTCCATTATATATGGCTTAAAGCCTTAGAACGTATTGTCTACGTATTAATCTTGTATTCTAACTCGTATACTCATTCATCATATACGACATACCATCATTCATACATACTTGTATAATACCACGTATCATACTCGTATTCATTACCTTGTACAATCCCTACATATTATACGATCATCACTTTAACTAGTTAACGCTTTACTTTCCCTAACGTTCTCAAATTAAGTTCACAGGCGAAAAACTACGTTTTCCATACTCGAATTATTATTACATAATCCATCTCACCTCGATATTTTATCATTACATATTTCTTGGAAGTTCAAAAATAATTCCCGAGCAGAAATTAGTGAATAGTGTTTTTAGGAAAATTTCTCGAAAAACTTTTATGTTCATCTTGGAAATTCAAACACTTTAATTCCTTAACGTAGTCAAAATACTACGACATTCCGTCATTTCTAGGTTATAGAATGACATTCATCTTGGTAACACATAACAATAACATATAATATAATTTTATTCATTATTTAATTAAACAAAATTATTTTGCAATAAATCTGAATTTTTGGGTCGTTATAAAAACCATGGCTCTATAGCAGTATTTCTGTGTTTTGGAGTGCTTCGTATGGAACCATTCATGAGAAGGCAATTATTGTTGAGGGTGGTAATGAAGCTCTAAGCCAATACCACAAAGAGAGAAAGAATAAGAGCAAAAGAGAGGGAGTATCCAAGGCGGAGGGAGCTAGTGGTAGTGGAAGTATGCCGAAGAGGAAGGGTTTTAACTCCGGGAATATTGGAGTAATACAATGGGATCCTAAACGTAGGATCGAAGCATGCAAGACATGTGGTAATGTTCATCTAGGAGTCTATCTTAAGGGGAAGTCGGTTTCCTATAACTGTGGACAAGAGGGTCATATATCACCCAATTGTCCTAACCTTAAAAAGAACTAGGGCTGCTTTGTATGTGGGTTGATGGACCACATGGAAAGAAATTTCCTAAAGAAGGGGTCAGATGGCAGCAAGGGTGCTAGTAGTGGTAAGTTAGCCATTACTAGACCAACACTATTGGGTAGACCCACGACCCATACTTTTAATATGACTGTGCAAGATGCGGTTGCATCAGCGGATGTAGTAGCAGGTATTATTCTAGTCAATGAAATAAATGCTTACGTGTTGTTTAATTCGGGTGCTACTTGTTCTTTTATAGCATGTGAATTTGCTAAGTGATTAGGTTTATTCCCAGAAAAATTGGAAATACCTTTAAATGTTAAGGTAGTGAATGAAGAGATAATTCCCATTGAACATATTCATAGAAATTATTTCATTGATATTAGAGGTAACAAATTATCGGTAGATCTTATACCGATAAGGTTGGGAGAATTTGATATAATTCTCGGTATGGATTTGTTGATTAACCATAGAGCTATAATAGATTGTCAAAGGAAAAGTGTGAACCTTCGGATTTCTAAAAAACCCAAGGTAGTGTTCTACGGTAGTTAATCACCGGGACGCTCTTGTTGTCTAACCATGACACAAGCTAAGAAGGTGTTCAGGAAATGGTGTATAGGATACCTGCACCATGTTGTTGATACCTAGAGAGTGGGAGCATCATTGTAACAGATATCGATAGTACAAGAATTTGCAGATGTATTTCCAGATGAATTACCAGGTCTTTCGCCGGATAGGGAGTTCGAATTTGTAATTGATGTGTTACCGGGTACGACACCAGTTTCGAGGGCACCATATCGGATGGCACCAGTAGAGATGAAAGAGTTAATTGTTTAATTACAATAATTATTGGAGAAGAAGTACATTCAACCGAGTGTGTCTCCGTGGGGAGCATCAGTATTGTTTGTAAAGAAGAAGGATGGATTGTTATGACTCTATATCGATTATTGTGAGTTCAACAAGTTAACATTTAAGAATAAATACCCATTGCCCAAGATCGATGATCTATTTGATCAGTTTAAAAGGGTAAAATATTTTTCTAAAATAGATTTGCGTATGGGGTACCATCAGTTGAAAGTGAGGAAGGAGGATATACCTAAGACGTCGTTCAGAACTCGTTATGGTTATTACGAGTTTCTGGTTATGTCGTTTGGATTGATTAATGCACCAGCCGCATTTATGGATATGATGAACTGAGTGTTCAAATAATATTTAGACAAGTTTGTCGTAGTAGTCATTGATGAAATTCTAGTCTATTTTGAGAATTTTGTCTAGAAAGAGTGCAATTTTTAGGACATGTTATTGATACAGATGGCATTTCTGTGGATCCAGCAAAGGTGGAAGCAATTAATAATTGGGAACAACTGAAAACACCAACTGAGGTCCATAGTTTTCTGGGGTTAGCGGGATACTAACGAAGATTCATCCAAGACTTTTCTAAAATAGCTACTCTGTTGACGAATTTGACGAGGAAGTCAGTAAAGTATGTGTGGACTGAAAGGTGTGAGAATAGTTTTCAGGAACTAAAAAGGAGATTAAGTGAGGCACCTGTATTATCATTACTAGATGATATGAGGAATTTTTTATTTTATAGTGATGCTTCGCATAGAGGACTGGGTTGCGTGCTCATACAATATGGCAAGGTCATTGCGTTTGCGTCAGGCCAGTTAAAGGATTATGAGAAGGTCTATCCTACTCATGACCTAGAATTGGTAGCAATAGTTTTTGTATTAAAAATATGGAGACATTATCTATACGGGGAGAAGTGTGAGATATACACGGACCATAAAAGTCTGAAATATATCTTCACACAGAAGGAGTTGAATATGAGGCAAAGCAGGTGGTTAGAATTGATAAAATATTACGATTGTAATATCTTATATCATCCAGGGAAAGCAAACATGGGGGCTAGGAAGGGTAGGGAAAAGTTATTGATGTTAACGACTCAGAATTAGTTAGTAACAGAGATGGCTAGAATGGAGCTATAAGTAAAGTTGTCGAGTGAATCGGTAGAGATGTAATTCACATTGGAGAATCGACCAACAATAGCGGAACGAGTTAAGGAAGTATAACTAAGTAATGAGGAGTTCGAATGAATAAAGAAGAGAATAGAGGATGAAGAGAAAACTAAGTATAATGTTGGTAAAGAGGGGTTACTTCGTTTTAAGGGAAGAATTTGGGTTCTGGATAATTCCAAGTTAAATGAAGAGATAATGAGAGAGGTCTATAGTTTGAGGTACTCGATACATCCATGTAGTACTAAGATGTATTAATACCTTCGATAAAACTTTTGTTGGCTAAACATGAAGAGAGAGATAGCAGAATATATTAGTAAGTGCTTAACTCATCAAAACATTAAGGCCGAACACCAACAACCGAGTGGATTATTGCAATCGCTAGAAATTCTAGAGTATAAGTGGGAGCATATCACGATGGACTTTGTGGTGGGACTTCCAATGACGAGGAAGGGATACGACGCTATCTAGGTAATAGTAGATCATTTGACAAAATCGACTCACTTTTTACCGATAGGAGTTAGGTATAACCTAGAGCAATTAGCTAAACTTTATGTCAAAGAAATCATTTCAAGACATGGAGTACCTATTTCGATTATGTCAGATCGTGATCCACGATTCACATCGAATTTTTGGAGGAGTTTGCAAGCGCAAATGGGAACGCAGTTGAGGTTGAGTACATCGTATCATCCTCAGACGGATGGAAAAAGGGAACGGACAATTTAAACATTAGAAGATATATTAAGATCTTACATTATGGATATCAAGGGGAGTTGGGACGAACATCTGACTTTGGTGGAATTCGCTTACAAAAATAGTTTTTACGCTAGTATAGGCATGCCACGTTATGAAGCGTTATATGAGAGGAAGTGTAGAACTCCATTGTGCTGGAATGAAGTAGGTGAGCATCGGATGTTGGGACCTTACAACAAACGGAAGACTTTATGAAGTTAATATGTATTCGATTAATAGTGGCTCAAGTTAGACAAAAGAAGTATGCAGATCCTCACCGTGAGAAGAGGGAGTTTGAGGTCGGTTTGTATGTCTTTCTGAAGGTGTCGCCTTGGAAAGAGAAGATACATTTTTGATAGAAAGGGAAGTTAAGTCCAAGGTTTATAGGACCTTTTGAAATTTTAAGAAGGGTAGGAGAGGTAGCTTACTATGTAGCTTTACCTCCAAAGATGGAACAAATACATAATGTGTTTCACGTGTAAGTATTGTGTCCTTATAAATCGGACTACAAGCACGTAATAGAGTATGAATCTATTCAAGTAGAAAAAGACTTAACATATGAAGAACTTCCAATTCAAATTGTTGACAGGAAGGAACAAGTCTTGAGAAATAAGATAATACCTTCGGTGAATGTAATTTGGAAGAACCACAATGCCGAAGAAGCAACGTGGGAACTAGGGTGTGACGCCCCCAAAATAGGTATACATCACATATTCTGAGTCGCTAAAAACATGGTACAGAATACAAATACAATCTTTAATATACAACAAAAGAACTGTGAGTTTTAATACAAATATTGTCTTCTAGACAATATCCACACTCAGAATAAGTCCTCATTACATTTATTGTCACATTATTTAACAGAATAGTGATGACTACTAATACTATCATCACGGGCCCAATCACTCAGGTTCCCCGACTAGTCCCGGCTACGTTCTCATTTTCTGAAGAGAACAGTGAAAGAAAGGGTGAGCTCAACTAACCCAGTAAGAAATATTATGACTAAGATAATACACAATAAATTATTATTAGCCTTCAACAATGTTAAATTGATAAAATACAATAGACATCAAGTTTAACTGCAGCGGAACAAACAATCCATTAAAAGAGTCAAGTAGAGAATAAAATCTACTATCTTTTATGATTTTAAAAAAAGTTTTTCATCACTTTTATCGTTGGGACTTGGCTTAATAAGTAATCCACATCATCCCTGAACTACGGCCAAGGATATTCATTAGTATCACAACCACAAATTATCCATGCACTACGGGCCAAGGATATTCGTGTATTCATCAATGGTCATGATCATGCCAACAATTATCCATCAATGCACTATGGGCCCATGAGGACTTTTACCACATCATTTATAACATTACGATTCGTGATTACAAGAATAATCCACGGTCATAATCATACCAAGTCCATCCATGCACTACAGGCCACAGATGACTTTCAAAAAAAATATAAACATGAGGATGATGACAATGATATAAGAATTCAACAAAACAAGTTCAAGAATTAATATATTCAGGAACTAATAAGTACAAATTGTCAACATGATACTCCTTTGTAGAGTAAAATTCAAGAATGCTCAGAAGAATATTTCCATGAAAAGATACTGGATGAAGTACAAATATCAAGGATATTCAACTAATTTCATGGAGCATAGAAGTCAAAACTTTAACCAACTGAGTATAATAAAGAATGGAATAACAAAAAAAATCATCATGCATGCAATACTTCGCATAGACAGGTTATTCCAACAGAATAATAAATAACGGAACCAGGTCAGGCGTAATACGCACCGATAGGGTATTCCAACAAAATAATAAAGAATGGAATAACAACGGAAATCACCATGCATGCGGTACGTCGCATAGACAGGTTATTCCAATAGTATAATAAATTACGAGAACCGGTCAAAGAAATTTACAAGCGGGATGTTCGATAGAATAATAAAGAATGGAATAACAAGCGAAATCACCATGCTTGCGGTGCCGCGCATAGACGAGGTTATTCAATGAGAATAATAAATAACGGAACCGGTCAGGCGTAAAAGCGTTTGGACATGATATTCAATGAGAATAATAAAAACGGAACCGGTCCCGTAAACAAAAAAAGCCTTGACAAGATATTCCAACAGAATAATAAAGAATGGAATAAGAGAAAACTTATAGGAAAATAATATCCCTTACCGTAAAAGAAGAGTATTCCGACTGGTAGGGCGAAGATATTCTTTAAGAAAACTTGCACTACGCTCAAAGTTTCTTAAAACTCTAAAGAAATACGCTCAAGATTATAGAATAGAATTCTCTGGATTTCTGGTGTGATTTCAATTCTAACTAAGCATCCTATTTATAGGAAAATAGAAAGGATACTATGAAATAAAATATATAAAAATAAAATATAATATATTATATATTTATATATTATATATATACACATGCACATTATAAATTCACGGGATGCATTCCAGGATCACCTCTCTACCAAAATTTCAAACCTTGAAATATATATATATATATATATATATATATATATATATATATATATATATATATATACTAGTTCTCCTTCCGTGCCAAATTATCAACTTCTTCCTCTCTTTTTCTCCACCAAAGTCCACTATCACCAATTATATATATATAAAATACTTCCCTCCTAATCATATATATATATATATATATATATATATATATATATACAACCCTCCAAACCATTCCATTTCTCTTTCCCCCACCCCTTTTTGGCAACTTCCATAATACATATATAATATAACCACACCCACCAAAATCACAACCAACCAAATCACCACCCACACATCACTTTCATACTATCACTTTTCCACCATTTTCCACTCACACACACATTATATATATACACACATACATATATATATATATATATATATATATATATATATATATATAAACACATCACATACTTATAAATAAATTTCCTCCCCTTTACGTATACTCCCTCCCACCCCCATTTCCAAAATCAGTTTTCAACACACACGGGCCCTACATATAGCCCCCACTTGTGGACCACACCTTAAAATAATTTTCTACCGATTATTTTAAAAAATGGGTAAATGGGGATCCAAATAATAAGCAAAATTTCATAAAAAAATAATCTTAATAATTTTAACAACATTTATCACCTTTATTATAATTCACAATATTAATCAACTAGGTCGTTCCCAAGAAAGAGGGGGCTTTCCAATAAAGATTTTTTCCTACTGGCGCGCAATTAGGTGACCAAACCTCTCATTGGTAGAACTTCTAGACATCCTTAATATTACAAATAATAATATTAATAATTCTGTCATCTCAATTATTGATTTAATAATATATAAAATATCGACAATAATTGAATCAAATAACGTGAGATACTATTCAACAATTACTGAATCAATAATTTAACAAAACTGAGTTACTTCTTACGTAAGCATCAATAATCAATAATGTGTGCTACTATGCAACCACGCGTATTATTGTACTTTTACTACCGAGTAGTTCAACAGTATTAACGATAAAACTTCCGCCGTTATTTTCATAAAAATATTTTTGTCGTTTTCTCAATCCGACAATAATTCCGTTGTGGGGTCCACCAATGATTGTGTCATTTTACGAATATTCCCTGCTAAAACGAATATTCCCCGACCAATTGAATATAATACAACAACTTGCATACTTTGCAAAATTTATAAATACTACCCACAACTATAACATTATAACAAATTCACACCTTAATATTAAAAAAAAAAATATATTGAGAAAAATTAAATCTTTATTCATAAAATTTGGGGTTTCACAATCTCCCCTCCTTATGAAATTTTGCCCTCGAAATTTACGTACGTACCTGATATGCCGAACAGATAAGGATACCTTGTCAGACTCTAAATAACCTTTGAGCCTATAACCTTTGAGTGTTTAATACGATCCTTCTTATCCAAGATTTTAACAGGTACATCTTCATACGTTAAATTATCCGCTATCTCATCCGGTTCTAAATCAATAATGTGGTTCGGGTCGTCCACATATTTACGTAACATCGGTACGTGATAAACGTTATGAACACGAAATATATTTGGCGGTAAAACGAGTCTATAGGCCATAGTACCTACTTGATCGAGGATTTGAAATGGGCCAATTAAAATTGAGGGTTGAGATTTCCTCTCTTCAGCAACTCTTGCTATTTAAAATAACGCCCTCTTGAACCTTCTTCTTCGTGTTCATCAGCTCCGGGTCTGTAGCTTGAGCGGCTTTAACTTTATCGATTAAAGTCGGTTCCAATCATATATTAGTTATCTTCACATAGGTTCGTATATTCGCACTCGTAAACTCATACGATCTTCTACTCAATGCGTCAGCTTCCACGTTCGCTTTTCCACGATGGTATTGAATGGCACGATCGTAATCTTCAACAGCTCGAGCCAACGTCTTTGGTGCATGTTACGTTCGATTTAGTTGAAGAAATATTTAAGGGTTTTAGAAATGGTTTTGTACTGGGGTCAATACAAAATTCAATTTCACGCTCTGGGGGTAGGCTAAGAAGTCTTCAAGAATACGCTAGGAAATTTATTAACAATAGAAATATCATTCAAAACTGTGACTCTCATCCAAGACTTGGATAACACATCACATTGATACCTATTAACTTGTCATCATCATTCACGACGTTGCCTTACAGAAAGTCTGGCTTCGGTGTATTCAACATAAGGAAGTCACCAGATATGGCTCGTGGCTCTTTACTTATGGCTTGATATGACAATGATTGAATTTAGTGGTTTGGTTGATTGAATTCGCATAACAGGTTGGTTAGGAATATAAAAGCTAACAACCTTATGAAAAGCATGACGAGTAGTTAACCAATCGATTTCTAAAAAAAAAATTACATCAAAGACAAGTATTTTCAAAGAGATAAGATTGACAGGTAACGTGAAAATGTCAATTTGAATTAAACAAGATTTATAAACAATGGATGTAATGAAGGTTTCTCCTAACAAAGTTTTAACAGATAAGTCGAAGTCTAATTTCTCTAAAGCCAAGTTCAAATGTTGAACACAACTAGGTGAAATACAAGAGTGGGTAGAACCGGTATCGAATAAGGTATAAACTTCGCAAGAGTTTATGATTAGCTTACCCGTGATAACTTCATTTGGGTTCCTCACTTGTTGGGAAGTCGTGACAACCGCTCTCCCTTGAACTACCCGGCTTTGACTCGTCTGGGGCAGCATTTGGATTCATCACTACCGTTGGAATTAACTTTTCTATAGGACATATTCCACCCTCAACTGTTTCGCCATTCTCCTGATTCATGATCTGAATCATCAATCTTCGATCCATATCGAATTGAGGTTGACTGCTCTGTACAGGGTAATTCAAAACTTGATGTTGGGTTCTCCCAATTGCTGTCAAAAAAGAGAAATACATGTTAGGTTTGTACTATTCAAGAACGCAATCAAATTGCATAAATAAGCGAAAACGTGTAAAAATCAGAGTTTAAAATTTTTGCAAACCATATACCCGGATCACCCTTTATGCACAATTATTAATTAAACGAAAAAGATGAATAAGAAACATACCCTTGAAGATCCGAGCTTCCTCAGATACAAGTTCACCTCCAATTCTGAATCCACCGGGTTTGGTTCCTTCCTTTGATCAACGTTAGCCACCCAAGTGTTTGGCCTCTAGAGGTGATCCACCAAGGAAGAAGAAGGATTCAAGAAGATGGGTGGTTGGCTAAACCCTAGTTTTTTTATCTCTATAGAAAAGGAGCGTACTCTCCAACCATTGGAATTATATCGTAGTCATGATATACGATATAAGACTCCTCTTATAAAGATATCAAGTAACCTATTAAAAAAATAAGGTATTATTTAATTAAACCCTTTTAATTAAAGGGGCTCCCTAATTTTATTAGGGATAATTAATTAAACTCCTTTAACTAATTTTCCTTCCTAATCCAATTAGGAATAAATGAAGTACTTATATTAAATTAATTTCTAAACTCTTTTAGAAATTAAAATAATAATAATAATTGTAATAATATTAATAAGACTCCTCTTATTAATTTATATTTAATATTTCTAAAATATTAAATAATAAATATTAAGCTATTTAATTTATTCTATCACCTTAGATTAAATTAAATATACATAACTTATATTATTACGATTATGCCATTAACTTCTTAAATAATTATTCTTCCTTTTATGGTGTGACCCTTTAGGTTCTCCATATTAAACCGGTTGTGAATAAATCAATTAGAACAATTCTAATCTTATTTAAATAAATAAATTAAACAATTAATTTATTTAAATAAATAATATTTATTCTCTGATAGGGATAAGCCCCCTAGCGATCAAGCGACTTTCCGGATAATATAGATTTTAACATTAATCATAAAAAGAACCTTTGAGTAAATAGTTACCGTATAATTCAATCCTTCCACCATACAATGTCCCAATTAAATATAAGACATGGAATTAATGTCAAGTCTTATTTTATTTAATTATATGTATTCGATCCTTAAATGCACAACTCCAAATAATGCAAATTAGAAACTCCTTTCTAATTTCATTACGCTTAACCCAAGGACTCTTTGGGTTGTCATTTATCGAATCACATAGGACATTTCTCTTCTTTTATTAGAAGTGGTAGATTCTTTATTGATCGTATATATTATCTCCATGTACAACTTGTTATACCCAAGCATACCCTTTGATATACCCTAAGGGTCTTAAGGAATAAGTCAAAGTATAACTCATCATACACAAGATACTATGATGATCTCAAGTCCAAGGATCACTTGTACTACTATCACTCTGAGAATTCCTATTGATGAGCAAGTAAAACTCCATTAGGTATTCCTTAGCGAGCCACGTTCGGTGAAATTATTCTCTAATAAGCATCTACATACTTGCTTTAGTGTCTCCACACAAATGATCATGAGATCAATCATCCTCATCCAATGAGTGACAACGTATGTACCAATCTATCCGGATTTACTAATCCCCAATTTAGTAATCCAACGATTGGGAACTATTTTAGTTTTAAGCTTTATAAGAATTTAGATCTCATTAGAATGATCATCATCATTATTCTAAAAGCATTGCTTAAAACTATGGGTTTATCACATATTATAAAATAGCATCATATAGATAATTAAAAGCCCTTAATAAATTAATACTTTTTATTAATAAATGAATAAGATTGTTACAAAGTATATGCTTTATCATCAAACATGATTGGCTTGTATGCATACGACTTTCAATCTCCCACTTGCACTAAAGCCAATCGTCATGGTATCCCATACTCTTCTTCTCTAAGTGACGATTATCCTACTGCTGGATAAGCTTCAGTAAATGGATATGTAATGTTGTTTTTGAGAGTCCGCTATCTCTATAGTGATTTCCCATCTTTCAATGATTATAATAATCAAATGAAAGTGCCACAACACATGTTTAGATCTAAGATGAGACTTAGGAACTATTCCTAGTTCTGTAATGAACTTTTAATCCAAACAATCAACTTGCAGTTTCATTTATAGCTATATACTTTGTCTTTATCACTAAACCAGCAACTCTTTGCTGTTTGGAACCTTTCCAATTCACTGCACCACTGTTCAAGATAACGCTTTACCTTAAAGTGTATTTTTTTACATCATCTTAGTGCATGCGAAAAACTTGAGTGCATTAAGCCCTCTAGTTTTAATTTAGACCCACCATGAATATGATCACATCCTTAGTGTCGGTTAAGCACTTTAAGATGTTTTCAGCGACTCATAGTGAATTTCTCCATAATATGGTGATCAACATCGGTCTCGTACATTTCATTGCATACATGATTGTCACTCATGCGACCTCTCTTTTCGAGAGTCGTGGGGACTATTAAAGAGATACACTCCATAGCTCATCGACATGAGACATCTCTTGGAGTTTGCCATGCTAAACGACTTTAGCATCAAATGAATATATGTTCCTTGGGTTAAGTCGAGCATCCTCTTAAATCTATCTATATAGATTTATATCCCCAATTTAGATACTCTTTCAAATCATTCATGGAGGAATGTTTAGACAACTTTATCTTTATTGATTGTAGCATTGGTATGTCATTCCTTATCCGTAGTATATCAACATATAGTACTAGGAATGTCACGATGCTCCCACTGACCCTTTTGTACACACTAGGTTCATTCTTATTTTTGATAAAATCAAACTCTATTGATTGCCTCATCAAAACGAATGTTCCATATTTGAGAAACTTGCTTCAATCCATTTCTCAAAGTGTTCTACAACACTTACCTCATCGTATGTAATTTGGATTATCATTTTCTATGATGTGTACCTCATCATCATCATCTATGATGAATCTATACCTCCAGGTATCTTGGTACTATTCGATTTCTGATTGATTTGTGGTATAATAGGTCTATCTATAGGTTCCTCTTATTTGACTTATAGTGTTTTGTGGTTCTTGAACTCTTCAAGATCTATTATCCTCCCACTAGCCCCTCAATGATAAACACATTTATCTTAGAAGGAAGCGTGTTTCATAATA
Source organism: Panax quinquefolius (assembly GCA_020205615.1). Lineage (NCBI taxonomy): Eukaryota > Viridiplantae > Streptophyta > Magnoliopsida > Apiales > Araliaceae > Panax > Panax quinquefolius. Next base: position 111,645,208 of record CM035156.1, read on the forward strand.
AACACCTTTTTTGCTAAGTAGGATTATAGAACATTTACCCTAAACTTACTTTAGGATGTCCCACAAATCATGTACATGTCAAATCTTGTCCCAAGCTTATCCTTGAAACCTTTTCACATAAGTTGGACAACCCTTATCTTAACATACTTAAGATTAGGAATCCTCCCTGTCCATAACTTTTATGGAGTCTTGGGAAATTTGGATTTTGAGGTTACCTTTAAAAGTAGATATGCGACCATTTCTAGGACATAACCCTAGAAGGATCTTTGGAATGTCGGTAAAATCATTATGGACCGCACCATGTCCAACAAGGTACGAATTTTCCATTCAGATACATCAATAAATTATTGCGTATCAGGATGTTTCCAGTATGAGAAAAGCATTTGAGATGATCTAGAAACTTATTGCTCAAGTATTTATTCCTTGATCTAATCAAAGAATCTTAATACTTTGTCAATTTGTTTCACTTATGAATTCTCTGAACTTTTCAAATAATTCACACTTGTATTTAATCAAATACACTCATTTAACTCTTTGAATGATCATCTCTTTTTCTTATACTAGTTTGTTCTATTTGTAAAATTATTTTCACGTAAGTCAAGTATACAAAATCCATTTAGTGATATTCTAGTCCTATACAAAACATTATTATTATAAATAGAACAACAATTGTTCTTAAATATAATACCAAAGATGTCATTGTCCAACAATAAAATGAAAATAATGTTTCCAACGAGAACTGGAATACAATAACAACTTATTGACTTAATAGACTTGCCCGTAGGCATTGCTAAACTATAAGTTTCTATGGCTAATGTAGCAACCTTTGTTACATTTCCCGCACATAGGATTACTTATATTTGTTTAACTTTTATACCTTGGTCCCTTCATAAATCTATATTTATGATAACCAAAGTCGGTTATCCAATACCCAAGTAGAACCTTGACTTAAAGAAAAATCTATTTCAATCATGAACAAAAGCGTATTATGAAGAAACTTCACTAAGCTTCTTTGGTTAGCCTCTCGCAAGATGCTTCTCATGATTTCTTTCCGGTGTCCGGGCTTATTGCGGTGGAAGCAAACTCCTTTGCTATCCGTGTCGTTTTGTTCTTATTATCCTTTGTTTATGCCTTTCTATTTACCTTCTTTGAATCGTTCTTCTTTTCGGAAGATCCTTTGGCCCCTACCAAGAAGACTTGATCTTTTTCTTGGTTGGAAAGTGACTCTCAACATTTTTCAATATGTTAAGCAAATCGGTGGGCGATATCTAGCTTGTTCATATGAAAAATTCACAACATTTGTGAAAGGAGTCAGGAGTGAGTGCAAGATCAAATCTTAGCTCAACTCTCCATCCATGACATAAAACTTCGTTGTCCTAATTGATCAATCAAATTGATAATGTTAAGGACTTTTATCGCCTTTGTAGTGTCATTGGTCATTCTAGATCGGAAGAGCTCCTTAGATATCTCGATATCTATCGGTCCTACTTTCCTCACCATCAACTACTTGATGTGCGGGGAATATAGTAGAAGAATCCATAGTTTCATCGTGGCGAAGCTCGTTACTCATAGATCTGAGCATGATGCATTGAGCCAAGTGTGCATCATCTTGCCACTTTCTAAAAGTAGCAATCTCTTCCTCGGATGCATTATGCGCAACCATTGCGAGGATAGGCGTGTATTAAGGACATAAGATAGTTTTTCAAACTATGAGAACTATTCTCAAATTCCTTAACCAATCCGTTTAATTTGATTACGGTTAATTTAGCATTTAATATGCTTCATGATGATAGTAATTTTAGACATTGTAAAATTACGTAAATGAATTTGTAATTAACAACATTTTAACATACATTCTTTTATTAATTACCAAAATAAATTAGGTCTTGTTTTAAATTGGTATCTCCCACTATTTTCTTCAAACTATATTACCTCAATATATATAGTTCGGCAAAATCTAATTAAAGATCGCTAGAGAGAATAAGGATCCCATTTCAAATGTATATAGCCTTGTGGTGACACAACAAACTATATATAAATAAATAGGTAGACAACTTTTGTCAATTACATCACTATATGCAACTCCTTTTCTTTTGCCTCTTAGATTATTTTGATCAAGTGGTGGCACATCCGAATCAAAATTATCCAAGTTAAGTCCGACTAGCACTCCATATATTCAAAAAAAAAAATATCATCCTTGTGGTGACACAACAAAACAATATTGTTCAATTTTCTTTATAAGCATCAAATGTGATAAATTAACATCTTAAATACTTAATACTTGCCTTGTGGTGACACAACAAACTCATATTAAATATTTAATACTCTATTAATTTTATCATGCTAGAAGGCGACGTTCGATATTCCAAATATCTTTGAACGCTTAGGACTTAATATAAAAATTGAGGGGTTTGTTATTAATTTGTCTCATCTTGTTTAGCGCGCATGCACATATATATATAAAATACGCGTCATATTAATGAACATGCGAAGCATGTTTGCATAATATATAATATATATAGTATAAGCATGCACATATAGAATACTATATTCTACACGAATTGATTATGGACTTTTATTCTAGTTTGGTTCACTAGAGCCACCAAGTGAACCAAAAGGTCAAACCCTAGGGGTGCAAGAAATAATATTTAAATATAACTATTACATTTAAACCCGGGCTCCATTACAAATGGGTCTTCAAGCGCTCCTTGCTCCTTGATCTCCAATTTTTCAAAATTAATTCTAACTATTCCTATTACAAAACTATTTAAAATAAATAGAAACCTTGATCGTGATCGAGGAGAAGTACATAGGAGGAGATAGAATTTACATTAAGAAAAATTAGAGAAGGCGAGGTAATGCAGACCCCATTTAATAAAACCCATACATTCATGCATTCAACTAAAATAAAATCCAATCACATTGGTCATTAGTCCATAATCAATCCCATTTATTATCATACATATCACCATATGCATCAATACATAACATTCATCGATGAATAATAAACATTCAATATATATATTGATATCATTTAATGGGCAAATTTAGTTAGTATAAAATCTAATTTTTGAATCAAAATAAACTCCTTTATCTTAATCCAAATTTAAATCAAAATAAAACTATTTTATTTTAATTTATCCAATTTTGAATAAAATAAACTATTTTATTTTAATCAAAATTTTTAATCAAAATAAACTCCTTTATTTTAATTAATTATGGAATCAATTCTAAAAAAAAAAAACTTTATTAAAGGAAACACGGATTTTCTTTCCTATTTACAAATAAACTCCTTTATTTTGAATAATATGAAATCTTATTTCATATCTAAATAAACTCCTTTATTTAAGGAAACATATAATCTAATTTCAACTCTAATTAGTTATATGGAATCCAATTCAACTCTAATTAGTTAGCATGAAATTTAATTTTAAAATTAAAATAAACTTTTATTTTAATAATAAAATAATTAAGAATATTATATATTATTAATATATAATAACCGTCCCATTTTATAAATTAATATATATATATATATATATATTATATAATCCGTATGAAACATGGTGACAATTCTTCCTCCGATTCACGTGCATCACCCTTGTAAGGTTAGGAATTATAAGTAATCATATTACCAATGTTATCATGTTAAGATAAGCTTTTGAATAAACATCCCAGCGGATTACTAGATTGTTTCTAACGCGAACTGATTTCTTCTTTACAAAAGGCGTGATCCAGGCCACGTGAATCAGGATCTCCCATGTCCCAAAAAAAAAAAATCACACTCAACGAAATCAAAAAAAAAATATCGGGTCGGGATTACCGTTTTTTTTAATAAATTTTATACAACAAAATTATGCCCAATTAAATTTTTTCTAAACACATCAATATATATATTAAATTAAAATAATTAATAATTTGCATAAAAGTTTGGCTTTGATGCCACTGTTAGGTTTGTACTATTCAAGAACGCAATCAAATTGCATAAATAAGCGGAAACGTGTAAAAATAAGAGTTTAAAAATTTTACAAACCATATACCCGGATCACCCTTTATGGACAATTATTAATTAAACGAAAAAGATGAATAAGAAACATACCCTTGAAGATCCGAGCTTCCTCAGGTACAAGTTCACCTCCAATTCTTTTCGCGTTCAACTTGAATCCACCGGGTTTGGTTCCTTCCTTTGACCAACGTTAGCCACCCAAGTGTTTGGCCTCTAGAGGTGATCCACCAAGGAGGAAGAAGGATTCAAGAAGATGGGTGGTTGGCTAAACCCTAGTTTTTCTATCTACATAGAAAAGGGCGTACTCTTCAACCATTGGAATTATATCGTAGTCATGACGTGATCCTCGATATAAGACTCCTCTTATAAAGATATCAAGTAACCTATTAAAAAAATAAGGTATTATTTAATTAAACCCTTTTAATTAAAGGGCTCCCTAATCTTATTAGGGATAATTAATTAAACTCCTTTAACTAATTTTCCTTCTAATCCAATTAGGAATGAATGAGAGTACTTATATTAAATTAATTCCTAAACTCTTTTAGAAATTAAAATAATAATAATAATTGTAATAATATTAATAAGACTCCTCTTATTAATTTATATTTAATATTTCTAAAATATTAAATAATAAATATTAAGTTATTTAATTTATTCTATCACCATAGATTAAATTAAATATACATAACTATATTATTACGATTATGCCATTAACTTCTTAAATAATTATTCTTTTTTTATGGTGTGACCCTTTAGGTTCTCCATATTAAACCAATTGTGAATAAATCAATTAGAACAATTCTAATCTTATTTAAATAAATAAATTAAACAATTAATTTATTTAAATAAATAATATTTATTCTCTGATAGGATAAGCCTCCCTAGCGATCAGCGACTTTCCGGATAATATAGATTTCAATATTAATCGTAAAAAGAACCTTTGAGTAAATAGTTAAAATGCACAATTCAATCCTTCCACCATCTGATGTCCCGATTAAATATAAGACATGGAATTCTTGTCAAGTCTTATTTTATTTAATTATATGTATTTTGATCCTTAAATGCCTGACTCAAATAATACAAATTAGAAACTCATTTCTAATTTCATTACGCCTTGGCCAAGGACTCTTTGGGTTGTCATTTATCGAATCACATAGGACATTTCTCTTCTTTTATTAGAAGTGGTAGATTCTTTATTGATCATATATTATCTCCATATATACAACTTGTTATACCCAAGCATACCCTTTTATATACCCTAAGGGTCTTAAGGAATAAGTCAAAGTATAACTCATCATACACAAGATACTATGATGATCTCAAGTCAAGGATCACTTGTACTACTATCACTACTGAGAATTCCTATTGACAGCAAGTAAAACTCCATTAGGTATTCCTTAGCGAGCCACGTTCAAAGTGAACTTATTCTCTAATAAGCACCTACATACTTGCTTTAGTGTCTCCACACAAATGATCATGAGATCAATCATCCTCATCCTATGAGCAAGCAACGTATGTACCAATCTATCCAGATTTACTAATCCCCAATTTAGTAATCCAACGATTGGGAACTATTTTAGTTTTAAGCTTTATAAGAATTTAGATCTCATTAGAATGATCATCATCATTATTCTAAAAGCATTGCTTAAAACTATGGGTTTATCACATATTATAAAACAGCATCATATAGATAATTAAAAGCCCTTAATAAATTAATACTTTTTATTAATAAATGAATAAGATTGTTACAAAGTATATGCTTTATCATCAAACATGATTGGCTTGTATGCATACGACTTTCAATACACATCATCCATTTTAGCCTTTTTGGATCGGACGTCTCTTTCTACAATATCAACACGTCTTGCAGCTTTTACCCATCCATCCTTCATTCTTACTCGTTCAGTTGTTTCTTCTTTCAGCTAACCCTTGATATTTGAATTCTCAGATTCCAACTTTAATATTTTACACTCTGCCAAAGAGTGCTTCTGTTCAAGCATCACATATTGGGTAACACAATTTTGAATTGTTGGATCCGTTTGTTCCACGACCGCTTGTCGTTCTTCAATCTGTTCTTCTAACTCACGAATACGATCTTGCAGCTCTACATTTTGATCAAAAATTTCTTCTAATAAATTCTCCTCAGGTTCCTCTTCTTCCTCACTCTCAGCTGCTACCTCTGCAACCAGCTCGGGAACAACTATCTGTTCTTCACTCACCACGTAGATATCTCTAATTTCTTCTTCGTCTGACATCACATTAACCTGGTTAGTGATTAAAGGTGTCTCAACGCCATTTTCAAAAACTGCCACAAAACAAGGGTTAATTAAAGAAATTGACATGCCATATAATATCCCTATATTCTGACCGACCAATTAAATAATAAATAAACTTAGGTATGTCATACTAGCGAGGGAATTCCCCGTTTCTCCCCTCCTAGTTCCTGTATCACATCTCAGCCAGGGATCATATCCCTAGGCTTTGATACCAACTGTGATGCCCCCAAAATAGGTATACATCACCTATTTTGAGTCGCCAAAAATATTGTACAGAATGCAAATACAATCTTTAATATACAACAAAAGAGCTGTGAGTTTTAATACAAATATTGTCTTCTAGACAATATCCACACTTATAATAAGTCCTCATTACATTTATTGTCACACTATTTAATAGAATAGTGATGACTACTAATACTATCATCTGGACCGTCACTCCGTTCCCCTAATAGTCCTGGCTACGTTCTCATTTCCTGAAGAGAACAGTAAAAGAAAGGGTGAGCTCAACTAGCCCAGAAAGAAATATTATGACTAAGATAATGTAGAATAATTTATCATTAGCCTTCAACAATGTTAAACTGATTAAATACAATAGACATCAAGTTTAACTACATCGGAACAAGCAATTCATTAAAAGAGTCAAGTAGAGAATAAAATCTACTATCTTTTATGATTTTAAAAAAAAGTTTTTCATCACTTTTATCGCTGGGACTCAGCTTAATAAATAATCCAGATCATCCCTACACTACGGCCAAGGAAATTCATTAGTATCACAACCACAAATTATCTATGCACTTCTGGGCCGAGGATATTCGTGTAATCATCGGCAATTCGTGATCATGCCAACAAGCGTCCATCAATGCACTACGGCCAATGAAGACTTTTACCACATCATTTGTAACATTATAGTCATGATTACAATCGAATAATCCACAGTCATAATCATACCAAGTCCATCCATGCACTACTGTGCCATGAGATGACTTTTTCAAAAAATATAAACATGAGGATGATGACAATGATATAAGAATTCATAAAACAAGTTCAAGAATTAATTTATCCAGGAACTAATAAGTCAAATTGTCAACATGATACTTCTTTGTAGAGTAAAATTCAAGAATGCTCATAAGAATATTTCCATGAAAATATACTGGATGAAGCGCAAATATCAAGGATATTCCACTAATTTCATGGAGTATAGAAGTCAAAACTTTAACCAACTGAATATAATAAAGAATGGAATAACAAAAGAAATCACCATGCATGCGATACTTCGCATAGACAGGTTATTCCAACAGACTAATAAATAATGGAACCAGGTCAGGCATAATACGCACCGACATGATATTCCAACTGAATAATATAGAATGGAATAACAACAGAAATCATCATGCATGCGGTACGTCGTATAGATAGGTTATTCCAATAGAATAATAAATAACGGAACCAGGTCAGGCAAAATTCGCACCGACAGGATGTTCCAACAGAATAATAAAGAATGGAATAACAATAGAAATCACCATGCATGCGGTACTTCACATAGACAGGTTATTCCAACAGAATAATAAATAACGGAACCAGGACCGGCGTAAAATGCACGGATAGGATATTCCAACAGAATAATAAAGACAGAACCAGGTCTGGCATAAAACACACAAACAGGATATTCCAACAGAATAATAAAGAATGGAATAACAGAAGTTCTCTTCATGAATATGAAAAAAATAATACCCTTACGAGTACAACAAATAATATCCCTTACCGTAAAAGAAGAGTATTCCGACTGGTAGGGTGAGGATATTCTTTAAGAAAACTTACACTATGCTCAATGTTTCTTAAAACTCTAAAGAAATACGCTCAAGATTACAGAATAGAATTCTCTGGATTTTTGGTATGATTTCAATTCTAATTAAGCATCTTATTTATAGGATAATAGAAAGGATACTATGCAATAAAATATATAAAAATAAAATATAATATATATAGTATATATATACACATGCTCATTATAAATTCACGGGATGCATTCCCGTGATCACCTCTCTGCCAAAATTTCAAACCTGCAATATATATATATATATATATATATATATATATATGTGTGTGTGTGTGTGTGTGTGTGTGTATGTATATTATATATAACTCCCTCCCTCCCGGCCATTCCATTTCTCTTTCCCCCACCCCTTTTTGGCAACTTCCATAATACATATATTATATAACCACACCCACCAAAATCACCACCCACCACACCCATTATAAATATAATAATTATATATATATATATATATATATATATATATTCACACACAATTTTTACTTTCCCACCTACACATCACTTTCACTATACTCTTACACATTTCACTATCACACACACACACCTCACACCTTTCACTATCACACACGCACATATCTTACACCCATCACTTTCATACTATCACTTTTCCACCATTTTCCACTCACACACACATTATATATATACACACATACATATATATAAACACATCACATACTTATATATAAATTCCCTCCCCTTTACGTATACTCCCTCCCACTCCCATTTTCAAAATCAGTTTTCAACACATATGGGCCCCACATGTGGCCCCAACCTTAAAATAATTTTTTACAAATATATTTTAAAAAATGGGTAAATGGGGATCCAAATAATAAGAAAAATTTCATAAAAAAAATCATCTTATTAATTTTAACAACATTTATAACCTTTATTATAATTCATAATATTAATCGACCAGGTCGTTCCCAGGAAAGAGGGGGCTTTTAAATAAGGATTTCTCCTATTGGTAGCTTGATTAGGTGACCAAACCTCTCATTAAGCGCGAACTTCTAGACATCGTTAATATTGCAAATAATAATATTAATAATTACATCATCTCAATTATTGATTTAATAATATATAAAATATCGATAATAATTGAATCAAATAACGTGAGATCTTATGCAACAATTCTTGAATCAATAATTGAACAAAAGCGAGTGACTTCTCACGTAAGCATCAATAATCAATATTGTGTGCTACTTATGTAACCAGCGTATTCTTCGTACTTTTTACTACTGAGAGTAGTTCAACGGATAACGGTAAAACTTCCAGCCAGATTATTTTCATAAAAATATTTTTGTCATTTTCTCAATCCAAATAATAATTCCGTTGTGGGATCCACATGATGATTGTCTTGGTTATACGAATATTCCCTGCTAAAAGCGAATATTCCCCGACCAATCGAATATAATACAACAACTTGCATCCTTTGCAAAATTTATAAATACTACCCACAACTATAACATTATAACAAATCCACACCTTAATATTAAAAAAAATATTTCGAGAAAAATTAAATCTTTATTCATAAAATTTGGGGTTTCACATTGGGAGTAAAATGAAGGAAAATTATCCCCATTTTTTAAGTAATTGTATCGAGATTCTGGGTACAGAATCCTTATAAGGGAAGAAGAATGTAACGCCCGAGAAAAATTGAATTTTATATGAATTAAATATTTATTTGATTATTTGAATTAAATGAATTTAATTGTTTATTTGTGTGAGTAAACTATTTAAAGTCGTTCTATGACCTATAATGTGCAGATGTGTTTAGAATTCTGGCTATGTGCTAGGATTAATTGTTTGGAATTTTCCATATGAAAATAAAAGTTTTCCAAGAAATTTTTGTAAAAACACTATTCATTTGTTTCTGCTCGGGGATTAATTATGAATTTCTGAGAAACGCGTAATGATAGAATTCTAAGACAAGATGGAATATCCAATAATATTTAAGTTATGGCAAACGAAGTTTTCGCCTGTGGACTTAAAACCTAAGGGTTAGGAAAAGTAAAGTTTGAGAACTAAATGACTATGTATAATTAGAATTGTTATTATACGGGAGGAATACGAGTATAATACTAGTGGTTATAGAAGTATAGTATGAAGATTAATACGACGTATAATACGAATATCATACGAGGTATATACGAAGAGAATACGAGAATTATACGAGTAGAATACGATTACTTCTTAATGGACTTTAGTAATTGGACTTAGACTTTGTCAAGCCCTACATTAAAATAAATCAAGCCCAAGATAAGCCCGATATAAATTAATTCTAAGCCCAAACCCAGAAACCAAACTGTGGATCGAACTGATGGATCACCGGATGGGTAAAACGCATGGGGTAACCCATGTGGGTCCCCCAAAGGGGCATGTGGGTCGTCCACTTGGTGCCCAAGTAAAGTAGATAACTTGGTGGGGAAGAATTAAATAGTAAGGAGGTGGCCACTTGACCATTTTGCCCTCCATTTAACTTTCTATTAAAGAGAAGAGCAATAACAAGTAATCAAGAGGAATCAAAGTAAATTATTCAAGTTTAAGTCAAGAACGCGAAGAACACTAAGGTAACAATACGTAAACTTTAATCTTCGATTCTTTTCTATTTTATTTTTCATAGAGAATTATGCATTTGTGGAGCATGTCACTTCCAGAGTAATAAGGATGGCTATTAGTGAACTAAAACATTAATAATCCATGTATAAGTAAGAATCATAAGCGTTTAAGTGAGCTTTAATCAAAGAAAACCATTAAAACGTAGAATTGGTTGTTGATGAACAAATTGAAAACCATCAAGTTTAAGTTATATGCATATTGCTTGGTTAGGTTATAGATAACTAACCAATGGATTGATTCTAATTTGTTTGGTGTAAAAATCTCGAGTAACGAAGTTATGACAAAATTTATGAGATTAGACGATAATCGTCGAAATCGTAGAATTCTCAGAATGGTAGTCAAAAGTCGTCGTTTAACTCGGAAACCTTAGTTTTCGATGGCGTATCATAGAATAACATGATTAAGAGTCGTGGACTCAAGAATGGTCAAATTCTGACTTAAAATGAAGAAACGAGTTATGAACGTTCAGGAACGTTAAACGAACGTGTAATAGAAAAGTTAAATAGTAAATTCATCGTTAATGGATTTAAAAACAACTTCTATCCAAATGAATTCGAAGTGTATGAGATATGTAAGATAACGGCTTTTGAACGAGCCAATTCTGAATTATAACGATCAAGTTACGAGACCAGAAAGAATTGAAATGAAAAACTTAAAAAAAAAATTCAAAGTCTCAAGGACGGCGCCATAGCGCCCCCCATGCCTAAGAAAGTCTATTGGAGAATTGCGCCACAGCGCTGCTTTTGTACTTGAAACTGGTGTCGTAGTGCCGGGTAGAGAAAAAGTCTAACTTAGTTGATTATTAACCCAACTGTTTACATGATAACTATGGGGCATGTATAATTTTAATAAACATAAAAAGATAATTCCTAAATAACATGTATATCGATGATCTAAGGAATTTAACGTTGATTAAAACTAATTAAAGAAAGAATGTAAAGTGCGAGAACATAAATCGTGAATCATATTCAAGTTTAACGCGCATCTTAATATTATACATTATGTAATAGATGTGCGTAATACATAAATGATAAGAAGTGAAGGTAAAACCTATGTACATATTATACGGAGTCCGATGTCGATAATATGAGAAGAATTCACCTAAATTAATGTATCAATTAAGGTCTCAACTACTATTGTATTTAAACGATGGATGTTGAGTGTCAATTTATGATAAATGATTGTTAATAAGCCGTAATGAAGGATAAGTAACTCGAAACGAATATTATTAATGAAATAAATTCAGTTAAGTTATAGAGGAGAAAGAATTTGGTAAAAATAATATGATTAGATTGTTTGGTGGTTAATTCCAGTATGTTATGTGAATATATCATGTAGAAACTATGAAGACCAAGAACTGTTGAATTTTAATTAAAGACTCTTGAAGGAAAGTTTCCTTAATGCTTGTCTAACCTTCGTGTTAGCCAAGTTTCTATGATTCATGTTATACTATGCATGAATTTTTTTACGAAAGGGTCGATACTAGTTTTAACTCGGCTAGACAAATCTTAAGAGTTTGATTGATTTGTTTACAAGTCTTTCGATATAGTATTGATAATGTTATTCTATGCCAATTATTTGGTACGGATTCAAACGTAAGCCAGAGTATGAATAAACAAAAGTATTTCTACATCGATTATTCGATGGGCACGTGAGGTTGCCAAAACTTAAAACGTAGATACGTTTAACGGATGAGTGTTGATCAACATAGAGTACTATAGGCTGATCACCTAAAAGTGCTTATAAGATATATCGGACTTACGAACTTAATGCCGGGTTATCCTTTTCATGAATGAAAATCAAAAGAGAATGTTCATAGTCTTTTGACCTACTCAGAATTCCTAAGTTACTATATGTACTTTGGAATTGTTTTATATGAATTAAAAGTGTTATGCCAATGTTTCATTGTACTTCATAACTATTTGTTCAGTTAGTGAAGAATAATCATATAATTCTCAACGTGGTACTTGTATTATATATTGCTAGACTTGCTGAGCTAGTTATGCTCACTTCTTACATAAATTATATGATTACAGCTAAGGCCGAGCGAACCGAGGGTTCTAATAAGGATAAAGGCAAAGCTAAGATGGATAAGTAGTTATCCTGTAATAAACTAGTATATTTGTGTGAATTATTCTATTTATAAATGAGGAATGTATTTGGTTACAGAACCTGGGAAATGATTCATTACTATTGTAATAAGAATGTGAGATCCCGAATTTTATGAAATAAAAGTATTCAATTTTCTTATAATTATTCTATTTAGAAAATCGTTAAATTGATAAAAGTTTAAAGTTAAGGGTGATATGTGAAAATTTTGCAAAGTAAGCAAGTTGATATAAAATATTCGTTGTGTTGGGGAATATTCGATTAGTCGGGGAATATTCATTTTAACAAGGAGTATTCGTACAATGGCATAATCATTGGTGGACCCCACAACGGAAGTATTGTCGTAGTTAGAAAACGACAGAAATATCTTTTTATAAAAATAACGGTGAAAGTGTTACCTTTAAAACTGTTGAACTACCCGGTAGTAAAAGTACAGTAATACTCTTGGTTGCATAGTAGCACACGGTATTGATTATTGATGCTTACGTGAGAAGTCACTCAGTTATACTCAATTATTGCTACAGTAATTGATGCATCATATCTCTCATATTATTGATTCAATTATTGTCACATTTGTTAGATTTGTAATATTCATGTGCGCAATCAAATTGCATAAAAAGTGCGGAAGCAAGTAAAATCAGAGTTTAAAAAATTTACAAACCATAAACCCGGATCACCCTTTATGCATAATTATTAATTAAACGAAAAGATAAAGAATAAATCATACCCTTGAAGATCGAGCTTCCTCAGGTACAAGTTCACCTCCAAATCCTTTCGCGTTCAATCTTGAATCTCTAAGGGTTTGGTTCCTTCCTTTGATCGGCGTTAGCCACCCAAATGTTTGGCCTCTAGAGGTGATCCACCAAGGAAGAAGAAAATTCAAGAAGAAGGGTATTTTGGCTCAACCCTAGTTTTCTATCTCTATAGAAAGGGTGTACTCTCCAAACAATTGGAATTATGTCGTATGTTGAAAAATCAACAACCCCCCACCCATAATAAGACTCCTCTTATTTATAGATGTGGGCAACCCACCTTAACAATTAAGGAATTGGGTTTATTTAATTAATTAAATTCTTTTAATTAATTAAGCTCCCTAATCTTATTAGGGATAATTAATTAAACTCTTTTAATTAATTTAACCTCCTAATCCTATTAGGAATAAATGAGAGTATTTATATTAAATTAATTCCTAAACTCTTTTAGAAATTAAAATAATAATAATTGTAATAATATTAATAAGACTCCTCTTATTAATTTATATTTAATATTTCTAAAATATTAAATAATAAATATTAAGCTATTTAATTTATTCTATCACCATAGATTAAATTAAATATACATAACATATTATTACGATTATGCCATTAACTTCTTAAATAATTATTCTTCCTTTTATGGTGTGACCCTTTAGGTTCTCCATATTAAACCGGTTGTGAATAAATCAATTAGAACAATTCTAATCTTATTTAAATAAATAAATTAAACAATTAATTTATTTAAATAAATAATATTTATTCTACAATAGGGATAAGCCTCCCTAGCGATCAACGACTTTCCAGATAATATAGATTTCAACATTAATCATTAAAGAACCTTTGAGTAAATAGTTCAAATACAATTCAATCCTTCCACCATACAATGTCCCAATTAAATATAAGGCATGGAATTCTTTGTCAAGTCTTATTTTATTTAATTATATGTATTTCGATCCTTAAATGCACAACTCCAAATAATGCAAATTAGAAACTCCTTTCTAATTTTATTAGAAGTGGTAGATTCTTTATTGATCATACATTATCTCCATGTACAACTTATTATACCCAAGCATACCCTTTGATATACCCTAAGGGTCTTAAGGAATAAGTCAAAGTATAATTCATCATACACAAGATCTATGATGATCTCAAGTCCAAGGATTACTTGTACTACTATCACTCTGAGAATTCCTATTGACAGCAAATAAAACTCCATTAGGTATTCCTTAGCGAGCCCACGTTCAAAGTGAACTTATTCTCTAATAAGCACCTACATACTTGCTTTAGTGTCTCCACACAAATGATCATGAGATCAATCATCCTCATCCCGATGAGCAAGCAACGTATGTACCAATCTATCAGGATTCACTAATCCCCAATTTAGTAATCCAATGATTGGGAACTATTTTAGTTTTAAGCTTTCTAAGAATTTAGATCTCATTAGAATGATCATCATCATTATTCTAAAAGCATTGCTTAAAACTATGGGTTTATCACATATTATAAAACAAACATCATGTAGATAATTAAAACCCTTTAATAAATGAATACTTTTTATTAATAAATGAATAAGATTGTTACAAAGTATATGCTTTATCATCAAATATGATTGGCTTGTGTGCATATTACTTTCAATCTCCCACTTGCACTAAAGCCGATCAATCATGGTAACTCATACTCTTCTTCTCTAAGTGGCGATTATCCCCGCCATTGGATAAGCTTTAGTTAATGGATATGTAATGTTGTTCTTGAGAGTCCACCATCTCTATAGTGATTTCCCATCTTTCAATGATTCTTATAATCATATGAAAGTGCCACAACACATGTTTAGATCCAAGATGAGACTTAGGAACTATTCCTAGTTCTGCGAATGAACTTTTAATCTAAACAATCAACTTGTAGCTTCATTTATAGCTATATACTTTGTCTTTATCACTAAACCAAAGCAACTCTTTCTTTGTTTGGAACCTTTCAATTCACGCACCCTTTGTTCAAGATAACGCTTTACCTTAAAGTGGATTTTTTGTCATCTTGAGTGCATCGAAAAACTTGAGTCATTAAGCCCTCTAGTTTTAATTTAGACCCACCATGAATATGATCACATCCTTAGTGCTTGGGTTAAGCACTTTAAGATGTTTTCAGCGACTCATAGTGAACTTCTCCATAATATGGTGATCAACATCGGGTCTCGTACATTTTCATTGCATACATGATTGTCACTCATGCGACTCTCTTTTCGAGAGTGCGTGGGGACTATTAAGAGATTCACTCCTTAGCTCATCGACATGAGACATCTCTTGGAGTTTGCCATGCTAAGCGACTTTAGCATCAAATGAATATCGTTCCTTGGGTTAAGTCGAGCATCCTCTTGTATCTATCTATATAGATTTTATCCCCAATTAAGATACTCTTCCAAAATCATTCGTGGAGGAATGTTTAGACAACTTTATCTTCTTGATTGTAGCATTGGTATGTCATTCCTTATCCGTAGTATATCAACATATAGTACTAGGAATGTCACGATGCTCCCAATGACCCTTTTGTACACACTAGGTTCATTCTTATTTTTTGATAAAATCAAACTCTTTTGATTGTCTATCAAAGCAGAATGTTCCATATTTGAGAAACTTGCTTCAATCCATTTCTCACGAGTGTCTACAACACTTACCTCATCGTATGTAATGGATCATCATCTTCTATGATGTGTACCTCATCATCATCATCTATGATGAATCCATACCTCCCGGTATCTTGGTGCTTATTCGATTCTGATTAGGTTGTGGTACAATAGAGTTACATCTACTGAGTTCCTCTTATTTGACTTATAGTGTTTTGTGGTTCTTGAAATCTTCAAGATCTATTATCCTCCACTAGCCCCTTGATGATAAACACCTTTATCTTAGAAGGTAGTGTGTTCATAATAAACACCTTTTGCTATGTAGGATTATAGAACATATGCCCTAAACTTACTTTAGGATGTCCCACAAATCTATACATGTCAAATTTTGTCCCAAGCTTATCCTTGAAACCTTTTCACATAAGTTGGACAACCCCTTATCTTAACATACTTAAGATTAGGAATCCTCCACATCCATAACTTTTATGGAGTCTTGGGGTTGGATTTTGAGGTTACCATTTTTTAGAGATATGTGACCATTTCTAGGACATGATCCTAGAAGGATACTGGAATGTCGGTAAAATCATTTTGGACCGTACCATGTCCAACAAGGTACAATTTTTCCTTTCAGATACATCAATCAATTATTATCTATCAGGAGGTGTCCATTATGAGAAAACCATTTGAGATGATCCAGAAACTTATTGCACAAGTATTTATTCCTTAATCTAATCAAAGAATCTTAATACTTTTGCCAATTTGTTTCACTTTCGAATTCTTTGAACCTTTCAAATAATTCACACTTGTATTCAAACAAATACACACATTCAACTCTTTGAATGATCATCTCCTTTTCTTATACTAATTTGTTCAATATGCAAAATTATTTTCATGTAAGTTAAGTATACAAAATTTATTAAGTAATATTCGATTCTATACAAAATATTATTATTATAAATAGAACAACAATTGTTCTTAATTATAATACCAAAGATTTCATTGTCAACAATAAAATGGAAATAATATTTTTAACAAGAAGCTGAATACAATAACAACTTATTAACTTAATAGATTTGCCGTAGGCATTGCTAAACTATAAGTTTCTATGGCTAATGTTGCAACCTTTGCTTCATTTCCCACATAGGATTACTTATATTTGTTTAGCTTTCTACTATTTGGTCCTTTTATAAATCTATATTTATGATAACCAAAGTTGGTATCCAATACCCAAGTAGAACCTTGACTTAAAAAAAATTTATTTCAATCATGAACAAAAACTGTATTGTAACCGAAACTTCACTAAGCTTCTTCGGTTAGCCTCTACAAGATGCTTCTCGCAGTTTCTTTCCAGTGTCCAGGCTTATTGCAGTGGTAGCAAACTCCTTTGCCATCCATATCAGTTTTGTTCTTATTATCCTTCGTTTACGCCTTTCCATTTACCTTCTTTGAATCGTTCTTCTTTTCAGAAGATCCTTTGGTCCCTACCAGTAAGACATGATCTTTCTTGGTTGGAAAGTGACTCTCAACATTTTTCAACATGTTAAGCAAATCAGCAAAGCTGATATCTAGCTTGTGTTAGGTTTGTAATATTCATAAAGCAATCAAATTGCATAAAAAGTGCGGAAGCGTGTAAAATTAGAGTTTAAAAAATTTACAAACCATATACCCGGATCATCCTTTATGCGCAATTATTAATTTAACGAAAAGATAAAGAATAAATCATACCCTTGAAGATCGAGCTTCCTCAGGTACAAGTTCACCTCCAAATCCTTTCGCGTTCAATCTTGAATCCACCGGGTTTGGTTCCTTCCTTTGATCAACGTTAGCCACCCAAATGTTTGGCCTCTAGAGGTGATCCACCAAGGAAGAAGAAAATTCAAGAAGATGGGTGTTATGGCTAACCCTAGTTTTCTATCTCTATAGAAAAGGCATACTCCCAACAACTTGAAATTATTACGTACTTTGTTAAAGTCAACAACCCATACCACCCATAATAAGACTCCTCTTATTTATAGATGTGGGCAACCCATCTTAACAATTAAGGAATTGAGTTTTATTTAATTAATTAAATTCTTTTAATTAATTAAGCTCCCTAATCTTATTAGGGATAATTAATTAAACTCCTTTAACTAATTTTCCTTCCTAATCCAATTAGGAATAAATGAGAGTACTTATATTAAATTAATTCCTAAACTCTTTTAGAAATTAAAATAATAATAATTGTAATAATATTAATAAGACTCCTCTTATTAATTTATATTTAATATTTCTAAAATATTAAATAATAAATATTAAGCTATTTAATTTATTCTATCACCATAGATTAAATTAAATATACTTAATATATATATTATTACGATTATGCCATTAACTTCTTAAATAATTATTCTTCCTTTTATGGTGTGACCCTTTAGGTTCTCCATATTAAATAGGTTGTGAATAAATCAATTAGAACAATTCTAATCTTATTTAAATAAATAAATTAAACAATTAATTTATTTAAATAATATTTATTCTGACAATAGGATAAGCCTCCCTAGCGATCAGCGACTTTCCGGATAATATAGATTTCAACATTAATCATTAAAGAACCTTTGAGTAAATAGTTACCGTACAATTAAATCCTTCCACCATCTGATGTCCCAATTAAATATAAGGCATGGAATTCTTTGTCAAGTCTTATTTTATTTAATTATATGTATTTCGATTCTTAAATGCACTGACTCAAATAATGCAAATTAGAAACTCCTTTCTAATTTCATTACGCCTTAACCCGAGGACTCTTTGGGTTGTCATTTATCGAATTACATAGGACATTCTCTTCTTTTATTAGAAGTGGTAGATTCTTTATTGATCATACATTATCTCCATGTATACAACTTATTATACCCAAGCATACCCTTTGATATACCTAAGGGTCTTAAGGAATAAGTCAAAGTATAACTCATCATACACACGAGATAATATGATGATCTCAAGTCCAAGGATTACTTGTACTACTATCACTACTAGGAATTCCTATTGTGCAAATAAAACTCCATTAGGTATTCCTTAGCGAGCCACGTTCGGTGAACTTATTCTCTAATAAGCACCTACATACTTGCTTTAGTGTCTCCACACAAATGATCGTGAGATCAATCATCCTCATCGATGAGCAAAGCAACGTATGTACCAATCTATCCGGATTCACTAATCCCCAATTTAGTAATCAATGATTGGGAACTATTTTAGTTTTAAGCTTTCTAAGAATTTAGATCTCATTAGAATGATCATCATCATTATTCTAAAAGCATTGCTTAAAACTATGGGTTTATCACATATTATAAAACGACATCATGTAGATAATTAAAAGCCTTTAATAAATTAATACTTTTTATTAATAAATGAATAAGATTGTTACAAAGTATATGCTTTATCATCAAACATGATTGGCTTGTGTGCATACTACTTTCAATCTCCCACTTGCACTAAAGTCGATCGTCATGGTATCTTATACTCTTCTTCTCTAAGTGGCGATTATCCTGCTTTGTTGGATAAGCTTTAGTTAATGGATATGTAATGTTGTTCATGAGAGTCCACGATCTCTATAGTGATTTCCCATCTTTCAATGATTCTAATAATCAAATGAAAGTGCCACAACACATGTTTAGATCCAAGATGAGACTTAGGAACTTTCCTAGTTACGTAATGAACTTTTAATCCAAACAATCAACTTGCGACTTCATTTATAGCTATATACTTTGTCTTTATCACTAAACCAACAACTCTTTCTTTGTTTGGAACCTTTCAATTCATTGCACCCTTTATTCAAGGTAACACTTTACCTTAAAGTGGATTTTTCATCGTCTTGAGTGCATGCGAAAAACTTGAGTGCTGTAAAGCCCTCTAGTTTTAATTCGGACCCACCATGTTTGCTCACATCCTTAGTCTTGGGTTAAGAACTTTAAGATGTTTTTCAACGTCTTCGTAGTGATCTTCTCGAAATATGACCGATTAACATCGGGTCTTGTATATTCATTGCATACATGATTGATTGTCACTCATGCGATCTCTCTTCTTTGGAGTCTATGGGGACTATTAAGAGATACACTCCATAGCTCATCGACATGAGACATCTCTTAGGAGTTTGCCATGCTAAGCGACTTTAGCATCAAATGAATATCGTTCCTTGGGTTAAGTCGAGCATCCTCTTAAATCTATCTATATAGATTTATATCCCCAATTAAGATACTCTTCCAAATCATGGAGGAATGTTTAGACAACTTTATATCATTCTTGATTGTAGCATTAGTATGTCATTCCTTATCCGTAGTATATCAACATATAATATTAGAATGTCACGGCGCTCCCGACCCTTTTCCCCTGATTAAGATACTCTTCCAAATCATTCATGGAGGAATGTTTAGACAACTTTATCATTCTTGATCGTACACCTTTTGACCCTTTTGATATTATAATACACACTTAGAAGTCTTACCTCATCGAATGTAACTCTAGATCATCATCTTCTATGATGTGTACCTCATCATCATCATCCATGATGAATCCATACCTCTAGGTATCTTTGGTACTATTCGATTCTGATTAGGTTTGTGGTACAATAGGTCTATCTATAGGTTCCTCTTATTTGACTTATAGTGTTTTGTGGTTCTTAAACTTTTCAAGATCTATTATCCTCCCACTAGCCCCTTCATTGATAAACACCTTTATCTTAGAAGGAAGCGTGTTTCGCAATAAACACCTTTTGCTAAGTAGAATTATAGAACATTTACCCTAAACTTACTTTAGGATGTCCCACAAATCGACACTTATAAAATCTTGTCCCAAGCTTATCCTTTGAAACCTTTTCACATAAGTTGGACAACCCCTTATCTTAACATACTTAAGATTAGGAATCCTCCCCATCCATAACTTTTATGGAGTCTTGGGGTAGGATTTTGAGGTTACCATTTTCGTAGATATGTCACTGACCATTTCTAGGACATGATCCTGAAGGATCTTTGGAATGTCGGTAAAATCATTATGGACCGCACCATGTCCAACAAGGTACGAATTTTCATTCAGATACATCAATCAATTATTGCGTATCAGGATGTTTCCATTATGAGAAAACCATTTGAGATGATTTAGAAACTTATTGCACAAGTATTTATTCCTTGATCTAATCAAAGAATCTTAATACTTTGCCAATTTGTTTCACTTACGAATTCTTTGAACCTTTCAAATAATTCACACTTGTATTCAACAAATACACACATTCACCTCTTTGAATGATCATCTCCTTTTCTTATACTAATTTGTTCAATATACAAAATTATTTTCATGTAAGTCAGTATACAAAATTTATTAAGTAATATTCGGTTCTATACAAAACATTATTATTATAAATAGAACAACAATTGTTCTTAATTATAATACCAAAATTTTATTGTCCAACAATAAAATGGAAATAATGTTTCTAACAAGAATTGGAATACAATAACAACTTATTGACTTAATAGATTTGCCCGTAGCGATTGCTAAACTATAAGTTTCTATGGCTAATGTTGCAACCTTTGCTTCATTTCCACACATAGGATTACTTATCTTTATTTAGCTTTTCTACTTACATTTGGTCCCTTCATAAATCTATATTTATGATAACCAAAGTCGGTATCAATACCCAAGTAGAACCTTGACTTAAAGAAAAATTATTTTAAATCATGAACAAAAGCGTATATTAAATAGAAACTTCACTAAGCTTCTTTGGTTAGCCTCTACAAGATGCTTCGCATGATTTCTTTCCGGTGTCGGGCTTATTGTAGTGGAAACAAACTCCTTTGCTATCCGTATCAGTTTTGTTCTTATTATCCTTTGTTTATGCCTTTCTATTTACCTTCTTTGAATCGTTCTTCTTTTCAGAAGATCCTTTGGCCCCTACCAGTAAGACTTGAACTTTCTTGGTTGGAAAGTGACTCTCATCATTTTTCAACATGTTAAGCAAATCAATGAAAGGCGATATCTAGCTTGTTCATATGAAAATTCACAACAATTGTGAAAGGAGTTAGGAGTGAGTGCAAGATCAAATCTTGGCTCAACTCTCCATCCATGACAAAACCAAGTTACTCTAATTGATCAATCAAATTGATTATGTTAAGAACTTTTTTATGCATCTTTATAGTGTCATTGGCCATTCTAGATCGGAAGAGCTCCTTAGATATCTTATATCTATCGGTCCTACTTTCCTCACCATCAACTACTTGATGTGAAGGAATATAGTAGGAGCATCCATAGTTTCATCTTGTGTATTTGAAGCTCGTTACTCATGGATGCGAGCATGATGCATAGAGAGCCAATGTGCATCATTTTGCCACTTTCTAAAAGTAGCAATCTCTTCCTCGGAGGCATTGTCTTCATCCATTGTAGGGATAGGCGTATTAAGGACATAAGATAGCTTTTTGACTATGAGAACTATTCTCAATTCCTTAACCAACCCGTTTAATTGATTACGATTAATTTAGCATCTAATATGCTTCGCGATGATAGTAATTTTAGACATTGTAAAATTACGTAAATGAATTTGTAATTAACAACATTTTAACATACATTCTTTTATTAATTACCAAAATAATTTAGGTCTTGTTTTAAATTGGTATCTCCCACTATTTTTTTTCAAACTATATTACCCTCACTTATATAGTTCGGCAAAATCTAATTAAAGATTTGCTAGTGAGAATAAGGATCCCATTTCAAATGTATATAGCCTTGTGGTGACACAACAAACTATATATAAATAAATAGGTAAACAACTTTTGTCAATTACATCAACTATGCTGACTCCTTGTATTTTGCCTCTTAGATTATTTTGATCAGTGGTGGCACATCAGAATCAAAATTATCCAAGTTAAGTCAACCTAGCACTCCATATATTCAAAAAGAAAAATATCATCCTTGTGGTGACACAACAAAACAATATTGTTCAATTTTCTTTATAAGCATCAAATGTGATAAATTAACATCTTAAATACTTAATACTTGCCTTGTGGTGACACAACAAACTCATATTAAATATTTAATACTCTATTAATTTTATCATGCTAGAAAGCGACGTTCGATATTCCAAATATCTTTGAGCGCTTAGGACTTAAATATAAAAATTGAGGGGTTTGTTATTAATTTGTCTCATCTTGTTTAGCGTAGCATACACATATATATATAAAATACGCGTCATATTAATGAACATGCGAAGCATGTTTTATAATATATAATATATATAGTATAGCATGCACATATAGAATACTATATTCTACCCGGATTGATTATGGACTTTTTATTCTAGTTTGGTTCACTAGAGCCACCAAGTGAACCAAAAGGTCAAACTCCCTAGAGTGCGAGAAATAATATTTAAATATAACTATTACATTTAAACTTAGGGCTCCATAACAAAGCGGGTCTTTGGCGCTCCTTGCTCCTTTGATCTCTAATTTTCTAAAATTAATTCTAACTATTCCTATTACAAAACTATTTAAAATAAATAGAAACCTTGATCGTGATCGAGGGAAATACATAGGAGGAATAGAATTTACATTAAGAAAAATTAGAGAAGGCGCAATCTGTGAGACCCCATTTAATAAAACCCATACATTCATGCATCCAACTAAAATAAAATCCAATCATATTGGTCGATAGTCCATAATCAATCCCATTTATTATCATACACATCACCATATGCATCGATAAATAACATTCATCTCATGAATAATAAACATTTAATATATATATTGATATCATTTAATGACAAATTTAGTTAGTATAAAATCTATTTTTGAATCAAAATAAACTCCTTTATTTTAATCCAAATTTAAATCAAAATAAAACTATTTTATTTTAATTTATCCTATTTTGAATAAAATAAACTATTTTATTTTAATCAAAATCTTTAATCAAAATAAACTCCTTTATTTTAATTAATTATGGAATCCAATTCCATGTCATAAAAAAAATCTTTAATTAAAATAAACTCTTTTATTTTAATTAATTATGGAATCAATTCCATAAAAAAAAAAATATTAAAAAACACGGATTATATTTCCTATTCACAAATAAACTCATTTATTTTGAATAATATGAAATCTTATTTCATATTTAAATAAACTCCTTTATTTAAGGAAATTAGGATTCTTCTTTCCTATTCACAAATAAACTCTTTTATTTTGAATAATATGAAATCTTATTTCATATTTAAATAAACTCCTTTATTTAAGAAAATTAGGATTCTCTTTCTATTCACAAATAAACTCTTTTTATTTTGAATAATATGAAATCTATTTCATATCTAAATAAACTCCTTTATTTAAGGAAATTAGGCAATCCAATTTCAACTCTAATTAGTTATCATGGAATCAAATTCCAACTCTAATTAGTTAGCATGAAATTTAATTTTAAAATTAAAATAAACTTTTATTTTAATTATAAAATTATTAAAATAAAACTTTATATTTTAATATTAAAATAAACCTTTTATTTTAAAATTAAAATAAACTTTTTATTTTAATTATATAATAATTAAGAATAATATATATATAACTATATATATATATATATATAATATAAGTAAATATATATATATATATATATTATTTATGCTTCAAAATTTTTTTGGCGTAAATTGATTTCTCGATTTCCGTGCATATTATATATATATATATGTAATCATTATATAATCATTAGATAATAATGCCAATCATTAACCTTGATTTCCGTGTATTGCCTTACCAATCATTAACCAATCATCAGCCAATCATGCCAACATTGGCCTTGATTTCCATGCATGTTTATGTGGTGGTGGTGGTGGTTGCTTCGATTCGCGTTTAATGAAATATAAAAAAACCGTGCTTTTTTAATTAATGAGAACTCCTTCGATTTAGTGATTTATTAAAAACTGTTGCTTTATTGGTTTTTGATAAAAAAAGTCAGTCGCTTTTTTTTTTTTTTTTTTTTTTTTAATTTTTTTTTTATTTTATTATTATTATAAATTTTATACCATAGAAATATGCCCAATTAAATTGTTCTAAACACATATCAATATACATATCAAATTAAACAATTAATAATTTACATAAAGGTTTGGCTCGATGCCTTTATTAGGTTTGTAATATTCATAAAGCAATCAAATTGCATAAAAAGTGCTTGAGCGTGTAAAATCGAGTTTAAAAATTTACAAACCATATATACGGATCATCCTTTATATGCATAATTATTAATTTAACGAAAAGATAAAGAATAAATCATACCCTTGAAGATCGAGCTTTCTCGGTACAAGTTCACCTCCAAATCCTTTCGCGTTCAATCTTGAATCCACCGGGTTTGGTTCCTTCCTTTGATCGGCGTTAGCCACCCAAATGTTTGGCCTCAGGGTGATCCACCAAGGAAGAAGAAAATTCAAGAAGATGGGTGTTATGGCTAACCCTAGTTTTCTATCTCTATAGAAAAGGCATACTCCCAACAACTTGAAATTATTACGTACTTTGTTAAAGTCAACAACACATACCACCCATAATAAAACTCCTCTTATTTATAGATGTGGGCAACCCATCTTAACAATTAACGAATTGGGTTTTATTTAATTAATTAAATTCTTTTAATTAATTAAGCTCCCTAATCTTATTAGGGATAATTAATTAAACTCCTTTAACTAATTTTCCTTCCTAATCCAATTAGGAATAAATGAAGTACTTATATTAAATTAATTCCTAAACTCTTTTAGAAATTAAAATAATAATAATTGTAATAATATTAATAAGACTCCTCTTATTAATTTATATTTAATATTTCTAAAATATAAAATAATAAATATTAAGCTATTTAATTTATTCTATCACCATAGATTAAATTAAATATACTTAACATATTATTACGATTATGCCATTAACTTCTTAAATAATTATTCTTCCTTTTATGGTGTGACCCTTTAGGTTCTCCATATTAAGCAGGTTGTGAATAAATCAATTAGAACAATTCTAATCTTATTTAAATAAATAAATTAAAACAATTAATTTATTTAAATAATATTTATTCTGATAGGGATAAGCCTCCTAGCGATCAAGCGACTTTCCGGATAATATAGATTTCAACATTAATCATTAAAGAACCTTTGAGTAAATAGTTAAATGTACAATTCAATCCTTCCACCATCTGATGTCCCGATTAAATATAAGACATGGAATTCTTTGTCAAGTCTTATTTTATTTAATTATATGTATTTCGATTCTTAAATGCACAACTCCAAATAATGCAAATTAGAAACTCCTTTCTAATTTCATTACGCTTTGGCCGAGGACTCTTTGGGTTGTCATTTATCGAATCACATAGGACATTTCTCTTCTTTTATTAGAAGTGGTAGATTCTTTATTGATCATACATTATCTCCATATACTGACTTATTATACCCAAGCATACCCTTTGATATACCCTAAGGGTCTTAAGGAATAAGTCAAAGTATAACTCATCATACACAAGATACTATGATGATCTCAAGTCCAAGGATTACTTGTACTACTATCACTCTGAGAATTCCTATTGTGAGGCAAATAAAACTCCATTAGGTATTCCTTAGCGAGCCACGTTCGGTGAACTTATTCTCTAATAAGCACCTACATACTTGCTTTAGTGTCTCCACACAAATGATCATGAGATCAATCATCCTCATCCGATGAGTAAGCAGCGTATGTACCGATCTATCCGGATTCACTAATCCCCAATTTAGTAATCAATGATTGGGAACTATTTTAGTTTTAAGCTTTCTAAGAATTTAGATCTCATTAGAATGATCATCATCATTATTCTAAAAGCATTGCTTAAAAACTATGGGTTTATCACATATTATAAAAACGACATCATGTAGATAATTAAAAGCCTTTAATAAATTAATACTTTTTATTAATAAATGAATAAGATTGTTACAAAGTATATGCTTTATCATCAAACATGATTGGCTTGTGTGCATACTACTTTCAGCTTGTTCATATGAAAAATTCACAACAATAGTGAAAGGAGTCCGGGAGTCAGTGCAAGATCAAATCTTGGCTCAACTCTCCATCCATGACAAGACCACTTGTCCTAATTGATCAATCAAATTGATTATGTTAAGAACTTTTGTATGTACTATAGTGCCATTGGCCATTCTAGATCGGAAGAGCTCCTTAGATATCTTATATCTATCAGTCCTACTTTCCTCACCATCAACTACTTGATGTGCGGGAATATAGTAGGAGCATCCATAGTTTCATCTTGTATTTGAAGCTCGTTACTCGTGGATGCGAGCATGATGCATTGAGCCAATCTGTGCATCATCTTGCCACTTTCTAAAAGTAGCAATCTCTTCCTCTCGAGGCATTATGCGCAACCATTGCGAGGATAGGCGTATTAAGGACATAAGATAGCTTTTCGACTATGAGAACTATTCTCAATTCCTTAACCAATCCGTTTAATTGATGCGGTTAATTTAGCATCTAATATGTTTAGCGATGATAGTAATTTTAGACATTGTAAAATTTCGTAAATGAATTTGTAATTAACAACATTTTAACATACATTCTTTTATTAATTACCAAAATAAATTAGGTCTTGTTTTAAATTGGTATCTCCCACTATTTTCTTCAAACTATATTACCCTCACTTATATAGTTCTAAGCAAAATCTAATTAAAGATTTGCTAGTGAGAATAAGGATCCCATTTCAAATGTATATAGCCTTGTGGTGATACAACAAACTATATATAAATAAATAGGTAGACAACTTTTGTCAATTACATCAACTATGCAACTCCTTGTATTTTGCCTCTTAGATTATTTTGATCAGTGGTGGCACATCCGAATCAAAATTATCCAAGTTAAGTCCGACCTAGCACTCCATATATTCAAAAAAGAAAAATATCATCCTTGTGGTGACACAACAAAACAATATTGTTCAATTTTCTTTATAAGCATCAAATGTGATAAATTAACATTTTAAATACTTAATACTTGCCTTGTGGTGACACAACAAACTCATATTAAATATTTAATACTCTATTAATTTTATCATGCTAGAAGGCGACGTTCGATATTCCAAATATCTTTGAACGCTTAGGACATAATATAAAAATTGAGGGGTTTGTTATTAATTTGTCTCATCTTGTTTAGCGCATGCATATATATATATATATAAAATACGCGTTATATTAATAAACATGCGAAGCATGTTTGCATAATATATAATATATATAGTATAAGCATGCATATAGAATACTATATTCTACCCGGATTGATTATGGACTTTTATTCTAGTTTGGTTCACTAGAGCCACCAAGTGAACAAAAGGTCAAACCCTAGGGGTGCAAGAAATAATATTTACATATAACTATTACATTTAAACCGGGCTCCATTACAAAGCGGGTCTTCAAGCGCTCCTTGCTCCTTGATCTCCAATTTTTCAAAATTAATTCTAACTATTCCTATTACAAAACTATTTAAAATAAATAGAAACCTTGATCGTGATCGAGGGGAAGTACATAGGAGGGAATAGAATTTACATTAAGAAAAATTAGAGAACACAGTCTGTGAGACCCCATTTAATAAAACCCATACATTCATGCATCCAACTAAAATAAAATCCAATCATATTGGTCGATAGTCCATAATCAATCCCATTTATTATCATACACATCACCATATGCATCAATAAATAACATTCATCTCATGAATAATAAACATTTAATATATATATTGATATCATTTAATGGGCAAATTTAGTTAGTATAAAATCTATTTTTGAATCAAAATAAACTCCTTTATTTTAATCCAAATTTAAATCAAAATAAAACTATTTTATTTTAATTTATCCAATTTTGAATAAAATAAACTATTTTATTTTAATCAAAATTTTAATCAAAATAAACTCTTTTATTTTAATTAATTATGGAATCAATTCCATATATATATATATATAAAAAAATCTTTAATTAAAATAAACTTTTTATTTTAATTAATTATGGAATCAATTCCATATAAAAAAATCTTTTATTAAAGAAAACACGGATATTATTTCCTATTCACAAATAAACTTCTTTATTTTGAATAATATGAAATCTTATTCCATATTTAAATAAACTCCTTTATTTAAGGAAACATGGATTTTCTTTCCTATTCACAAATAAACTCTTTTATTTTGAATAATATGAAATCTATTTCATATCTAAATAAACTCCTTTATTTAAGGAAACATGAAATCCAATTTCAACTCCAATTAGTTATCATGGAATCAAATTCCAACTCTAATTAGTTAGCATGAAATTTAATTTTAAAATTAAAATAAATCTTTTATTTTAATATTAAAATAAACCTTTTATTTTAAGTTTAAAATAAACCTTTTATTTTAATTATAAAATTATTTAAAATTAAAATAAACTTTTTATTTTAATTATATAATAATTAAGAATATATATATGTATATATATATATTAGTAATATATATTATATATATATATATATAACCATATCCGTTCCTTATTTTGTTATATGATAACTTAGACTCCCTCGATTTCCGTGCTAATAAAAAAAAAACAAAGCATGCATTCCGTAGCTTTTTTTTTTTTTTTATGTATTGACTTGATGCGTATTCTTTGATTTAGTTAATCTTCTTTGTAACAAAGTGACTTCTTTTTTTTTTTTAAAAGCATGTGAATCGGTGCATTGCAGACTCAGTAAACAAAAATCGCCATTTTTTTTTATTTAATAAATTTTATATAATAAAATTATGCCCAATTAAATTGTTCTAAACACATATCAACATACATATTAAATTTAAACAATTAATAATTTGCATAAAGGTTTGGCTCTGATGCCACTGTTAGATTTGTAATATTCATGTGCGCAATCAAATTGCATAAAAAGTGCGGAAGTGAGTAAAATCAGAGTTTAAAAAATTTACAAACCATAAACCCGGATCACCCTTTATGCATAATTATTAATTAAGCGAAAAAGATAAAGAATAAATCATACCTTGAAGATCGAGCTTCCTCGTGTACAAGTTCACCTCCAAATCCTTTCGCGTTCAATCTTGAATCCACCGGGTTTGGTTCCTTCCTTTGATCAACGTTAGCCACCCAAATGTTTGGCCTCTAGAGGTGATCCACCAAGGAAGAAGAAAATTCAAGAAGAATGGTATTTTGGCTCAACCCTAGTTTTCTATCTCTATAGAAAGGGTGTACTCTCCCAACAATTGGAATTATGTCAGTATGTTGAAAATCAACAACCCCCACCCATAATAAGACTCCTCTTATTTATAGATGTGGGCAACCCACCTTAACAATTAAGGAATTGGGTTTATTTATTTAATTAAATTCTTTTAATTAATTAAGCTCCCTAATCTTATTAGGGATAATTAATTAAACTCTTTTAATTAATTTAACCTCCTAATCCTATTAGGAATAAATGAGAGTACTTATATTAAATTAATTCCTAAACTCTTTTAGAAATTAAAATAATAATAATTGTAATAATATTAATAAGACTCCTCTTATTAATTTATATTTAATATTTCTAAAATATTAAATAATAAATATTAAGCTATTTAATTTATTCTATCACCATAGATTAAATTAAATATACATAATATATTATTACGATTATGCCATTAACTTCTTAAATAATTATTCTTCCTTTTTATGGTGTGACCCTTTAGGTTCTCCATATTAAACCGATTGTGAATAAATCAATTAGAACAATTCTAATCTTATTTAAATAAATAAATTAAACAATTAATTTATTTAAATAAATAATATTTATTCTACAATAAGGATAAGCCTCCTAGCGATCAACGACTTTTCGGATAATATAGATTTCAACATTAATCATTAAAGAACCTTTGAGTAAATAGTTACCGTACAATTCAATCCTTCCACCATACTGATGTCCCAATTAAATATAAGACATGGAATTATTGTCAAGTCTTATTTTATTTAATTATATGTATTTCGATCCTTAAATGCACAACTCCAAATAATGCAAATTAGAAACTCCTTTCTAATTTCATTACGCCTTAACAAGGACTCTTGGGTTGTCATTTATCGAATCACATAGGACATTCTCTTCTTTTATTAGAAGTGGTAGATTCTTTATTGATCATACATTATCTCCATGTATACAACTTATTATACCCAAGCATACCCTTTGATATACCCTAAGGGTCTTAAGGAATAAGTCAAAGTATAATTCATCATACACAAAATACTATGATGATCTCAAGTCCAAGGATTACTTGTACTACTATCACTACAGGAATTCCTATTGACAGGCAAATAAAACTCCATTAGGTATTCCTTAGCGAGTCACGTTCAGTGAACTTATTCTCTAATAAGCACCTACATACTTGCTTTAGTGTCTCCACACAAATGATCATGAGATCAATCATCCTCATCCAATGAGCAAGCAACGTATGTACCAATCTATCCGGATTCACTAATCCCCAATTTAGTAATCCAATGATTGGGAACTATTTTAGTTTTAAGCTTTCTAAGAATTTAGATCTCAGTAGAATGATCATCATCATTATTCTAAAAGCATTGCTTAAAACTATGGGTTTATCACATATTATAAAACAGCATCATGTAGATAATTAAAACCCTTTAATAAATGAATACTTTTTATTAATAAATGAATAAGATTGTTACAAAGTATATGCTTTATCATCAAATATGATTGGCTTGTGTGCATATTACTTTCAACATTATCATCTGCATAATATATATTATTAAATCAATAATTAAGACGACAAAGTTATTCATATTATTATTTGCAATATTGACAATATCTAGAAGTTCTGTAAAAGAGAGGTTTGGTCACCTAATTTGGCGCTAATATGGAGAAATCCTTATCGGAAAGCCCCCTCTTTCCTGGGAACGATCTGGTTGTTAAATATTGTGAATTATAATACTAATGATGAATAAGTTCGTGTTGATTAAAGATGAATTGGATAGTTCCATTGTGTTGGAATTATTAGTGTTGGTGAAAATTGACATTTATTTTGATAATAATTGATGTCTGGAGGTTATATTGACCAATAGGGTAATTAACCAGATAAAAGAGCAATTAATTGCTATTAATTCACATGATTATAACTATTTGTTCACATGTGTGTACTATTGATTCACATTCTTGAACAATTAGGGGAGGTGGTGAAAGATTGATAATACTTGTATGACTAAGTTAAAAATGGAGGTATAGATGAAGGTTCTATACTGTAAATAATTTTTTCACATGTTTAGAACAATTGAGTCACATGATTTACTATTGATTCACATTATTTACTATTAGGGGAGGCTGTGCAAGTTTGATAATACTTGTAGGACTAAATTAAAAATGAAGAAAAAGAGGAAGGTATTATACTTTAATATTTTGAGCCCCAAAACGTGCAATTATCGAAACTATATTTTCCTATAAATAGAAGCTCATTCTTCCTTCATTCCTCACCAATTCACTAAAGCTATAGAACCATTATTATAGAGAGCAATTATAGAGAGAAAGAAGAAGAGAAGTCTGCTACCTCACTATCCCAGTATCCAATCTTCTTCTAAGGTAAGGGGTATTATTCTTTCGTATTCATGAAGAGAGTTATTTTCTTTCAATACTCGTAAGGGTTGTTATTCCATTCTTTATTATTATGTTGGAATAACCTATCTATGCGACGTACCGCATGCATGGTGAAATTCTTCTGTTATTCCAATCTTTATTATTACATTGGAATAACTTTTGTTTGTCTTGATCGCATCGCGTGCTGGTGAATTCTGTTGTTATTCCATTCTTTATTATTCTATTGGAATATCCTGTCTGTAAGGATTATGCATGACCTGGTTCCATTCTTTATTATTCTTTTGGAATATCCTGTCTGTGCGGATTACGCATGACCTAGTTCCATTCTTTATTATTCTGTTGGGAATAACCTATCTGTGCAGTCTATCGCATGCATGGTGAATTCTTATGTTATTCCATTCTTTATTATTTTATTGGAATAACTTGTCTTTGTGGATTACCGTATGCATGGTAAATGGTCCTTTGTATTCATTCTTTATTAAATTGTGGAAATGACCTGTCTATGTGGATTACCGCATGGCGGATGAAAATTCGTTTGCAGTTTCGTATATTCTGTTATACTCATCTGGGATATCATTTCTTTTGTACTCGTCATAAAATATCATTTTCTTTGGTATTTTTCTGTTATGAGTTACTATTCATGAAAGTGAAACAAGACTATTTTTTAATACACCATGCCCATATCATATAAAATCCATAAAAAATATAGAATTCATATGAACATCAATATTACCTAACTCACTATATTTCTATGTGACTTACAAGTAATATTAATTTAAGTGCAAGCTCTCTCAAATGACTACACATAGTTAAGCCGGTATATGTCTATTGTGATACCCCCAAATCTAGGTACTTCATTTCTATAAGATTTAGTGCTCACTAATCAAACATTCATACTATCTACCCAAATAATACAATATTTGAATTGTAAAAACCTCCCCTTAAATAGGGTTACATCATTAAGTTCAAAACATCCCAGGTTATCTATCCTTTAAATGTCATTCAAATGTGGAAATAAATTATTACATAACTTCTTTAAAATAAAGTCTAAGATCATCATGATAAAAGTCTAACATCATAATCAAAGTCAAGATTACAAGTCTTCATCACTTGTACATTTTTCCCTTTCCTTTGCTAGTCGAAGGTTCATCTACCTTCTCCTCTTTAGCTGCAATGAGTTTATAAATATGCAAGAGTGAGCAAAATAATTGCTCACTGGATATAATAGAGAATCAACAGGAGTATAACAATAATAACTACCAAAAATAGGCTCATCAAAAGTGAATAGTACTCTAACAATAATAATCAGAAACTAGAATCCAAAATATGGAATATACATCACTGAGGGTCATAAGACCATGAACTACGTCCACAGTTGCAAGTAATCTTTCAACTCCAACTTTAACAGTCATAAGACTATAAGGACTTCGTACTTAGGGGGATCAGCCCTTCGTACAATGTATTGTGCACAAACATTTTAACGCTACGCGTAAGTTAACCCCTAATAATAGGGTTGTTCATCTCAGTATTTAGAATACAAGTCCGCACCAAAATAAGTTTGGTTTGGATACATTTCAAGGGTAATTTAGAATTCAACGTCATCAACTAAGGATTAGTTGAATACAACATTGATAACATCATGCTATGGAATAATCATAACTAAATTGACATTGAAAATTAAGATCATGCTTTAGGAATAAACTAAACGCATAAACATCGAATAATTATAATATGCCTTGCTTGAAAAATATTAAGCCAAGGTTAAAACGTTATTTAGAGTTGAATCTTAAGCATTAGTGTGTTAGAATGTAGAAATTTGCATGCTAATTAACAAGTTAAAGATTGGCTCAAAATCAAGAGATAAGGTTTAGGAGCTTGCACGATATAATTAGGGTTAAGAAACTTTCACAAAGAAAGCTTAGAGTTAGGAAAACTTGCTCAAAGATAACTAGATACTTGCACAATTATAAAAGTAGAGTTAGAGAACTTGCCTCGTGCGTAGGTAAACAATCACTACTCACGTTCACCCCAAGTCCTACACATACCATATGTATGGAAAATACACATTAGTTACACTAACATTACCTTCATGAGTTGCTTTCTACTTTTAGTATAGCTACTAACTAAGTTTAAGTTTAAACAACATCGCATCTTTTCATGAACATTACTTTTTAGCATTATTACAACTACTTAAGTGATCATGTCATTGCACCACACACACATTAACAACTTGATATAACATCCTATTACATGTCCAACATGTTATCATTAAGTTATACTAATACACAAAGGGTTGCACTTGCATTCGCGCATCCCGACGCCCTCTGATTGGCTCCAAATAAACAACAGTCCTAAAGATGACCATTTTGACCCTTCATACAATTTCAAATTGAAAACCTTAAAGAATAAAAGTTATAGGCCTATTCATCCTTTTTCCGAATCATCTTGAATCACTTCAATCGGAGTTTGTATAAAAATGTTATGGCCATTTTACTACAGGAGGTCAAAACTGTCCAACCTATACCACTTTTTCCGTATTTGGCGGATGAGACGATAGCGTCGTCGGGCACGAATTCCAAAGATGGGACGCGAACTTCTCGCCCATTTTTGTGAGCCACGACGAAATTTAGCTTAGGCGCGAAATTTCATTACAATAATGAAACTTCGAACAACCCAACCACGAAGAACAGAACAACTAAATTTTGTACTAAATGATACTGCTAACATCTAAATTCACATGTACAACTAATATAATTTACACATAATCATAACCAATTATTCATATACGAATTAACAACGACTAAACCAAGATTTTAGAAAACTTAAATTTTGAAAACACGGTTTAAAAACAAAACTCCATAGTTGATATATTTTAACACAGTAAACACTGTAATTTCTAATAACAACCAATTTGTTTACTTTAACTACAATTCTCTGAATTTCTTACCCAATTAACAATTCACGGTTCAATTTCACCCACTAATTGATCATCATAATTGCTACTTACACAAGCCATATACGAAATACGTATACTGTCAAAACTTTCATACTGTTATCTGAAATTAGCATACAAATTCTTGTTTAGACATAAACTCTATCATTATAAGAATGTATAACCACCATAACTTAGTTATATAACAACAATCCGGAAAAAAACTAGAACTCACAGAGTATAGAAGAAATAGAATTCACAGAGTATAACAAAGCTTTACCGAAATACTCATAAATAATATCAAAGTGGTAGAACATACCCTCAATTAGCTTATACAATCTTTGTTAGTTGAAGACCAATCTCCCTCAATCTCTCAAACTCCCTTCTCAATTCTCTCTGCTATTCTCTGAACTGTCTTAAAACCTAGCAACTAATATGCGTAATAGAAAAATACAAAACTGATATGGCCTTAATAGCCATCATCAGTTATCCAAAATAACGTATACATTATATTTATTATTCTAATTTATTTTATTTATTTTCAAAAACTAGAAATTTCAAAAGCCTAAGGCTTGTTTGGCAACCTATATAAATTTTAAAGAATTAAAATACTTAGGTCTTGTTTGACAAAAACCAATTTAAATCCTTTTTAATTTATTTTAATAAACACTTTAGTTTATAATTATAATCACATACTATATTTTAATTAAATATAGCATTTTAGCAAATATCACCAAATTATAATTTTTATTATAACTTTATTTAATAATTTAACATACCATCTAAATTATTAAATTAACACAACAACACATCACCTCATGTTATAATACAAACCTCTAAATTATAAATTTTAATTTAGAAAATTCTCCAATCATTTATATTCATCAACCATCACATCAACAAATATTTATTTAACAATAAACACCTTAAATAATATTTATATAACTCAATAAATATTTAAATTACAATTTGAAATTTCGGATCGTTACATCCTTCCCTCGTTACAAGGATTCTATCCCCAGAATCACAATTCAAACAATCAAATCGTCACATTCTCCCCTATTTTACAAAGATTACGTACCGTAATCAAGACATGAACTAAACAAATAACTCAAGATAATTCTTCATCATATCAGTTTCGAGTTCCCACGTAGCCTCTTCGACATTGTTGTTCCTCCATATCACCTTCATAGAAGGTATAACTTTATTCCTGAGCACTTGTTCTTTCCTGTCGACTATCTGTATAGGAATCTCTTCATAAGACAAATCTTTACTAAACTGCAAGGGTTCATACTTTATCACATGCTTGTAATCAGGTTTATACGGTCGTAATACCGAAACATGAAAAACATTATGAACATGTTCTAGTTCTGGAGGTAAAGCTACTTCGTAGGCCACTTTTCCCACTCTTTGTAGAATTTTGAAAGGTCCAATAAACCTTCGGCTGAGCTTTCCTTTCTTGCCAAAATGAATTTTTCCTTTCCAAGGAGAAACTTTTAGGAACATGAAACTTCCTGCTTCATATTCACGATTCTGACTGTGTTGATCAGCATACTTTTTTTGTCGATCTTGAGCAGCTACCAATCTCGCTTTGATGAGTTTGACAATTTCAGCGGTCTGTTGTACCAGTTCTGGTCCAAGTAGTTGATGTTCTCCAACTTCATCCCAGCATAGCGGAGTTCTGCACTTTCTGTCGTATAATGCCTCGTATGGCGGCATACCAATGCTTGCATGGTAACTGTTGTTGTATGAAAATTCCACCAACGGTAGATGATGATCCCAGTTTCCTTTGAAATCCATTATGCATCCTCTAAGCATATCCTCTAATGTTTGGATTCTTCGATCGCTTTGTCCATCAGTTTGAGGATGATATGCTGTTCTCATCTTCAGTTACGTTCCCATGCATTCTTGTAGTCTTTTCCAGAAATTTGATGTGAACCTTGGATCTCTGTCTGATACAATTGATACTGGAACTCCATGTTTTGAAACGATCTCCTTAACGTAGAGCTTCGCCAGCTGATCAAGATTAAATCTAATCTTTATTTGCAAAAATTATGCAGATTTTGTCAATCTGTCCACTATCACCCATATCGCATCGTATCCTTTCTGAGTCGTTGGAAGACCTACCACAAAATCCATTGTGATGTGCTCCCACTTCCATTCTGGTATCTCTAACGGTTGAAGTAATCCGCTTGGTCGTTGATGTTCTGCCATCACTTTCTGACATGTCAAGCACTTTGCAACGCACTCTGCAACATCTCTTTTCATATTCGGCCACCAAAAATGACACCGCAAATCTTGATACATTTTCGTACTTCCCAAATGAATTGAATACCTTGAGTTATGTGATTCCATCAAAATTTCTTCTTTAATCTCCTGAACTGCTGGAACCCAAATTCATCCCACGAATCTTAACATCCCCGCAGTATCGACCTTATACTTCGCTTCTTTACCCTCGACTATACTTTGCTTTATTTTCTTGCATTCCTCATCCTGTAGCTGAGCGTTTTTCACTTTGTCCACCAAATTTTGACTGGCTTCCATTTGGAACAATTTTTCCTCAGATTCTTCTGGAAATTTGATTTCCAGCTCTAGTTTTGCCATTGCTGAAATGAGCTCCTCCTTATCAGTTAACATCATCAACTTTTCTCTGCTTTTCCTACTCAAGGCATCTGCAACCACATTATCTTTACCCGGATGATAAAAGATCTCGCAATCATAATCTTTTATCAGTTCCATCCATCTTCTTTGACGCATGTTCAGGTCTTTCTGTGTGAGAATATACTTTAGACTTTTATGGTCTGTGTAGATCTCACATTTTTCTTCGTAGAGATAGTGTCTCCATATCTTCAGTGTGAACACAACTGCCGCCAACTCTAAATCATGAGTCGGATACCCTTTCTCGTAGTCCTTCAGTTGCCTTGATGCATACGCAATAACCTTGTCGTTCTACATAAGGACACAACCCAATCCTTTGTGTGAAGCATCACTATACACCACAAAGTTTTCTGTATTATCTGGTAATGACAACACAGGTGCCTTAATGAGCTTCTTCTTTAATTCTTGAAAACTTTCCTCACATTTTTCTGTCCAAACAAATTTTATAGATTTTCTTGTCAAATTTGTCAACGGAGTAGCAATCTTGGGAAAATCCTGAATAAACCGTCTATAATAGCCTGCGAACCCCAAGAAACTTCTCACTTCTGATGGAGTTCTTGGTTGTTCCCAATTTATCACAGCTTCAACTTTTGATGGATCTACAGAAATCCCATCCTAATCAATTACATGCCCAAGAAATTGTACACGTTCCAGCCAAAATTCACATTTGGAGAATTTTGTGTACAATTTTTTTTTTCTTAACGTCTCCAACGTTAGACGTAAATGTTTCACGTGTTCCTCTTGAGTTTTAGAGTACACCAGGATATCGTCGATGAACACCACCACAAACTTGTCCAAAAATGGTTTAAACACCCTGTTCATTAAATCCATGAATGTTGCAGGGGCGTTTGTCAAACCAAATGACATCACCAAAAATTCGTAATGTTCATACCGAGTTCGGAATGCTGTCTTCGGTACATCCTCCTTCCTTACTTTCAATTGGTGATATCCACTTCTCAAATCTATTTTCGAGAAATATCTAGCACCCTTCAATTGATCAAACAAGTCATCTATTCTTGGCAACGGATATTTGTTATTGATAGTGACTTTGTTCAATTCCCTATAGTCAATGCAAAGACACATCGATCCATCCTTCTTCTTCACGAATAACACTGGTGCTCCCCACAGTGATACACTTGGTTGAATATACTTCTTATCTAAAAGTTCCTGTAGTTGCACCATTAGTTCCTTCATTTCTACTGGAGTCATTCTGTACCGGGCCTTTGATATAGGAGCAGTTCCTGGCGCTAAGTTGATCACGAACTTGATTTCTCTGTCAGGTGGAAGTCCTGGCAAATCTTCCGGAAACACGTCTGTGAACTCCCTAACCACTGGTATTTCCTCCAATTTTATACCCTTCTCTTTTTGAGTATCAACTATGTAAGCTAGATACCCTACACAGCCCTGATTCAATAACTTCTTGGCCTGCATCATCGTCAAAAATTTCATTTGTCTAGGTAATTTTCTACCATGGAAAACTACCTTTGACGGAGTCATAAGGTTCACACACTTCTTCTAGTAATCAATTATCGCTCCATAATTGAATAACCAATCCATTCCCAATATCACATCAAACTCCCCAAGTTTAATCAGAATTAAATCTACTGCCATAATATTCCCCTTAATGTTCACCATACAGTTCTTGTATACGAACCTAACAGGAATCACTTCCCTATTCGCAATTTCTATATTTAAAGGAAATTTCAACTCTTCACAAGGTATTTCTAACCTCTTAGCAAATTCATCAGATATAAACGAGCAAGTAGCACCCGAATCAAATAATACATACGCATTTATATCATTTATTCGGATAATACCTGACACGACATCTTTTGATTGCACCGCGTCCTGCACCGTCATGTTGAAGGTTCTTGCTGTAGGCTTATTTGTTGATGTTAGTCCAACAATAGTCAGCGTACCTCCACCAGCATTTCCCTTGCTTCCATTTGTCTCACCAAATCTCTTTTTAGGACATTCACGAGCAAAGTGATCCTTGGACCCGCACGTGAAGCAAACTTTTTTCTTAGATTGAGTGCAATTTGCGGAGATATGACCCTTCTGGCCACAATTGAAGCATACTCGTTTCCCCATCAAGCACACACCCTTATGAAACTTCCCGCATGTAGTACATACTACGAACTTCTTATTTTACTGGTTTCCTTGCTGATTTCCAGCTCCTCCATTCCCATTCCACTTCCTCTTCAGGTAGTTTCCATTACTACCGTTACCACCACTCTTAGCTTCACCTTTACTTTTCTTCTTTCTCTGCTCTTGATTATGCTTTGTTACTGCCTCGCCTCCACTTTCAGCGAGAATCTCCTTCTCCATCACTGCTGCAAATGTCTTCAATTGGAATAGAGAGACCCTACTGTATAACCAGGGTATCAGTCCATGCTCAAACCTCTTCGCCTTGCGCTCGTCTGTGCTGACCTGATATGGCGCAAACCTCGCCAACTCGTTGAATTTTGCAGCATACTCCAACACCGACATTGTTCCTTGCTTCAACTCCAAAAACTGGACCTGTAGCTGACTCTTTGAACTCTCTGGGAAATAAGTCTCGAAGAACAACTCCTTAAACCTATCCCAGGTCATCCCTCCTGGTTCTTCCCGAGTTTTGTTGGCCTGCCACCAATAGCTAGCCTCCTCTTTCAATATAAACGTTGCAAAAGCAGTCTTCTGATTCCCCTCTACCCTAGCCACATCAAAAACCTTCTCAATTTCCATGATCTAGGTCTGTGCTTTGACTGGATTCATGGACCCACAGAATTTTGGTGGTCCAACCGCCTTGAAGTCCTTAAACGTAGTACCTTGATTCTGAGGTTGATTCTGTAAAGCACCCATCAGTAATGTAACTAGCTGCTGAACCGGGTTTCCTTCCACATTATTGTTGTTGTTTTCCTCAGTGGTTCTCCGTCGTGATGGTTGACGTCTTGAAGCCATTTTCTGTTAAAATAAACCCATCAAATGCTATTCAATCATAAAAGTTTATCATATAACACATAACACTTAACACTTTGAATAAAATAATAATTTTTATTCATTCATCATCTAAAACATCAAGCCAATAGCATCACTGCTATTTACATTACTTTCCCGAACTATAACAGTTTCAGGATATCATCATCATCATCTATCCTATTGGTTATCATACCCAAGATTTTCATTTTGTTTATTTTCAAAATCACCTATCAATTACAATCTCTACAATGTCCTACTAAGATACTGCGTAGCCCTACGACGTTCTTCCTCCATAATTTGGAACATTGTTCGGCGATCCAATACGTATGATGGTAGCGTCTCGAACTGAATCGGATAACTCATGACTTGATCTTGAACTCGATTGACCACGGTATTGAATACGTTGCTCATTTCTTCCATCTTCCTCCTCTTGGCTTGTGCATCACTCTCGCTATTAAAACTCGTTGATAATCTTCTTCAGACGCGCTTCTTGGCTCTTGCCCTTTTTGTAGATTCTTCTTTCAACTTATTCTCCAGTTCTGCAATCTTCTCCGTCATTCGCTCATTCTCTCCTTCAGTGTGGACCAGCTTCTCTTCAACATTGTTCATTCGTTCTTCTCGATCCTGGATCTCATCGTCTTTTTGCGTCATCGAAGTTTGTTTTTCAGCTACTATCTCTCGCAACTCCTCGACGGTATCTTGAAGTTCCACATTGTGATCATACACCTCGTCGTATATACAGGCAGTTATCGAATCAAGTGGAAGCTCTTCCTCCTCGTCCTCCTCGTCCTCCGACTGTGGCAGCTCCACGGGATCCTCATCATCCGTCTTTATCTCATCATCCTCATCAGGGACTCTCTCACCTTTCAACTCATCATGGCCGAGCGAGGCTGTTTCCGTGGCGAGAGTTGGTCCCAAATCACCTGAATATCTCGAGGCTCCTCCTCTCTATCCTGACTGGATTCTCCTACATTAGCCATCCTGTCAACCAAAGTTTAAATTTTAATTACTAATCATTACTACTCGACACTCATGAGCACATAAGTTGTAATCACATAAGCACATAAGTGTTTTATTACTTTCTCTTTCCTAAAACTCGATAAGAGTTTATCATCACTATCTTTTCAAAGGTTACTTCCTAAGGCTTTTCCCCCACCTAAGGTTCATAACCTAAAGCTTTGACACCAACCTGTGACACCCCCAAATCTATGTACTTCATTCCCACAAGATTTGGTGCTCACTAATCAAACATTCATACTATCTACCCAAATAATACAATATTTGAATCATAAAAACCTCCCCTTAAATAGGGTTACATCATTAAGTTCAAAACATCCCAGGTTATCTAACCTTTAAACGTCATTCAAATGCGGAAATAAATTATTACATAACTTCTTTAAAATAAAGTCTAAGATCATCATGATAAAAGTCTAACATCATAATCAAAGTTAAGATTACAAGTCTTCATCACTTG
Source organism: Panax quinquefolius (assembly GCA_020205615.1). Classification (NCBI taxonomy): domain Eukaryota; kingdom Viridiplantae; phylum Streptophyta; class Magnoliopsida; order Apiales; family Araliaceae; genus Panax; species Panax quinquefolius. Next base: position 111,688,053 of record CM035156.1, read on the forward strand.
TACATTTTTCCCTTTCCTTTGCTAGTCGAAGGTTCATCTACCTTCTCCTCTTTAGCTGCAATGAGTTTATAAATATGCAAGAGTGAGCAAAACAATTGCTCACTTGATATAATAAAGAATCAACAGGAGTATAACAATAATAACAGCCAAAAATAGGCTCATCAAAAGTGAATAGTACTCTAACAATAATAATTAGAAACTAGAATCCAAAATATGGAATATACATCACTGAGGGTCATAAGACCATGAACTACGTCCACAATTGCAAGTAATCTTTTAACTCGAACTTTAACAGTCATAAGACTATAAGGACTTCGTACTTAGGGGGATCAGCCCTTCGTACAATGTATTGTGCACAAACATTTTAATGCTACGCGTAAGTTAACCCCTAATAATAGGGTTGTTCATCTCAGTATTTAGAATACAAGTCCACACCAAAGTAAGTTTGGTTTGGATACATTTCAAGGGTAATTTAGAATTCAACGTCATCAACTAAGGATTAGTTGAATACAACATTGATAACATCATGCTATGGAATAATCATAACTAAATCGACATTGAAAATTAAGATCATGCTTTAGGAATAAACTAACAACATAAACATCAAAAAATTATAATATGCCTTGCTTGAAAAATATTAAGCCAAGGTTAAAACCTTATTTAGAGTCGAATCTTAAGCATGCATAACAAATAATAAGTTGAATGATAAAACTTGTTCAACATTAGTGTGTTAGAATGTAGAAATTTGCATGCTAATTAACAAGTTAAAGATTGGCTCAAAATCAAGAGATAAGGTTTAGGAGCTTGCACGATATAATTAGAGTTAAGAAACTTTCACAAAGAAAGCTTAGAGTTAGGAAAACTTGCTCAAAGATAGCTAGATACTTGCACAATTATAAAAGTAGAGTTAGAGAACTTGCCTTAAACAATCACTCTTCACGTTCACCCCAAGTCCTACACATACCATATGTATTGACAATACACATTAGTTACACTAACATTAACTTCATTAGTTGCTTTCTACTTTTAGTATAGCTACTAACTAAGTTTAAGTTTAAACAACATCACATCTTTTCATGAACATTACTTTTTAGCTTTATTACAACTATTTAAGTGATCATGTCATTGCACCACACACACATTAACAACTTGATACAACATCCTATTACATGTCCAACATGTTATCATTAAGTTATACTAATACACAAAGGATTGCACTTGCATTCGCGCATCCCGACGCCCTCTGATTGGCTCCAAATACTCAACAATTCTAAAGATGACCATTTTGACCCTTCATAACGATTTCAAATTGAAAACCTTAAAGAATAAAAGTTATAGGCCTATGCGTCCTCTTTCCGAATCATCTTAAATCACCTCAATCGAAGTTTGTATGAAAACGTTATGGCCATTTTACTACAGGAGGTCAAAACTGTCCAACCTAGACCACTTTTCCCAAGATCGACAAGAGCGCTGTATGCGCTGAATTGTAGTGCGTCGTCGAGGCGTGAATTCAGTATTTGGGGTGCGAACTTGGCCCATTTTTGGTATTTGGGGCTCGAAATTTGGCGCTAGGGAGCGAAATTTCGCGTTGGGGCGCCGAAACTCAGAGAACCCAACCATGAAAAACAGAACAACTAAATTTTGTACTAAATGATACTGCTAACATCTAAATTCACATGTACAACTAACATAATTTACACATACTCATAACCAATTATTCATATACAAATTAACAACGACTAAACCAAGATTTTAGAAAACTTAATTTTTGAAAACACGGTTTAAAAACCAAAACTCCATAGTTGATATATTTTAACACAGTAAACACTGTAATTTCTAATAACAACCAATTTGTTTACTTTAACTACAATTCTCTGAATTTTATACCCAATTAACAATTCACGGTTCAATTTCACCCACTAATTGATCATCATAATTGTTATCTACACAAGCCATATGCGAAATACGTATATTGTCAAAACTTTCCTGATGTTATCTGAAATTATCATACAAATTCTTGTTTAGACATAAACTCTATCATTATAAGCATGTATAACCACCATAACTTAGTTATATAACAACAATCCGGAAAAAAACCTAGAACTCACAGAGCATAGAAGAAATAGAATTCACAGAGTATAACAAAGCTTTACCGAAATACTCATAAATAATATCAAAGTGGTAGAACATACCTTCAATTAGCTTATACAATCTTTGTTAGTTGAAGACCAATCTCCCTCAATCTCTTAAACTCATTTCTCAATTCTCTTTGCTATTCTCTGAACTCTCTCAAAACCCAACAACTAGTATGCGTAATATAAAAATACAAAACTGATACTGCCTTAATAGCCATCATCAGTTATCCAAAATAACGTATACATTATATTTATTATTCTAATTTATTTTATTTATTTTTAAAAACTAGAAATTTCAAAAGCCTAAGGCTTGTTTGGCATCCCATATAAATTTTAAAGAATTAAAATACTTAGGCCTTGTTTGACAAAAACCAATTTAAATCCTTTTTAATTTATTTTAATAAACACTTTAGTCTATAATTATAATCACATACTATATTTTAATTAAATATAGGATTTTAGAAAATATCACCAAATTGTAATTTTATTATAACTTTATTTAATAATTTAACATACCATCTAAATTATTAAATTAACAAAACAACACATCACCTCATGTTATAATACAAACCTCTAAATTATAAATTAATTTAATTAAGAAAATTCTCCAATCATTTATATTCATCAACCATCACATCAACAAATATTTATTTAACAATAAACACCTCAAATAATATTTATATAACTCAATAAATATTTAAACTGCAATTTGAAATTTCGGATCGTTACATCTATCCGGATTACGAATCACAAAATTCATCATGTGCAACTTTTATGAACATATGCTAACATTGATAAATCTGAATTTGTATTTCCTCTTTCAATTCCATACAAACTATTAAGGTAGATGGTGATCAAGCATCTAAAAAAAATACAACCATGCTAGGCAATCCATATATAATCAATCATGTATAACAAAGAAACACATAGATCTGAACTAAACAATAAGCTCGATTAGAATCCCATAATGTTGAGTAGTTCATCTCTGAATCAATAAACATTATGGGATTTGATCCAAGCATGTGAGAATACAGTGAAAGCAAGAGAGTAGAGAGAATAGAGAAGTGCAAATCTGATTAATCTCTTTCCAAAGTAAGCTTCCAAACTCAGTTCAAATTCACAATCAAACCAAAATAGAAATCATCACATTCAAAAACTACTAATATCTAAAGAGAGAAGCCAAAATAGTAGACTATAGCTAAGAACTCTCTCTAGCTCTTAAAAACCCTAAAATGGAAAAATAAAATTGCTTCAATGTATGTCTCGTAACTAGAAAATACACCCTTTTAAGTAAACACGCTATAACAGATTTTAATTGAAAAGTCAAACTGTGTTGAGTCTTGATCGCCATGGCAAGCCACCCTCAGTAAGCTTTCTAGGGTGAAAGCCTTGTTGGCTAACTTCTAGATTCTTCTGGCCTTGGTAGCGCTTATTTTTGTTCTTTATGATGGCGCGACTGCGTGGATATACTTTTCTGCAATCTGCTGCACTTCTTCTGCTGGTGCTTTGCTACTTCAATTGTTATCCTTAGTTGTTGTTGTTATCTTCTTCTTTCTTTCACTTGCCCCTACTTAGATGCCCTTCCCATATGCACATGTTATGCTCCATCTTCAGTTCACCACATGCTCACCATTCTTGGCAAGTCCTAACCATTATCATGCCTTTTGAGCTTCCTCAATGCAACCTATAAAACAAAGATAAAAGCATCAAACAACACTAAAAATACTTGAGTTTAAGCCATAATTCTAGCAAGTTGATAGCCAATAAGTAGGTATAAAACCTACTTATTAATTATTTTAATTAATTAGCCTCCCAATCTTATTAAGAATATATGAGAGTACTTATATTAATTAATTCTCAAACCCTTTTAGGAATTAACTTAATAATAATAATAATAATAATAATAATAAGACTTCTCTTATTAATTAATATTTAATATTTTAAAATATTAAATAATAAATATTAAGCTATTTAATTTATTTTATCACTATAGATTAAATTAAATACACTTAACTTATTAGTACAATTATGTAATTCACTTCTTAAATAAATATTCTTCATTTTTTATTGTGTGACCCTTTAGATTCTCCATATTAAACAGGTTGTGAATAAATCAATTAGAACAATTTAAATCTTTTTATATAAATAACTTAAACTATTAATTTTTATAAATAAATAATATTTATTCTACAATAAAGATAAGCCTCCTTAGCGATCAATGACTTTTTAGATAATATAGATTTCAACATTAATCATAAAAGAACTTTTGTGTAAATAGTTACCATACAATTCAATCATTCCACCATACAATGTCCCAATTAAATATAATATATGGAATTACTGTCAATTCTTATTTTATTTAATTATATGTATTTCGATTTACAAATGCACAACTCCAAATAATGCAAATTAGAAACTCCTTTCTAATTTCATTCCTCATTGGTCAAGGATTCCTAGGTTATCATTTATCGAATCGCATAGGACATTTCTCTTCTTTTACTAGAAGTGGTAGATTCTTTATTGATCATTCATTATCTCCATATATAACTTATTACACCCAAGCATACCCTTTGATATACGTTAAGGGTCTTAAGGAACATGTCAAAGTATAACTTAACATACACAAGATAATATGATGATCTCAATTCTAAGGATCACTTGTACTACTATCACTTCAGGAATTCCTATTGACAGACAAGAAAAATTCTATTAGGTATTCCTTATCGAGCCACGTTCAGTGAACTTATTCTCCAATAAACATCTACATACTTGCTTTAGTGTCTCCACACAAATGATCATGAGATCAATCATCCTTATCTAATGAGTAAGCAACATATGTACCAATCTTTCCGGATTCACTAATCCCCTTTTTAATAATTCATCAATTGGAAACATTTTAGTTTTTTAGCTATCTTAGAATTTAGATCTCATTAGCATGATCTCATCATGATTCTAAAAGCATTGCTTAAAACTATGGGTTTATCACATATTATTAAAATAGCACCATGTAGATAATTAAATGTCTTTAGTAAATAAATATTTTATTAATAAATGAATAAGATTGTTTACAAATATATGTGACACCCCCAAATTCGGTTATCTTCCAACCCGACATATAGTGCTACATGGTAGTTATAATTGTACATTCATTCTATTGAAACAATAGTAAAATATGTGTATCAACTACATTCTTATTACATTAATAATAATACATCCCATTCCCAGGTTCTGAAACCATTACATTCTGTGTTCGTTGTAATATAATTCATACAAACATACTAGTCTAATATAGAATAAACTAGTCACTCATCTTTGCCTTGCCTTTATCTCTACTGGAACCCTCGGTTCGCTCAACCTTAGCTGCAATCATATGATTCAAGCAAGGAGTGAGCATAACTAGCTCATCAAGTCTAACAATATATTATATAAATACCACTTCGAGAATCATATGATTATTCTTCATTAACTGAACAATAGTTATGAAGTACTATAAAATATTGAATAGCACTTCTCATCTCATCAAACAATTCTGAAGTACATGCAGTAGCTTGGAAATTCTGAGTAGGTCCATAGACCATGAACATTCTCTTTAGCTTTTATTCATGAAAAGGACAACCCAGTACTAAGACCGTAAATCCGATATTTCTTACAAGCACTTCTAGGTGATTAGCCTATAGTACTTTATATTGATCAACACTCATCTGTTAAATGTATTTACATTTAAGTTTTGGCAACCTCGCGTGCCCATCGAATAATCGATGTAAAATACATTTGTTTATTCATACTCGGCCTTACCTTGAATCCGTACCAAACAATTGGCGTAGGATAGTGTTATCAATTCTATATTGAAAGACTTGTAAATAAATTAATCAATCTTTCAAGATTAGTCTAGCCGAGTTAAAACTGGCATCGACCGTTTCTTTAAAACCATTCTTGCATCTCATAACATGAATCACTGAAAACCTGGCTAACATGAAGGTTAGACAAGCGTTAAGAAAACTTGCCTTCAATGTCTGCTATAGTAAATATTACTTTTCCTTTGAGTCTTTACAGTCTCTACAATACATAACCACATAACATACCACATTAGGTCATGAATAACATACATGGTTCCTAATGAATCTTACCCTTCTTCTCAATCTAATCATGTATTAGATTTGTTATTATTGGTTTTGGCTATCGCATTACCTTATTCTTACCAACTTCTTTCTCTTCTATGTCTTATGTGGATTTATTTCATTAATACAACTCGTTTTGAGTTAATCATCCTTCCTCATGACTTACTAACATTCTTACGTTATTAATCGAAACTCGATCGTCATATGTTAAGTACACTTATTGCATACCGTTCACGTTCACATTCAATTAACCTACCTCCAACCTTTAGTATTATACTTAAGGTTTATAACATCCTTAATGATGTTACATTAAGTTAATTAAGGATTTAATTCACTTCTTCTTTACTTTACATTCAAAATATTTCTTCTCTATCTACCTTCTAGTGATGGTATTTGCAAGGCACCAAACTTTCTTTCTCTATGTGGCGCTACTGCATGAAAGTCGAAGATTTGGCTTGAAACCCTATTGCATCTGTGGCGCCATTCTCAGTTCGTTCGGCCGCACTGTGGCGCGAGACTTCAGTAGCTCCTAGACACTTTTGGGGCTGCGGCGCCACTCAGTGTGCTTTGTCTGGCGCTGCGACGCCAGTCCTCAATTCCAGATAGTTTTAACAGTTTTATTACACAAACGAATTTCCCGGACTCATAACTTCTTCGTTATAAGTCTGAATTGGCTCGTTCAAAAGCCATTAGCTCACAAATGACATACCCTACATGTTCATGCAAGAATTTTCCATTTTTAAATTTGTTAACTTAAAATTCATCTATTAGTTCATTTTAACAAAACGATAAACGTTTATGAATGTTCAACGCTCGTTTCTTCATTCTAAGTCAGAATTCGGTCATTTTTGAGTCCGCAACTCTATAATGCCAAAGAAGACTATACTCCATCGAAAACCAACATTTCTGAGCTCAAAGTTAAAATTTGTCTTCCATTCCGAGAATTTCACGATTTCGACGATTATCGTCCGATCTCGTGAATTCCGCTATAACTTTGTTTCTTATGATTTGTTCATCGTTTCAAATGTATTCTATCCATCATACAAACATCTTAACATACATATTTTATTAACTTATTTACACTCGTTCTTCATGAGTTTATAACTTATGAAAGTATAAACTACTTATGATTTCACTTCACATGACTTATGATAGTTTAAGTCTTCCAACCATCATCCTTACATCTTCTTAACATATAAACTTCATTCATGTAAACATGTTACAAGTTTTACAAGTTCTTCCTTACTTCATAACTTACATATGAATGAAGTGCTTATTCACGGCTTATTAAGACTTAAGTCCTTTGAATAATCATTCTTAATTCTTTTTAGCATATATGTTCTACCACTACTCACTTCTCTAACAATTGAAGAGAAATGAATCATGGTTTAGGATCTTACCCTTGAAGATCACTTGATTAAGCTTTGATCTCCTTCTTCAACTATGAAAGACTAGCTTTTCTAGCTTTTTCTCTCTAACCAATAAGCACTTATAATATTGGATGAAATTTAACAACCAACAAAATGAGCTAAGACATCTTCAATTTATAAGAAATCCTAAATGAGGGCTTAATGGTCAATAAGCCATTCCACCTCCTTAATTAAACCTCCTTACTATTCATTATGTGATCATCAAGTTTACTTGGCCTCCACAACTTATATCATTTACTTGCTCATCAAATAACTTATCCTTTGCTTAGCCCTTAAGTTTACTTGATCATCACATAGCTTATCTCTTGCTTAGCCACCAAGTATTAGCACTTTACTTAGCCACCAAGCATAAGCACTTTACTCAGCCACCACTTGAATTATCCTTTGCTTAACTATTAAGTTCACTTGCTCATCGCATTAAATGTGTGAGACCCCAGATTTTATCAATAAAGATTTAAATTTTGTTGAAATAATTTTTTAATATTATGGTGTGAATTTAAGATAATATTATAGTTGTGGGTAGTATTTATAAATTTTGCAAAGTATGCAAGTGGTTATATTATATTCGATTGGTCGGGGAATATTCTTGGTTTAGCGAGGAATATTCGCATACAACTACTCAATCATTGGTGGACCCCACAATGTAATTATATTGTCGGATTGAGAAAACGACAAAAATATTTTATTAAAATAACGGCGGAAGTTTTACCGTTGATACTGTTGAACTACTCGGTAGTAAAAGTACAGTAATACGTGTGGTTGCATAGTAGCACACGGTATTGATTATTGATGCCTATGTGAGAAGTCACTCAGTTTGATTCCATTATTGTCGATTAATAATATGAATTATTATAGCGATAATGACGTTTTGTTTTATTCGTATTATTAACGTAATAAAACAGAAACATCTTTTTATATAAAATAGAATACTTTATTAAAGTTATTCTATAAATAGAATATATTATATTTTATTATGCATAGTGTTGCATAGTATTTTGCATAGTGTTTTGCATAGTATTGCATAGTGTTTGCATAGTAAAATGTTTTTATATAAATAGAATATATTATATTTTATTTAAAAGATTTTTCTTTAAATATGGACCGTCGATTAAAGTAAATCAATCTGGACCGTTCATGGATTAGTTACTATGCATTCCATTTTCCTATAAATAGAAGCTCATTCCTTCATTATTTTCATTTAATTCATTGAAACTCTAGAGAGAGAAATTATAGAGAGAAGCTATAGAGAGAAAATTATAGAAAGAAGAAGAGTATTCTGCTACTTCACTACTTCTATATTCAGTTCTTTTACGGTAAGGGGTGTTATTCTTTCTTCTTGAAGAGAACTTCATTATTCCATTCACTATTATTACATTGGAATAACTTTTGTAAAAGTGGCATACCCTATACATAACTTTGTATATGCCAAGATAAATACCCTATACTTGGTGAAATCCTTATGTTATTCCATTGCTTATTATTACATTGGAATAACCTATATATACTACAGTTTACCCTATACTTGGTGACATTCTTCTATTATTACATTGGAACATCCACATCGTGTGTTTTACAGGACACGGTTCCGCTTTTTATTATTACATTGAACATCACATCATGTGTTTTACAATCGACGGTTAAAATCTTTATCATTACGTTGGAATATCCTATCGTGTGTTTTACACCGGATCCAGTTCCATCTTTATTATTCATTGGAACATCCCGCTTGGTGTGAATTTCACCCGACTGGTTCCGTTATTATTATTACGCTGAATAACTCGTCTATGCTAATACCGCATGCACGGTGATTTCTTTTGTTATTCCATTCTTTATTATACTCGGTTGGTTAAAACTTTGACTTCTATACTCCATGAAATTAGTAGAATATCCTTGATATTTGCGTTTCATCCAAAGATCTTCTCATGGAAATATTCTTCCGATCATTCTTGAATTTTACTCTACGTAAACAAGATATTATGTTGACAATTTGGACGTTAATAATTCATGGATTAAATAATTCTTGAATTTGTTTTATTGAATTATTATGTCATTGTCATCATCCTCATGTTATATTATGTTATCTTTGGCTTACGTGCATAGATGAACTTAGTATGATTATGACCGAGGATCAATTCCAGATAATCATGACTTGATATAAATGATGTGACAAAAGTTCTCTCGGTGGCACTGTAATGCGTTGATGGATAGTTTTTGGTATGATTATGACCGGGGTGATTCGGTATAGTCATGACCATTGATAACTTGATGAAAATCCTTCGACCGTGGTACGAGGATGATTAGATGTGGTGGTTTATTTATTGTTTGAGTCTCAAATGATAAAAATTGATAAAACCTTTTAAAACCTAAAAGATAGTAGATTTTATTCTCTACTTGACTCTTTTTAATGGATTCGTATATTCCATCGCAGCTTAAACCGGTTTATCATTGTATTTTATATCGCTTTAGCATCATGTTGAAGGCTAATGATAATTTATTACGCATTATCTTAGTCATAATATTTCTTATTGGGCTAGTTGAGCTCACCCTTTCTTTCACTTTGTTCTCTTCAGTGAAATGAGAATATATTGGGACGAGTCGGGGAGCGGAGTAATGGTCTAGAGGATAGCATTAGTAGTCCTCACTATTCGTGAAATAGTGTGATAATAGTTGTAATGAGGACTCCTTTTGAGTTTCTATAATATCTAGTAGACAATATTTGTATTCAAACTCACGGTTTATGTCGTATTGTACATTTATAGTTATATTAGTAAGTTGTATTTGAATTTATGTACCATGTAAGTGGCGACCCAAGATGGGTGACGATACTTAATTTTGGGGCGTCACGGTTGGTATCGAGCTTTAGGATATGATCCTGGCTAAGATGAGATAAGAACTAGGAGGGGAGAGACGGGAATTCTTCGCTAGTATGACCTACCTAAGATTATTTGTTATTTAATTGGTGTGGAGAGTAGTATAGGGATAATATTTGATATATTAGTTATCTCTTTTGCTTCACAATTCCTTTCAGGTAATAAGAGTGTAGCTAGGTCGAGCGGGGGTAACAGTGGAATAGAACGGTGGTCATCATTTAGTAGTTATATTTGGTGAATCAACTAGGGTGAGGCGAACCCAACGTTGAAAGAGTGTTTTGCCACTATCATACAAGATGTCTAATGACATACAACCTCGTGTCATCATAAGACAGGGTTGTGCTCATCCACTTTCTAAGTATATTTACGAGCACTACCTATATGATCTTGGTGTTTGTTTGAAGTATAATTCTCAATTTGAGACAGTGGAGATAGTGATAAATCAAGAGAAGACTCACCATTGGGAAGAATATGATAGTAATCTTCTCATTTTTCTTTGGGGTCTATTAGGTAAACCAAGGATAATTCTGTGGCCATATGATATCTATTATAACCTAGAAGCATGGCCTCCCATGTACAAAGGTTTCCTTGAGCACTTCCCAAAGATTCTAATTTCTAAAATAGTTTTTGACTATACATTTATGTAAGGTGTCATTGTGACGCATATCCAAAGTTGGGATGAAAGTCACAGTTGGTATCAATGTAACGTACTATCCAAGTCTTGGATAAGAGTAGCGATTTTGAATGATATTTCTATCATTAATAAATTTCTTGACGTATTCTTGAAGATTTCTAGCCTACTCTAGAGCGTGAAATCGAATTTTGTATTGACCAGTCAAAGACAAAAACCCATTTCTTAAACCCTCAAATATTTCTTCAACTAAAAGGATTCATTTACGAGGATTATGATGAAAGTCATAATAAAAGCATTGGACTAATGAAAATCATGGGTATATGAAGTATTAGTAAGTGTTATGATGAGTTATGTTGGTTATTATGTGAAAACATGAAAGTTTCTTAGAAATCACAAAGAGTTGAAAATCGATTTTGGTGAAAAGCGTAACATGAAATTCAATTGACCATATCTCCTATTATATTTTGAATTTTTGAATGTGGTCAAGTCCTAGAGTTAGATCTATGAGTTACCTAACTAATACAAGTGGAATTACTGGAAAAGGTGTTGTAGATTTTGTGTGGACTAATTTTAGCAAAGGAGTGCAAAGCTGCAAAAACCGAAAAAGTGCTGCTGCCATGATTTTAGAGGGCTGTTTCGGCCACTTAAATTATGAGAAAAATTCTGGGTTTTGGGACATGAAAGTATATGGTATAAAGTACCTCCTTTCCAAAAATGAGCTCATTCTCGACTTAAAATGAGCAAGTTATGACTATTTCAATATTTAGGTTTTTTCGATTTTTAAAAACGCTATAACCTAGAGTTCTATAACTCGATGACCATGAAATTTAAACTGGAAGCTCAAGATAACATGTGTAAGGTCCTGCCAAGATTTGGGAATTTTGGAGTTAAACTTGAGGTAGCTAATTTCTTAAGGAATTAATTAGAAATTGATTTTTGAAAAATAGTAAATGAATTTTAAAATTCGAGAAAATATATTTTCATCATGGGACTATATTATGCTAAATCCCAGAAAAGAAATATTTTTGGGACTGATTTGGTATTTTCATGAAAATAGTTTAGTTCTGAACATATGAGTTAAATATGTTATGTGAAGTAATAAAAGTTGAAAATAGGATTTTATGGCTAGAGAATCCTATATAGAGTATATGCATATTTTTGAGAGATTTGATAATTGGTGATGATATCTTATGAGTATGGCATTTTGAATGATTAAATGCATTATATGGTAAAGCGAAAAGCAGTTAAGATAAATTGTTTATAAATTTAAGAAGTGATTAAAATATTGTTATAATATTAATGATATTAGATTATGAGATTATTAAGTGATTGAAAACATGGGGATATTCTTGAATCTGGATAAATTATATTATAAATGTTTAATATTTATCCTTTATCTCATTTGATTGATTCTTTATATCATTATCCTCATGCTTATATTATGTTGAAAGTCATCATGGCTGTAGTGCATAGATGGACTTGGTATGATTATGACCGAGGATTGTTGGGGTATAATCATAACCAGTAATTGAATACACAATTATCTTTGGCCGTAGTGCATGGATAATTTGTGGTCGTGATCTTAATGAATACACAATTATCTTTCGTAGTAGTGCATGGATAATTTGTGGTCGTGATACTTAATGAATACACAATTATCTTTGGTAGTAGTGCATGGATAATTTGTGGTCGTGATATTAATGAATACACAATTATCTTTGGTAGTAGTGCATGGATAATTTGTGGTCGGATCTTAATGAATACACAATTATCTTTAGTAGTAGTGCATGGATAATTTGTGGTCGTGATCTTAATGAATACACAATTATCTTTGGTAGTAGTGCATGGATAATTTGTGGGTCGTGATACTTAATGAATACACAATTATCTTTGGTCAGTAGTGCATGGATAATTTGTGGTCGTGATCTTAATGAATACACGATTATCTTTGGCCGTAGTGCATGGATAATTCGTGGTCGTGATACTAATGAATACACAATTATCTTTGGTAGTAGTGCATGGATAATTTGTGGTCGTGATCTTAATGAATACACAATTATCTTTGCCGTAGTGCATGGATAATTTGTGGTCGTGATACTAATGAATACACGATTATCTTTGGCCGTAGTGCATGGATAATTTGTGGTCGTGATACTAATGAATACACGATTATCTTTGGTAGTAGTGCATGGATAATTTGTGGTCGTGATCTTAATGAATACACGATTATCTTTGGGTAGTAGTGCATGGATAATTCGTGGTCATGATACTAATGAATATCCTTGGCCTCAGAAAAGTGCGGGGATGATTCGATGATATGGATTAATTATTGAAATGAGTCTCAAAGAATGAAATATTAATTCATGGATGTGGTAAAAGTCATCTTTGGTAGTAGTGCATTGATAGACTTGGTATGATTATGACCACGGATTATTCGGTATAATCATGACAGTAATTGAAAACACGAATATCCTTAGCCAAGAAGGTGCATGGATAATTCATGGTTGTGATACTATTGTTGAGTCTCGAAGATTATTGGTTTTACTGCTTATATATCTTTGGCTCAGTAGTGCAAAGATGAATTGTTAATAAATATCTTTGGCCTCAGTAGTGCAAAGATGAATTGTTAATGAATATCTTTGGCGGATTACGAAGATGAATTTAATATTTTTAACAATAAAGGTATTCAAGGTATCCTCACCTCTTTATCATACCAGTCGTACCCTAATTTCGAGGGCTTAAATTCCATAAGGAGGGAGATTGTGAGACCCCAGATTTTATCAATAAAGATTTAAATTTTGTTGAAATAATTTTTAATATTATGGTGTGAATTTAAGATAATATTATAGTTGTGGGTAGTATTTATAAATTTTGCAAAGTATGCAAGTGGTTATATTATATTCGATTGGTGGGGAATATTCGGTTTAGCAGGAATATTCGTACAACTACTCAATCATTGGTGGACCCCACAATGTAAATTATGTCGGATTGAGAAAACGCGACAAAATATTTTATTAAAATAACGGCGGAAGTTTTACCGTTGATACTGTTGAACTACTCGGTAGTAAAAGTACAGTAATACGTGTGGTTGCATAGTAGCACACGGTATTGATTATTGATGCCTATGTGAGAAGTCACTCAGTTTGATTCCATTATTGTCGATTAATAATATGAATTATTATAGCGATAATGACGTTTTGTTTTATTCGTATTATTAACGTAATAAAACAGAAACATCTTTTTATATAAAATAGAATACTTTATTAAAGTTATTCTATAAATAGAATATATTATATTTTATTATGCATAGTGTTGCATAGTATTTTGCATAGTGTTTTGCATAGTATTGCATAGTGTTTGCATAGTAAAATATTTTTATATAAATAGAATATATTATATTTTATTTAAAAGATTTTTCTTTAAATATGGACCGTCAGATTAAAGTAAATCAAACGGACCGTTCATGGATTAGTTACTATGCATTCCATTTTCCTATAAATAGAAGCTCATTCCTTCATTATTTTCTTACTTAATTCATTGAAACTCTAGAGAGAGAAATTATAGAGAGAAGCTATAGAGAGAAAATTATAGAAAGAAGAAGAGTATTCTCGCTACTTCACTACTTCTATATTAGGTTCTTTTTACGGTAGGGGTGTTATTCTTTCTTCTTGAAGAGAACTTCATTATTCCATTCACTATTATTACATTGGAATAACTTTTGTAAAAGTGGCATACCCTATACATAACCTCAGATACGCTGGCATACCCTATACTTGGTGAAATCCTTATGTTATTCCATTGCTTATTATTTCATTGGAATAACCTATATATACCTGCAGTTTACCCCTATACTTGGTGACATTCTTCTATTATTCATTGGAACATCCTGCTGCGTGTGTTTTACAGGAATTGGTTCCGCTTTTATTATTCTGTTGGAACATCACATGCGTGTGTTTTACACAGGACTCGGTTCCGCTTCTTTATCATTACATTGGAATATCCTATATCTCGTGTGTTTTACACCGGATGCGGGTTCCATCTTTATTATTCTCGTTGGAACATCCCGCTTGTGAATTTCACGACCGGTTCCGTTATTATTATTACGTTGAATAACTCTGTCATGCGCAAGCACCGCATGCATGGTGATTTCTTTTGTTATTCCATTCTTTATTATACTCGGTTGGTTAAAACTTTGACTTCTATACTCCATGAAATTAGTAGAATATCCTTGATATTTGCGTTTCATCCAAAGATCTTCTCATGGAAATATTCTTCCGATCATTCTTGAATTTTACTCTCTAAACAAAGATTATGTTGACAATTTGGACGTTAATAATTCATGGATTAAATAATTCTTGAATTTGTTTTATTGAATTATTATGTCATTGTCATCATCCTCATGTTATATTATGTTATCTTTGGCTTACGTGCATAGATGAACTTAGTATGATTATGACCGAGGATCAATCGGTATAATCATGACTTGATATAAATGATGTGACAAAAGTTCTCGGTGGCATTCGTAATGCAGTTGATGGATAGTTTTTGGTATGATTATGACCGGGGTGATTCGGTATAGTCATGACCATTGATAACTTGATGAAAATCCTTGACCGTAGTACAGGGATGATTAGATGTGGTGGGTTTTATATTATTGTCGAGTCTCAATGATAAAAATTGATAAAACCTTTAAAACCTAAAAGATAGTAGATTTTATTCTCTACTTGACTCTTTTAATGGATTGCATATTCAGCTGTAGTTTAAACCGGTTGTCTATTGTATTTTATCGGTTTAACATTTGTTGAAGGCTAATGATAATTTATTACGCATTATCTTAGTCATAATATTTCTTCTTTGGGCTAGTTGAGCTCACCCTTTCTTTCATTGTTCTTCTTGAAATGAGAACATAGCCGGGGACGAGTCGGGGAACGGAGTAATGGTCCAGAGGATAGCATTAGTAGTCCTCACTATTCTATGAAATAGTGTGATAATAGTTGTAATGAGGACTCCTTTTGAGTTTGTATAATATCTAGTAGACAATATTTGTATTCAAACTCACAGTTTATGTCGTATTGTACACGACAGTTATATTAGTAAGTTGTATTTGAATTTATGTACCATGTAAGTGGCAACCCAAGATGGGTGACGTATACCTAATTTTGGGGGCGTCACAAAATGACTCATGGGTTGTCCCATGTTCATGCTTACCCATTGGATTCTTACTTTGGGCTTTTAGCTTAATTAACTTAACTTATACTTTGGGCTTGCATTTAAACAAACATTGGGCTTGTTCATTAATTAACTTTGGACCTTAACCTTTAATTCCAATTGGACTTAACCATTCTTAGTCTTGGGCTTATACAATTCCTAACAAATCCTACAAGTCCAATACATTTGGCTTAAAAGCCTTATAACGTATAATTTACGTATTAATCTCGTATTCGAACTCGTATACTTATTCAACATATACAACATACCATCATTCATACATACTCATATAATACCTCGTATCATACTCGTATTTATTACCTCGTATAATACCTACGTATTATACGATCATCGATTTAATTCATTATACGCATTTCAATTCCTTCTCAGAAATCACTTTTCCTAACCGTTAGGTTTTAAGTCCGCAAGCAAAAACTTCGTTTGCCATAACTGAAATAGTATTGGATATTCCTTCTCGTCTTAGAATTCTATCATTAAGCGTTTCTCAAAAATTCAAAAATAATTCCCGAGCAGAAATCAGTGAATAGTGTTTTTACAAAAATTTCTCAGAAAACTTTTATTTCCGTCTTGGAAATTCAAACACTTTAATTCTATCACGTGGCTAATCCTAACCACATTCGCACCTTCTAGGTGATAGAACGACCTTCACATAGCTTACTCATATAAATAATCAATTATTTTTATTTAATCCACATAATCAAATAAAAAATTAATTCTAATCAAAATCTGATTTTCTCGGGCATTACAGTATATGCTTTATCAACAAACATGATTGACTTGTATGCATACTAATTTCACATGTCTTATGATATGTTGAATGGGTAGTACTGTGGAGCACCGAACTCTGGCTTGAAGGTAACCCAGACTTTGGGGGCTTTACACCAATTATAATGCACATAACATTAAATGGTCACCTTCCATTTATCAAACAAAATAGGTCAAAACTAATATAATTATAATCATCTTTAAGTCTCAATCATAATGTACGTAACATCAAATGGCCACTTTCCATTTATTAAACAAAATAGATCAAAACTATTACAATAATATTCATCTTTATAGTATTATAACTATTTTCCTAAATAAGAAGCAATGGTAAAGCTTACCAGTTCTTAACTTTATGGTAAAGCTTACCAGTTCTTAACTTTTTTTTGGACTCCAAAATTGTAGATGGCGAAGGAAGGAATTAAAAACAAACCGAATTTACGATAAACTCCTTATGTTAAACTCATCTATTTAATTTGTAGTAAAATTTAAAAAACATTTATCACGCATTATTTGTCATATTTATCTTTAATAAACACCTTTTATTTATCAGTTATTTACACATTTTCAAATCTTTAAATAATTTAATCACAATTACTCTGATAACCTCACAATACTGACAATCATATCGCTACCAAGAAAGAGGGTGATAGACTCCACGACACGCTTGTGTGAGGTGGTCATCGCCTGGATCGTTTCAAACAAAGTTATTAGGTGAATTTCTTGCAACACCTTAACCGCTCACCTATATGTAGACGCTAATCTTGGTACAATTGCTTACGTTTAGAAATACGCGTTGAATGGATATAGACACTCAAAATTTCACCTTCCTTAGAGTAACCTTTCAGGAGGGTAAAAGCATACTTTTACTTCGGAGACAACCCCAAGGGAGGGTAAAAACATCATTTCACCCCAAAGACAACCCCGTGGAAAAATCAAAGTTCAGCGATGCCCGAACATGACGCGAACTGAATGAGGATCACAAAGCTGAGGAAAGGGTCATAAGAAGCCACCACAACAACCATCGAACTGCGAGCTATCCAAGACGAGCCGATTGACAACCCTCCGGAACCAGAAGATACATTTTAGGTAATTGCATCATCTTCTCAAACTCCGATTCAGTCAGACTAGACCTTATTTCGCAGCCTTCTGCGATAACTTTTTGGGATTTTTGGGTAAAGAGCTCAACTTTCAAATGGCGGGACCCATGGGGCCTTGCCGTAGGTATACCTGCGGCTGGCCGAGGGTTATATAAACATCTTGCAGGAGATTATTTTGGAAAAGCAAAAAAAAGTGGTCAAAGAGAAATGGAGTTCTAGAGCGAGAGAGAGAGTCTCAAATCTGGCCCATATTCATCATATTTTAGTTGTTTGATCTTTTATATTATACAAATTGAGTGTCTATAGTGATATAAGTTATTCCTGAGCCAAAAGAAGCTTGTTCACGCGTCCCCCAAGGTGAAAAACGCTCATTTTGGTAACTTTCTTTATAAATCTTGTTCAATATACTAGATTTATGTTATATATTGCTTAAATCTAGTTAAACTTGTTGTTATATACATATATTTTGTAATAGTTGGTAAATCTAGAGTTTCTACCAGTTATGTTGTGCATATATAGTTGTAAATCAAGTTTAGAGACTAGATCTACCTAGATCTAAGTCGGATCTAGCCCTTTAAACGATTATGGGTTATGAAGCTCTAACCTATATGCTAGAGCAGTTTAGATCCATGGTAAATCTAGATATCTTACTGCTCTTTAGGATTTCAACCGATGAAATCACCTATTCTCAAGTTTAGGATATGTTGTACATACATATTTAAGCATAATAATGTGAGCCTAGGAATCCCGGTGTCAAGATCTAATGATCGGATCTTGACTTGATTCCCATGATAGACTTTTCTTTTACGATGTAATGTTTAAATAACGTTAAATCGGTGTACATGTAATATTGGATCTTAAAATGAGTTTGAGGGGTTCGTCCAAGAATTCGGATTTAAGATCCTATGATAGTGAAAAATTATGATTGTGGGTGTTCGTATTCTTTGAGATGGCTTTCATGCCCGGTGATGATCCACCTTTTTTGGGCACATTATTGCATACATTATCACCCAAAACAATTTTTAAATAAAACCCAAAGAGCTTTCATTAAGAATAAAGCAATTTTGGATAGATCACCTAACAAATATAAAAATAATATTAGGAAGTATCAAAGGTCCTCGATTACTATTCAGGCGAAGGATTTTAAAATTATGTTTTTCCAAAATATTATTTGAAATGTATATTTTCTCTAAATATGAAGTTTTCGCTAAATCAAATCCTTCGTTCATAAGTTCAAAAGAGGAACAACACTACTTTCAAATAAACTCAAAATGATGCTTAGAATAAACTAATAAACAAACAAACACACACACACACACATACACATATATACACACTTTATGCATAGGAAATCAATAAGATAGGGTAACAGTGTTTTCACGGAAGTCGAGGGGTGCCTAACACCTTCCCCTCGCTTAAGTTAGCCCCTGAATTCTAAGAATCTTGGTTTCGGACTAATGCTACAGAGTCACATATTGGGCCATATTGCTAAAACTTTCAAATTCGGATAAATTAGTATATCCATTGCAAATCATACTAACTGGCGACTCTGTCTCATTCGACCCAATTATCAAAAATTAAATTTTTTAAAATAAGGCGAATAATGTCAGTCTTTTCCCAAATCTAACCCTTTACATGAATTAATTGACATAGCAACATAATAAGGGTAGAAACAATAGGAAAAGCGAAAAATAAACAAACGAAAACAAAAAATCAAAAAAAAAAAGAAATTTTTCCTAGTGTCAACAATAGACACCAACGACACCTTTACCCCTCGCTTATATCGAAGTGGTAATCTCGGTACAATTGACAATTGATGCGGTAGAAGACACCACACACAAATATGAATTGTTGTATGATAAGTCAAACTAAATCTCAAAGAAATAACTAAGAAATTACTCGGGAATTCTTCAAAGAACAAAAAGTAGAGAATAGTCTCACATGAATTAAAAAATATGAATAATATTGAATGTTAATGTCAATTATATCAAATAATTGAAACCCTAGAATCCCAATAAGGAATTACAAGTATTTTGGAAACAAATCTCTAAGATAGAAGTATCTTAATCATATTAGAAATAAAAAACATGCTGAAAATATGTAATTTAGGTAATAAAATCTGCATCCAAATTTGCCAAAATGCGTAAGGAATCTAACTAAAATTTGACGAGTTCGCCAGGGCGAATTCAAATGGCTGTGGGAATCCGCTGGGGCAGATTTACGGCGAGGTGAAACCAAATGACCATGGGAATTTGTTGGGGCAATTAAATATAGAGACCAAAGCGCTAGGACGAGTTCAGTACCAGCCGAGGTGCATCCAGACATAGAGGAATCCACAGGGGCTGATTCAACAAGCCTTCTGGATCCGTCGGGGTGAATCCATTGAATTTTCCAAATCTCCAAATTTTGATTGCTTGGTTCGGCAAGTTCGTGAGAAACATAATTATGGACTTCATAAACAACTCAACTCGCTTGGAACTTGATTCCCAATTCGCTTATTTCATGCATTCCATCCTCATGTTGTCACGTGATAGATTTAAGCTCCCACCTATCCAATGTACACGGGCCCAATGACTTGACTTGAATCCCAATGTAAGCATCCTTGTATTAAATCTAGTTCAACTACTCACAACCATTCGTTGACACCTTGGAACTTGAGTTGAGTTGTTGTTGTTCGATGCGAGCTCGGTCAGGATTGTATCATTCCCCTCCTCTTGAAAAGGATTTGTCCTCAAATATAACATCCCATAAATTTTATTATACACCAAAATAGACCAAGTAAATAACAACAAACAAAACATAATTTTATCTCTCAACTTGCAACAGAAATATAGAAACAAAATCAACAACACAAGTAAGAATATGAAAAGTTTTATCTCCTCCTAGATCAAATATCAGTATATAAAACTCTTCATGATGTAGATTCTCCCATTCACGAATTCCCATATCAAAATTCAATCTGATGATCTCATACATTCGCACATATATCCAATTTAATGCACCTGGGTCAAATATCAATATTCAAAACTTGACACTTTGCAAATGCAAGATCTCTTG
Organism: Panax quinquefolius; assembly: GCA_020205615.1. Taxonomy (NCBI): domain Eukaryota; kingdom Viridiplantae; phylum Streptophyta; class Magnoliopsida; order Apiales; family Araliaceae; genus Panax; species Panax quinquefolius. Next base: position 111,709,391 of record CM035156.1, read on the forward strand.
AATTCCTAAATTAAAAAAACAAAAAAAAATCAAAATGTATCTTTTGTGTAATCACAAAAAACTCAAGAAATTTAAATTTACATCCATGGTCTACTAACTCAAATATCAAAGCATTTCCCTGTAGACTTTCAATACACTGTTCAAATTATTGTGCACCACGATACATGTTTTCCCCCTTGATGAGTATAAACCCATCTTGAACCTGCAAAACAAAATTAACCTTTCCTTTTCCATCAACGTTAACACCTTTAACCTCAAATAGTTATTTTAATAGAAAAAAGGTTATAATCATAAGATGAAATAGCACAACTATTATAATCACAATCAAACTTAACTCATGCTAAAGAATTTCTCCAAATGTTAACAAAAACTAGAATATCATCAAAACAAATATTAACAAATTTTCCCTTATAAGAATGCAAAATATGATTCAACAATCCCATGGAAGTATGCAATGCCTTAACTAATCCAAGTGATCTAACTAAACATGCAAATAAGTTATATCTCAATTAATTTTGAGGAAAAACACCCTTCATGTAAAACCCCGGATTTTATGAAATAAAAGTATTCAATTTTTCTTATAATTATTATTTAGTAAATGGTTAAATTGATAAAAGTTTAAAGTTATGGGTGAAATATGCAAATTTTACAAAATATGCAAGTGGCTATAAAATATTCATTGTTGTCGGAGAATATTCGTTTGGTCGTGGAATATTCTTTTTATCGGGAATATCAGTACGACGACGCAGCCTTGTGTGGGCCCCATAACGGAAAGAGATTGGATGAAGAAAACGACAAATATAAGTTGTTTATAAATGACGGCGTAGTTGTTACCGTTAATACTGTTAAAATACTCGGTGGTTAAAACACGAAGCTTTGCAGATTGCACCAATTATTGATTCTTACGTGAAGAAGGCACTACTCAATAATTGTTACGATGAATTACTATTTAGTATTTTATTTTATTGATTCAATAATTGCTTTGCATTGATATTTTATATTCTTGTTATTTCAATAAATTGTCATTACATTAAGTATTTTCCATTATCAGACAATAATTCATATTATCTGAATAATATTATTGGATAACATTATTGGCAATGTCTAGAAAGTTACATCTAAGGAGAGGTTTGGTCACCTAATTGCGTGCGAAGAAGGAAAGATCCTTATTGGAAAGCCCCTCTTTCCAGGAAGCGCTGCAGGTTGTCAATATTGTGATTACGTAATATTATTTGTGAATAATTAATTATTGATTTATATGATGAGGAAAATATTGATTTTATGTGGATATAGATGGAGAAAATTTTTAAAGTGACAATTGTTGAAAATTAAAATTTTATTTTTTTCTGATAAAATAATTCATTTAAATATATTATTATATTTTAATAATATAATAATGGTGATATTTTTACAATGAATGTGGGATATAGGAGTATACGAGGAAAAAGAGTATTTTTGTTGCAATAAATATTAAAAACAGATTTTGTGTGTCGGTAGACCCATTTCTTGACTGAAATTTGATTATAGCTTGTAAAATAGCCCGTTTGTGGATTTTGGTCAATTTCTATTTAGAATTTGGAAAAACTTTCTTCTGTAAAGTTGTAGAAAATTTAATTTCCTATAAAAACTCGCGAGAATCGAATTTTCTGATAAAAGGGCTATTTATTATAAATTATTGAAGTTTCGGAGTTCCAAAATAATTAATTTTTGGAAGTATAAAATATTTAAAATGACAAAAACGTTTTTTGTCATTGTTGTGGGTCTTACATGTGTTAGAAGTGGCTGAATTCAGATCCTTAGAAGTGGGCGTAGGAATTGTAATATTAATATTAATATTTTAATAAATTTTCTACTTTTGGTGTTCTAAGCATTTTCTATAAATAGGGTGCTTAGGTTAGAATTGAAAATCACATTTAAATTGAAGTTTTTTCTCTCTATATTATCGAGCGTATTCTTTTGAGTATTTTGAGTATACTTTGAGTATTGCTATGCAAGTTCAAGTTTCAATTCACGTATATATCGACATTCCAAAGATCGCTCTTTTGAGGTAAGGGATAGTAAGGGATTTTAAGGGTTATTATGTTTTTAGTTTGAAATTTTTTGAACCATCAAAATTCTGGAAAAATTTGAAATGATATTTTGATGAGTTTTGTAGATTATGTCCAAAAATGGTGATTTTTGAATGTATAGATTAGGAGTTATGGATTTTATGAGAAAAGACTATTTTAAAAATAACCGCTTATAACTCCTTGTGGTGAACTCTAAAATTGATGAAATTTTTATTAGGAGTACATCTATATAATATCAGTATATCGTATTAATTTCGGAATTTTTGGACAAAAGTACAATTTATGATAAATGTCTAACTATTCGGTAGTTTTGGCCATATGGAAAATAGTAAATGAATTTAAAAATTCTGAGAGAAAATATATATTCAATATGGAACTATATTCTTCTAAATCCCAGAAAATAAATATATTTTGGAACTGATTTGGTATTTTTCATGAAAATATTCTAGTTATGAGTAAATGAATTAAATATGTTATGTGAAGTAAGAAAATTGAAAAATATGATTTATTGGCTTGAGAATCATATATGAGGTATATGCTGATTTTTATGAGGGTTTTGGTTAATGATGATGAAATCTTATGAGTTTGACATTTTAGATGATTAAATGCATTAATTATTAAAGTGTAAATAATTGGATTAAATTATTTATAAGTTTAAGAAATGATTAAAATATTATTATAATATTAATAATATTAGATTATGAGATTTCTAAGTGATTTATAATATTTGGATTAAGGTGTTATAAATATGGATATGAATTTTATTATGAAACTTTATCTTTTTTCGTATCGAGGTTCTTACGCACGCATATACGGTATTATGTACAAATACATTGGTACTATTCACGACAAATTGGTTTCTTCTCTGACAAAATTATCGTTGATTTATGAATCTTACTCTTGAAATTAAAACCATGTTTTGATTATATTGTTTTTATATAACATTCTTATAACCCTAATGATGATATTTCTCTTTGACTTGAGTGTAAACATGAGTAGATTATTGGTATGATCGTGACTATAGGTTCTCTTTGGCCAGTAGTGCAAAAGTTGAATTATTATTTGGTATGATCGCTTGACCATTTAATTTACAATTGAATATTTTTAGCTTAAGTGCAAAGGTGAATTGATCAACATGGTTATAATTATTGTTATATAACTTCTGAAATGATTATGTATTTCTTTGATATATGAATATCTTTGGCTCGTAGTGCAAAGATGACTTGTTGATGAATATCTTAGCCTGTAGTGCAAAGATGAATTATTGATGAATATCTTTTGCTCGTAATGCAAAGATGATCTGTTGTTGAATATCTTTAGCCTGTAGTGCAAAGATGAATTATTGATGAATATCTTTGGCTCGTAATGCAAAGATGACATATTTTTGAATATCTTTAGCCTGTAGTGTAAAGATGAACTTTTGATGAATATCTTTGGCCCGTGGTGCAAAGATGAATTTATTAGTATGATTATGAACAGGAACTGTGATTTGGTATAACCATGATATTTGATGTTTCAGGTAAAGACAGGTGTTGAAATTATCTTCGTCTTGGATGAGAAGAGGAATTTAGAATTACAATTATGAGTTATTCACATGATTACGGACATGAACTGTTGATTGATGTTACAAGGATAAAACATTGTTGGTGGACTTTTAACATGGAGAAGATAATAGACTTTATGATCTATTTTACTCTTTTAATGGATTGCTCGTTCCGCTGCAACTATGGTTGAAAAGTTTTATCATCTGCCATATATTCTAAATCTCTGATTTATTACTAACGAAGGCTATTGATAATTTAATTATCTTTAGTCATGATATTCTTTACTGGGCTATTTGTGCTCACCCTTCTGCTTCACAATTCCTTTCAGGTAATAAAAGTGTAGTTGGGTCGAGCGGGGGATAGCGAGGGAATAAAATGGTGGTCTATAGATGTTGAGGGTGAGATGAATTTAACTTGGAAGGGTTTTTTGCCACTATCATACAAGATGTCTAATGACATACAACCTCGTGTCATCATAAGACATGGTTGTGCTCATCCACTTGCTGAGTATATTTACAAGCACTACCTATATAATCTTGGTGTTTGTTTGGAGTATAATACCCAATTAGAGACAGTGGAGATAATGACATGTCAAGAGAAGACTCACCATTGGGAAGAATATGATAGTAATCTTCTCATTTATCTTTGGGGTCTATTGGGTCAACCAAGGATAATTCTGTGGCCATATGATATCTACTATAACCTAAAAGCATGGCCTCCCATGTACGAAGGTTTCCTTGAGCACTTCCCAAAGATTTTAATTTCAAAAACAGTTTTTGACTATACCTTTATGTAAGGTGTCATTGTGACGTGCTACAGTTTGTATATATTTGTATCCAAACTCACAGCATATGTGTTGTTGTATTTTTCACGATAATTGTTGTAATAAAGTTGTAGTTATTTTCCGTACCATATATTTCGCAACTCAGAATGGGTTGGATGGAATGGACCTATTTTGGGGGCGTCACATTTGGTGTCAGAGCTTAGGGATATGATCTCTAGCGGAGATCGGGATTAGAACTAGGATAGGAGAGATGAGTAAATCTTTTGCTAGTGTGTCCTACCTAAGCTTATTTGTTGGTCAGTCATAATATCGGGATATTATGTGATATGTTAATTTATTCTATTAACCCTTGTTTTGAAGCTGTATTCTAGAATGATATCTGAATTATAGGAGATGAGCAATGGAGAAATTATGAGGACAGGAAAGATGGAATCTGAAATGAAAGCAAGGTATTCTCAACTTTTTGAAATACCAGGTTCGTCAATTTCGGGGACGAAATTTCATAAGGAGGGGAAATTGTAAGACCCCGGATTTTATGAAATAAAAGTATTCAATTTTTCTTATAATTATTATTTAGTAAATGGTTAAATTGATAAAAGTTTAAAGTTATGGGTGAAATATGCAAATTTTACAAAATATGCAAGTGGCTATAAAGTATTCATTGTTGTCGAAGAATATTCGTTTGGTCGTGGAATATTCTTTTTGTCAGGAATATCGATCTGACGCAAATTGACCTTGTGTGGGCCCATATAACGGAAAGCGATTGGATGAAGAAAACGACAAATATAAGTTATTTATAAATGGCCAGTAGTAGTTATTCAAGTTAATCTTTGTTAAAATACTTGGTGGTTAAAACACAAGAGATTTGCGGTATTGCACCAATTATTGATTCTTACGTAAGAAGGCACTACTCAATAATTGTTACGATAATTACTATTCAAATATTTTATTTTATTGATTCAATAATTCTTTGCGTTGGTATTTTATATTCTTGTTGTTTGATAAATTGTCATTACACGTAATTTTTCATTATCAGACAATAATTCATATTATCTGAATAATATTATTGGATAACATTATTGGCAATGTCTAGAAAGTTCGACTAAGGAGAGGATTGGTCACCTAATTGCGGCGCAAGATGAGAAAGATCCTTATTGAAAGCCCCCTCTTTCTGGGAGGCGCACGGTCACAATATATTGTGATTACGTAATATTATTTGTGAATAATTAATTATTGATTTATATGATGAGGAAAATATTGATTTTATGTGGATATAGATGGAGAAAATTTTTAAAGTGACAATTGTTGAAAATTAAAATTTTATTTTTTTCTGATAAAATAATTCATTTAAATATATTATTATATTTTAATAATATAATAATGGTGATATTTTTACAATGAATGTGGGATATATGAGTATACGAGGAAAAAGAGTATTTTTGTTGCATTAAATATTAAAAACAAATTTTGTGTGTCGGTAGACCCATTTCTTGACTGAAATTTGATTATAGCTTGTAAAATCGTCCGTTTGTGGATTTTGGTCAATTTCTATTTGAAATTTGGAAAAACTTTCTTCTGTAAAGTTGTAGAGAATTTAATTTCCTATAAAAACTCGCGAGATTCGAATTTTCTGATAAAAGGGCTATTTATTATGAATTAATTAAGTTTCGGAGTTCCAAAATAATTAATTTTTGGAAGTATAAAATATTTAAAATGAAAAATGTAAGACCCCGAAATTTTTTTAAATAAAAAGGAATTTTCTTTATTTATTATTTTGAAATAGTAAGGGTTGATTTGATTAATGTGGATAGTTAAGGGTTAAATACGCAAATATTTCAAAATAAGCAAGTGGTTATAAAATATTCATTTTTGTGGGGAATATTCGTTTGGTCGTGGAATATTAAATGCTTGTCGGGGAATATTAAATTAAACGCCAGTAGACCATGTGTGGGCCCCATGTGAAAAGCGATTGGATGAGGAAAACGACAAAGTTTGGGTGGTTATAAATAACGGAATAGTTATTCTACCGTTAAGGCATTGGAATACCCGTTGGTTAAAATACTGATGTCTGGCGTGGTTGCATGAAGAGCACGGTATTGCACAATATTGTTGAATTATTGATCCTTACGTAAGAAGGCACTACTCAATAATTTTCACGATAATTTTATTCGGTATTTTATTTTATTGATTCGATAATTCTTTGCGTTGGTATTTTATATTATTCATTGTTCCAATAATTGTCACCTTTGCATTGATTTCCCATTATCGGATCAATAATTCATATTATTTGAATAATATTATTAGATAACATTATTGGCAATTTCTAGAAAGTTACATCTAAGGAGAGGTTTGGTCACCTAATGCGCGCGCCAAGAAGGAGAGATCCTTATTGGAAAGCCCCTCTTTCACAGGAACCGCCTGGTTGTCATAATTGTGATTACGTAATATTATTTGGGAATAATTAATTATTGATTTATATGATAAGAAAATATTTATTTGATATGGATATAAATGATGGATTTATTTATTATATGTGGTTATAATTGAAGGATTTAATGTTGAGGTGTTTTATCGATTATTTTTGTCGGAATGGAGATATTAAAAATAAAATCGTATTTTTACGATATATTGCGTGGGTTATAATTTTTAATCGTAGTTGGATCGTTGTAATTTTTGGATATGTTATACATATATAAGTTGAGTATATGTCTACAAATTTTGAACCGTTTAAAATGAGCGAATGATTTGTTATAAATTTTAAGAGGTGTTTGATTAGGAAAGTAGGGTTATAATTGATTTTGGTGGAAAATTCTAGAATTGAGTGGGCCCCACTTTTGGTTGGTGAGAAATGTGCTCAATTGAATTTTCAAATGAGGTGGGTGGGAATAGTAGCGAGTAAAGCCATCAGTTGCGAGTTAAGTCTCGCTTGGCGGCTAACATTTTCCTATAAATAGAGGGCTAAGTTAGAATTGAAAATCACACCGTAAACAAAGTTTTCTCTCTTTCTCTCTATATTATTGAGCGTATTTTGTGAGTATTTAGATACTTTGAGAGTCTTTGTCAAGACAAGTTTCATTCAAAGATCACTTGAGCCTTTCCTTAGAAATCTTGATCGACTCTTTGAGGTAAGGGATATTATTTTTTTTAAGTAATGATATTATTTCTTGATATCATTATCTTTGAAATATTAGTTGGAACTTTTATCAAATTTGGAACTTTTTCATGTCGGGGTTACTATTCATGAGTTACTATTCACGAGTTACTATTCATGAGTTACTATTCACAAATTACTATTCACGAGTACTATTCATGAAGCGTGAAAATGTTTTTTTTTATGGAATTTCTATCTTTTGGTGTCGGAGTTACTATTCACGATATCAAGACTATTCACGATATCTGACACTATTCACGTATACGGAACTTATTCATCGAAAAATAAAATTTCTTCTTTTCGTCCAAAATATCTATTCTAGATACTAGCTTTGATTGTATCCATGTTTTGATCATTCTTGAATTTTACACCACTATGATTATTTTTGAGGTATTGTTGAACATGGATAAAACAAAGTACGAATCCTTAATCCTTAATCCGTAATCCTTGTCATTTTGTTTCACTGGATTCGTTCTTTAAAAATATTTTTCATCATCCTCAGTCTTAAATGATGATATTATTGAATATCTTTGGCTGTAGTGCAAAGATGAATGATTTGAAGAATATCTTTTTTGTAGTGCAAAGATGAGCAGTGTTTAAATGAACATGACCGATCGATGAATATCTTTGGCCTTTAGTGCAAAGATGAGCAGTGTTGAGATGAACATGACCGATTGATGAGTATCTTTGGCCTATAGTGCAAAGATGAATATTTGATTTGAGATGAATATTGATTGATGTTACTGAGGATAAAATATTGATGATGGACCGTTAAATTCATAGATTATAGTAGATTTCATTCTCTACGTAACTCTTCTATGAATTATTATTTCATTGCGAATATTGATCGAAACTTGTTGTCTATTGTATTCTATCATATTTTTCCTGTTGGAGACTAACGATAATTTGTTGTATATTATCTTAGTCATAGTATTCTTTCTTGAGCTAGTTGAGCTCACCCTTTTCCTTGTTGTTCCATTTTTCTTCTCGGGAGGCGAGAATGTAAAGCGAGTACTAGTGGGGTATGGAATGAAGGTTCTAGAAAGGATTGTTTAGTAGTCCTCACCATTTTTGTAAAATAATGTATCAATAATTATGATGGGGATTTATTTGCGTGTGGATATTGTCAGATGGCAATATCTCGTATTTAAACTCACAGATTTATATGTTGTAATAATAAAGTTGTAGTTGTTTACATGTACCATGTATTTGGCATTTCTCGGAATGGGTGATGTATACCTATTTGGGGGCGTCGCGGTTGGTATCGAGCTTAGGGATATGATCTCTGGCAAGAGATCGGGAATAGAACTAGAAGGAGAGGCGAGTAAATCCTTCGCTAGTGTGTCCTACCTAAGCTTATTTGTTAGTTAGTCAAGATTATATAGGGATATTATGTGATATATTGATTTCCTTAATTAACCCTTGTTTTATGGCGGTATTTGAGAATGTCGATCGAGAATATTAACAATGGAAATGAGACCGTGGAGACGCTTGTACTCACCAACGAGGAGAGCGTTACTTGGTGGCAATGTTCCTCCTGTGAACAACACCACCTGGCGAGATGAGGAGCGAGGGGATGTTTAGAAGTTTTTTTGCGATTCATACAAAATTAGACGAGGGAGACTCGTGTTCAAAATACTGGGAGGAAATGATAGCGATTCACGGGTTGTCACAACCAAGCGATTCAAAGAGTTGGGACCACACGAATTTAAGGAAAACCAGATCCGATCATGGCGGAAACATGGGTCAAGCAAATTACCAAGATATTCGATGTCTTGGGATGCACGGAAGAAACGAAGGTTCCATTCGCCACCTTTATGTTCCGTGGCGAGGCGATTCTTGGTGGGAATCGTGAAGCGTACCCATCCGGTGCACTCAAAGATGTCATGGGAGAGCGTTTGAGAACTATTTAATGACAAATACTTTCACGAAAGTGTTCGTCATATGAAGAAAGTGGAGTTTATTAGGCTGGAGCGAGAATAACATGGCGGCGTCAAAGACGAGGCGAAGTTCGCAGAGTTATCGAGTTTGCACCTCATTTGGTGGAGAATGAGGACGATATACGCGGATGTTTCTTAGAGGTTTGAAACCGGCGATACGTCAATATCTCATTCTCATAAATTTTCTCTCTATTCAGATGTTGTCAAGCGAGGCTCGATTGTTAGAAGCGAGATAACGAGTACGTTCAACCGAGGGACCATAACGAGATCATACCGAAGATAGCGAGTCATCGAATAACGATGACCGGCGGAGAAAGAAGAATACGGACAAAGGCGGTAACTACTCGGTGGTAATCGTGGCCATGAAAATAGAAGAAGCGAGTCGGGAGGAGATTTTAAAAGAGGAGATTCAACAACGACCATTTGAAGAGGCGTCGGCGCCGATGAGCAACTAGTTTTAAGGGAGGAGAACGACCACCACGGTCGTATGTTACAAATGCGGAAAGAGGGACATATCACCCAAACCGCCCACAACAGTTTAAGGTATGCTATAATTGTGGAAAAGAAGGACATATCGCTCGAGATTATGACGATGTCGAAACCCGATCCGGTGGGAATGGTGACTCAAAAGGATGTCCCGAGAAAAGTCAAAGTCAGCGGTTCTTGGAAGAAGCGTTTGTCGTGGCCGGTCAAAAATCGAGGAACCCGAACGAAGTTAGCACGGGTTAGTTAATTATAAATTCTTGCGAAGTTTATACCTTACTAGAATCTGGGTTCTACCCATTCTTTTATCTCTCTTGCTTGCGCTCAACGTTTGAACTTGACTACGGAGAAATTAGACTTTGACTTATTTATGGAGACTCGTTAGGAGAAACTTTCATTACATCCGTTGTCTAAAAATCTTGCTTGATTCAGTTGGCACTATCACATTACTGTTAACCTTATTTCTATTAAGATATTTGCTTTTGATGTGATTTTAGGGATTGATTGGTTAACTACTCATCATGCCAAATTGATTGCTTTTGTAAGGTTGTTAGTTTTCATATTCCTAAGCAACTTTGTTATTCGAACTCAAGCAGTCAAACCATTGTAGTCAAACATTTTCATATCAAGCCATGAAGTCATTCGTTTATTACGGATGTCAAGTTTTCTTAGTCCATGTTATGGATTTGAATAAAGACACGTCAGATTTGAATAATATTCTTGTTGTTATTGATTTTCCCGACGTATTTTCGAAGAATTTCTTGGCTTACTCCCAAAGCTCGATATTAAATTTTGTATCGAATTTGAACCCGGTACAAAACTCATTTCTAAAATCTCATATCGAATGGCTCTATTGAACTTCGAGGAGTTAAAATTCAACTATAGAATTTGGTACCGAGCCTTTATCTTGTGACTTCCTTTGTGGAATGCAAAGCCGAGACTCTCTGTAAGGGACGTCATATTCGATGCGATAGTAAATCGACAGTGTCATTGTGACGTCTTATCCAAGGTTGGGATATGAGTCACAGTTGAGAACAACCTAAGTCGGTAATCGAAATGCGTAGTTTTCTAGGCTTAGTTGGTTATTATCGGAGATTCGTTGAAGGATATTCTCGAATCGCTATTCCATTAACGTAGCTAACTCGTAGAGATACAAAATTCGAATGGAGCAAGGAATGTGGGAAGAGCTTCGAAGAACTCAAGAGGAGACTCATTTCAAAGACATGTTCGACCATGCCATCTCGAAAAGCGAACGTGGTAGCCGGCGTGTTGAGTAGAAGATCGTATCTGAAATACGAGTGCGATATTGTCAAAGACTAATTTCAGTATAATTTACAAATAATAGAGATGGAGATGAAAACTCTAGGTACCCACGTGATGATATACAAGTATAATCGACTTTAATCAATAAAGTTAAAATTTGCTCAAGCCACATAAGGCAGGAGTGATGCGTATGAAGAAGAAAGTACAAGAAGGAGCTATTCCTAAGCGAGAATTGATGAAGAAGGAATACTTGAGTCCACTCTAGACTTTGTGTTCCTAACAACTCGATTTGAAGTACAAGATTATGATGGAGGCACACAATACACCATTTGCAATCCATCTTGGAAGTACTAAAATGTATCGTGATCTTGACATACATTTTGGTGGAACAATATGAAGAGAGAGATTGCAAAGTTTATCTCAATGTGTTTAACTTGCCAACGTGTAAAAGCGGAGCATCTAGTACCTAAGGGTCCGTTGCAACCACTTGAGATTAGGAATGGAAGTGGGAACACATTACCATGGATTTCGTTCACGGGTCTTCCTACGGTTTCTCAAGGCATCAATGCTATTTGGGTTATTGTTGATAGATTAACCAAGTCCGCTCATTTCTTGCCGATCACTGGAGACTTATTCACTTGAGCGTCTTGCTAGTATGTACGTAAATGAGATTGTAAGGTTGCATGGCATACTGTATCCATAGTTTGGATCGTGACCCAAGATTCACTTCAAGATTTTGGGTTAGCTTACAAAAAGCTATGGGCGCGGATTTGCGATTTAGTTGACATACCATCCCCCAAGCGGACGGACAATCGAGAGGACTATTCAAACTCTTGAAGATATATTAAGACTACGTGTCCTAGACTTCAAGGGGCGGTTGGGATAAGTATTTACCATTGGTGGAATTCTCCTACAACAATAGTTATAAGGCAAGTATAGTTTGTGGCTCCATTGAAGCATTATATGGACGAAAATGTCGTTCTCAATATGTTGGGATGAGGTGGGTGAAGCAACATTGTTGGGACCCGAGAGTTACGTATGAGTACCGAAAAGATCCAAATGATTCGACAACGATACAAAGCGGCACAAGATCGACAAAAGAGTTATGCGGATCTTCATCGAAAGGACGTGGAATTTAGTGTAAGGGATCATGTATTGTTGCGAGTTGCTCCATGGAAGGAGTTACAAGATTTGGGAAGAGAGGAAAGCTCGATCCACGATTTATTGGTCCATTTCAAATTCTTGACCGAAGTAGGAAATGTAGCCTATAGACTTGCGTTACCTCCAAGTATGTCTCGTGTTCATAATGTGTTTCACATATCGTACTTCGTAAATATGTGAAAGACCGAACCACGTTATTGAGTTAGAAGCCAGGACGAGATAGTAGAAGACTTAACGTATGAGGAGGTACTGTCAAGATCTTGGATAGGAAGGAGCATGTCCTACGCATGAAAGGTCATACCACAAGTTAAAGTTTTGTGGAGGAATCATGCTATATAGGAAATGACACGGGAATTGGAAGCGGAAATGAAAGCGAGGTATCCTCACCTTTTGAAACACTGTGTCGTCGTCGATTTCGAGGACGAAATTTCATAAGGAGGGAGGTTGTAAGACCCAGAAATTTTTTAAATAAAAAGGAATTTCCTTTATTTATTATTTTGAAATAGTAAGGGTTGATTTGATTAATGTGGATAGTTAAGGGTTAAATACATAAATATTTCAAAATAAGCAAGTGGTTATAAAATATTCATTTTTATCGGGGAATATTCGTTTGGTCGTGGAATATTAAATCTTTGTCGAGGGAATATTAAATACTGATAGTATGACCATGTGTGGACCCATAAAGGAAAGCGATTGGATGAGGAAAGCGACAAAGTTTGGGTGGTTATAAATAACGGCGTAGTTATTACTGAATTAAGATTGTTGGAATACCGGTGGTTAAAATCTGATGTCTGGCGTGGTTGCCGCGATAGCACGGTATTGCGCAGTATTGTTGAATTATTGATCCTTACGTAAGAAGGCACTACTCAATAATTTTCACATGTAATTCTTATTCGATATTTTATTTTATTGATTCAATAATTTTTGCGTTGGTATTTTATATTATTCTTTGTTTCAATAATTGTCCTTTGCGAGTATTTCCCATTATCGGATCAATAATTCATATTATTTGAATAATATTATTAGATAACATTATTGGCAATGTCTAGAAAGTTACTGTCTAAGGAGAGGTTTGGTCAACTAATTCTTGGCGCCCGATAAGGAGAGATCCTTATTGGAAAGCCCCCTCTTTCTGAGGCGCTGGTTATCATAATTGTGATTACGTAATATTATTTGGGAATAATTAATTATTGATTTATATGATAAGAAAATATTTATTTGATATGGATATAAATGATGGATTTATTTATTATATGTGGTTATAATTGAAGGATTTAATGTTGAGGTGTTTTATCGGTATTTTTGTCGGAATGGAGATATTAAAAATAAAATCAATTATTTTTACGATATATTGCGTGGGTTATAATTTTTAATCGTAGTTGGATCGTTGTAATTTTTGGATATGTTATACATATATAAGTTGAGTATATGTCTACAAATTTTGAGCCGTTAAAAATGAGCGAATGATTTGTTATAAATTTTAAGAGATGTTTGATTAGGAAAGTAGGGTTATAATTGATTTTGGTGGAAAATTCTAGAATTGAGTGGGCCCCACTTTTGGTTAGTGAGAAATGTGCTCAATTGAATTTTCAAATGTGGTGGGTGGGAATAGTAGCGAGTAAAGCCATCGGAGTTTGCGAGTTAAATGCGCTTGAGCGTGCTAACATTTTCCTATAAATAGAGGGCTAAGTTAGAATTGAAAATCACACCGAAACAAAGTTTTCTCTTTCTCTCTCTATATTATTGGCGTATTTTGTGAGTATTTAGATACTTTGAGAGTTCTTGTCAAGATTACAAGTTTCATTCAAACATCACTTGAGACCTTTCCTTAGAAATCTTGACTCTTTGAGGTAAGGATATTATTTTTTTTCGTAATGATATTATTTCTTGATATCATTATCTTTGAAATATTGGTTGGAACTTTTTATCAAATTTGGAACTTTTTCATGTCGGGGTTACTATTCATGAGTTACTATTCACGAGTTACTATTCATGAGTTACTATTCACAAATTACTATTCACGAGTACTATTCATGAAGCGTGAAAATGTTTTTTTTTGTGGAATTTCTATCTTTTGGTGTCGGAGTTACTATTCACGTATACGGCACTATTCACGTATACGGCACTATTCATCGAAAAATAAAATTTCTTCTTTTCGTCCAAAATATCTATTCTAGATACTAGCTTTGATTGTATCCATGTTTTGATCATTCTTGAATTTTACACCACTATGATTATTTTTGAGGTATTGTTGAACATGGATAAAACAAAGTACGAATCCTTAATCCTTAATCCTTAATCCTTGTCATTTTGTTTCACTGGATTCGTTCTTTAAAAATATTTTTCATCATCCTTAGTCTTAAATGATGATATTATTGAATATCTTTGGCCTATAGTGCAAAGATGAATGATTTCTGAAGAATATCTTTGGCCTGTAGTGCAAAGATGAATAGGTGTTTAAATGAACATGACCGACTGATGAATATCGTTGGCCTTTAGTGCAAAGATGAACAGGTGTTGAGATGAACATGACCGATTGATGAGTATCTTTGGCCTGTAGTGCAAAGATGAATATTTGATTTGAGATGAATATTGATTGATGTTACTGGGGATAAAATATTGATGATGGATTATTAAATTCATAGATTATAGTAGATTTCATTCTCACGTAACTCTTCTATGAATTATTATTTCCATTATGAATATTGATCCGAAACTTGTTGTCTATTGTATTCTATCGATTTTTCCTGTTGGAGACTAACGATAATTTGTTGTATATTATCTTAGTCATAGTATTCTTTCTTGAGCTAGTTGAGCTCACCCTTTTCCTTGTTGTTCCATTTTTCTTCTCGGGGAGGCGAGAATGTAGCGAAAGTACTAGTCGGGGTATGGAATGAAGGTTCTAGAAAGGATTGTTTAGTAGTCCTCACCATTTTTGTAAAATAATGTATCAATAATTATGATGGGGATTTATTTGCGTGTGGATATTGTCTAGATGGCAATATCTGTATTTAAACTCATAATTTATATGTTGTAATAATAAAGTTGTAGTTGTTTCTGTACCATGTATTTGGCGACTCAGAATGGGTGATGTATACCTATTTTGGGGGCGTCACAAAAAAAAACGTTTTTTGTCATTGTTGTGGGTCTTACATGTGTTAGAAGTGGCTGAATTCAGATCCTTAGAAGTGGGCGTAGGAATTGTAAGATTAATATTAATATTTTAATAAATTTTCTACTTTGATGTTCTAAGCATTTTCCTATAAATAGGGTGCTTAGGTTAGAATTGAAAATCACACCAGAAATTGAAGTTTTCTCTCTCTATATTATCGAGCGTATTCTTTTGAGTATTTTGAGTATACTTTGAGTATTGCTATACGGTATAAGTTAGATTCGTTATATCAGACATTTGATCTTTCTCTTTTGAGGTAAGAGATAGTAAGGGATTTTAAGGGTTATTATGTTTTTTAGTTTCGAAATTTTTCTGAACCTTCAAAAATTCTGGAAAAATTTGAAATGATATTTTGATGAGTTTTGTATATTGTGTCCAAAAATTGCGATTTTTGGATGTATAGATTAGGAGTTAAGGATTTTATGAGAAAAGACTATTTTAAAATTAACCGCTTATAACTCCTTGTGGTGAACTCTAAAATTGATGAATTTTTTATTGGGAGTACATCTATATAATATTAGTATACCGTATTAATTTCGGAATTTTTAGACAAAAGTACAATTTATGATAAATGTCTAACTATTCGGTAGTTTTGGCCATATGGAAAATAGTAAATGAATTTTAAAAATTCTGAGAAAAATATATATTCAATATGGAACTATATTCTTCTAAAT
This sequence comes from Panax quinquefolius, assembly GCA_020205615.1. NCBI lineage: Eukaryota > Viridiplantae > Streptophyta > Magnoliopsida > Apiales > Araliaceae > Panax > Panax quinquefolius. The sequence goes on from CM035156.1 coordinate 111,725,632, forward strand.
TCCAGAAAATAAATATTTTTTGGAACTGATTTGCTATTTTTCATGAAAATATTCTAGTTATGAGTAAATGAATTAAATATGTTATGTTAGGTAAGAAAATTGAAAAATATGATTTATTGGCTTGAGAATCATATATGAGGTATATCTGATTTTATGAGGGTTTTGGTTAATGATGATGAAATCTTATGAGTTTGGCATTTTAGATGATTAAATGCATTAATTATTAAAGTGTAAATAATTGGATTAAATTATTTATAAGTTTAAGAAATGATTAAAATATTATTATAATATTAATAATATTAGATTATGAGATTTCTAAGTGATTTATAATATTTGGATTAAGGTGTTATAAATATGGATATGAAATTTATTATGAAACTTTATCTTTTCGTGTCGAGGTTACTATGCACGTATACCGTACTATGTACAAATACGGGGTACTATTCATGACAAATTGGTTTCTTCTCTGACAAAATTATCGTTGATTTATGAATCTTACTCTTGAAATTAAAACCATGTTTTGATTATATTGTTTTTATATAACATTCTTATAACCCTAATGATGATATTTCTCTTTAACTTGAGTGTAAAGATGAGTAGATTATTGGTATGATCGTGACTATAGGTTCTCTTTGGCCAGTAGTGCAAAAGTTGAATTATTGACTGGTATGATCATGACCATTTAATTTACAATTGAATATTTTTAGCTTAAGTGCAAAGGTGAATTGATCAACATGGTTATAATTATTGTTATATAACTTCTGAAATGATTATGTATTTCTTTGATATATGAATATCTTTGGCTCGTAGTGCAAAGATGACTTGTTGATGAATATCTTAGCCTGTAGTGCAAAGATGAATTATTGATGAATATCTTTTGCTCGTAATGCAAAGATGACTGTTGTTGAATATCTTTAGCCCTGTAGTGCAAAGATGAATTATTGATGAATATCTTTGGCTCGTAATGCAAAGATGACTTTTGTTGTTGAATATCTTTTGCTTTGTAGTGTAAAGATGAACTATTGATGAATATCTTTGGCCCGTGGTGAAAAGATGAATTTATTAGTATGATTATGAGCAGGAACTGTGATTTGGTATAACCATGATATTTGATGTTTCAGGTAAAGACAGGTGTTGAAATTATCTTCGTCTTGGATGAGAAGAGGAATTTAGAATTACAATTATGAGTTATTCACATAATTACGGACATGAACTGTTGATTGATGTTACAGGGATAAAACATTGTTGGTGGACTTTTAACATGGAGAAGATAATAGACTTTATGATCTATTTTACTCTTCTAATGGATTGCTCGTTCCGCTGCAACTATGGTTGAAAAGTTTTATCATCTACCATATGTTCTAAATCTTTGATTTATTACTAACGAAGGCTATTGATAATTTAATTATCTTTAGTCATGATATTCTTTACTGGGCTATTTGTGCTCACCCTTCTGCTTCACAATTCCTTTCAGGTAATAAAAGTGTAGCTGGGTCGAGTGGGGGATAGCGAGGGAATAGAATGGTGGTCTATAGATGTTGAGGGTGAGGTGAATTTAACTTGGAAGGGTTTTTTGCCACTATCATACAAGATGTCTAATGACATACAACCTCGTGTCATCATAAGACATGGTTGTGCTCATCCACTTGCTGAGTATATTTACAAGCACTACCTATATAATCTTGGTGTTTGTTTGGAGTATAATACCCAATTAGAGACAGTGGAGATAATGATATGTCAAGAGAAGACTCACCATTGGGAAGAATATGATAGTAATCTTCTCATTTTTCTTTGGGGTCTATTGGGTCAACCAAGGATAATTCTATGGCCATATGATATCTACTATAACCTAAAAGCATGGCCTCCCATGTACGAAGGTTTCCTTGAGCACTTCCCAAAGATTTTAATTTCAAAAACAGTTTTTGACTATACCTTTATGTAAGGTGTCATTGTGACGTGCTACAGTTGGTATATATTTGTATCCAAACTCACAGCATATGTGTTGTTGTATTTTTCACGACAATTGTTGTAATAAAGTTGTAGTTATTTTTCGTACCATATATTTGGCGACTCAGAATGGGTTGGATGGAATGGACCTATTTTGGGGGCGTCACATTTGGTATCAGAGCTTAGGGATATGATCTCTGGCGGAGTTCGGGATTAGAACTAGGATGGGAGAGATGAGTAAATCTTTTGCTAGTGTGTCCTACCTAAGCTTATTTGTTGGTCAGTCATAATATCGGGATATTATGTGATATGTTAATTTATTCAATTAACCCTTGTTTTGAAGCTGTATTCTAGAATGATATCTGAATTACAGGAGATGAGCAATGGAGAAATTATGAGAACAGGAAAGATGGAATCTGAAATGAAAGCAAGGTATTCTCAACTTTTTGAAATACCAGGTACGTCAATTTCGGGGACGAAATTTCATAAGGAAGGGAGATTGTAAGACCCCGAATTTTATGAAATAAAAGTATTCAATTTTTCTTATAATTATTATTTAGTAAATGGTTAAATTGATAAAAGTTTAAAGTTATGGGTGAAATATGCAAATTTTACAAAATATGCAAGTGGCGATAAAATATTCATTGTTGTCGGAGAATATTCGTTTGGTCGTGGAATATTCTTTTGTAAAGAATATCGATCTGACACGCTTGACCTTGTGTGGGCCTCATAACTTGGAAAAGCGATTGGATGAATAAAACGACAAATATAAGTTATTTATAAATGATTTGGCAGTAGTTATATCAAGTAATCATTGTTAAAATACTAAATTGGTTTAAAACACAAGAAGTACATGGTATTGCACCAATTATTGATTCTTACGTAAGAAGGCACTACTCAATAATTATTATGAGTAATTACTATTCAAGTATTTTATTTTATTGATTCAATAATTCTTTGCATTGATATTTTATATTACTATTGTTTCAATAAATTGTCATTTACGTAATTTTCCATTATCAGACAATAATTCATATTATCTGAATAATATTATTGGATAACATTATTGACAATGTCTAGAAAGTTCTGACTAAGGAGAGGATTGGTCACCTAATTGCGCGCCAGTAAGGAGAGATCCTTATTGGAAAGCCCCCTCTTTCCTGGGAACTGTCTGGTTGTAAATATTGTGATTCTGTAATATTATTTGTGAATAATTAATTATTGATTTATATGATGAGGAAAATATTGATTTTATGTGGATATAGATGGAGAAAATTTTTAAAGTGACAATTGTCGAAAATTGAAAATTTATTTTTTTCTGATAAAATAATTCATTTAAATATATTATTATATTTTAATAATATAATAATGGTTATATTTTTACAATGAATGTGGGATATATGAGTATACGAGGAAAAAGAGTATTTTTGTTGCAATAAATATTAAAAACAGATTTTGTGTGTCGGTAGACCCATTTCTTGACTGAAATTTGATTATAGCTTGTAAAATCACCCGTTTGTGGATTTTGGTCAATTTCTATTTGGAATTTGGAAAAACTTTCTTGTGCAATGTTGTAGAGAATTTAATTTCCTAAAATAAATCATAAGATTCTAATTTTTTGATAAAAGGGCTATTTATTATGAATTATTGAAGTTTCGGAGTTCCAAAATAATTAATTTTTGGAAGTATAAAATATTTAAAATGACAAAAACGTTTTTTGTCATTGTTGTGGGTCTTACATGTGTTAGAAGTGGCTAAATTCAGATCCTTAGAAGTGGGCGTAGGAATTGTAATATTAATATTAATATTTTAATAAATTTTCTACTTTGGTGTTCAAAGCATTTTCCTATAAATAAGGTGCTTAGGTTAGAATTGAAAATCACACCAGAAATTGAAGTTTTCTCTCTCTATATTATCGAGCGTATTCTTTTGAGTATTTTGAGTATACTTTGAGTATTGCTATACGGTGCAAGTTCGTTCAGCGTTATATCCGACATTCCAGTACTGCTCTTTTGAGGTAAGGGATAGTAAGGGATTTTAAGGGTTATTATGTTTTTTAGTTTCGAAATTTTTCTGAACCTTCAAAAATTCTGGAAAAATTTGAAATGATATTTTGACGAGTTTTGTAGATTGTGTCCAAAAATGGTGATTTTTGGATGTATATATTAGGAGTTATGGATTTTATGAGAAAAGACTATTTTAAAAGTAACCGCTTATAACTCCTAGTGGTTAACTCCAAAATTGATGAAATTTTTATTGGGAGTACATCTATATAATATCAGTATACCGTATTAATTTTAGAATTTTTGGACAAAAGTACAATTTATGATAAATGTCTAACTATTCGGTAGTTTTGGCCATATGGAAAATAGTAAATGAATTTTAAAAATTCGAGAAAAATATATATTTAATATGGAACTATATTCTTCTAAATCCCAGAAAATAAATATTTTTGGAACTAATTTGGTATATTTTCATGAAAATATTCTAGTTATGAGTAAATGAATTAAATATGTTATGTGAAGTAAGAAAATTGGAAAATATGATTTATTGGCTTGTGAATCATATATGAGGTATATGCTGATTTTTATGAGGGTTTTGGTTAATGATGATGAAATCTTATGAGTTTGGCATTTTAGATGATTAAATGAATTAATTATTAAAGTGTAAATAATTGGATTAAATTATTTATAAGTTTAAGAAATGATTAAAATATTATTATAATATTAATAATATTAGATTATGAGATTTCTAAGTGATTTATAACATTTGGATTAAGGTGTTATAAATATAGATATGAATTTTATTATGAAACTTTATCTTTTAGGTATAGGGGTTACTTACGCACGTATACTGTAGATTATACAAATACGTGGTACTATTCACGACAAATTGGTTTCTTCTCCGACAAAATTATCGTTGATTTATGAATCTTACTCTTGAAATTAAAACCATGTTTTGATTATATTATTTTATATAACATTCTTATAACCCTAATGATGATATTTCTCTTTGACTTGAGTGTAAAGATGAGTAGATTATTGGTATGATCGTGACTATAGGTTCTCTTTGGCCGATGAGTGCAAAAGTTGAATTGTTATTTGGTATGATCATGACCATTGAATTTACAATTGAATATTTTTAGCTTAAGTGCAAAGGTGAATTGATCAACATGATTATAATTATTGTTATATAACTTCACGAAAAAGATTATGTATTTCTTTGATATATGAATATCTTTGGCTCGTAGTGCAAAGATGACTTGTTGATGAATATCTTGCTTCAGTAGTGCAAAGATGAATTATTGGTGAATATCTTTTTTGCTCATAATGCAAAGATGACTGTTGTTGAATATCTTTAGCTTTGTAGTGCAAAGATGAATTATTGATGAATATCTTTGGCTCGTAATGCAAAGATGACTGTTGTTGAATATCTTTGCTTTGTAGTGTAAAGATGGCTGTTGATGAATATCTTTGGCCCGTGGTGCAAAGATGAATTTATTAGTATGATTATGAGCAGGAACTGTGATTTGGTATAACCATGATATTTGATGTTTCAGGTAAAGACAGGTGATGAAATTATCTTCGTCCTGGATGAGAAGAGGATTTTAGAATTACAATTATAAGTTATTCACATGATTACGGACATGAACTGTTGATTGATGTTACAAGGATAAAACATTGTTGGTGGACTTTTAACATGGAGAAGATAATAGACTTTATGATCTATTTTACTCTTCTAATGGATTGCTCGTTCCGCTGCAACTATGGTTGAAAAGTTTTATCATCTACCATATGTTCTAAATCTCTGATTTATTACTAACGAAGGCTATTGATAATTTAATTATCTTTAGTCATGATATTCTTTACTAGGCTATTTGTGCTCACCCTTCTGCTTCACAATTCCTTTCAGGTAATAAAAGTGTAGCTGGGTCGAGCGGGGGATAGCGAGGGAATAGAATGGTGGTCTATAGATGTTGAGGGTGAGGTGAATTTAACTTGGAAAGGTGTTTTGCCACTATCATACAAGATGTCTAATGACATACAACCTCGTGTTATCATAAGTCATGGTTGTGCTCATCCACTTGCTGAGTATATTTACAAGCACTACCTATATAATCTTGGTGTTTGTTTGGAGTATAATACCCAATTAGAGACAGTGGAGATAATGATATGTCAAGAGAAGACTCACCATTGGGAAGAATATGTTAGTAATCTTCTCGTTTTTCTTTGGGGTCTATTGGGTCAACCAAGGATAATTCTGTGGCCATATGATATCTACCATAACCTAAAAGCATGGCCTCCCATGTACGAAGGTTTCTTTGAGCACTTCCCAAAGATTCTAATTTCTAAAACAATTTTTAACTATACCTTTATGTAAGGTGTCATTGTGACGTGCTACAGTTGGTATATATTTGTATCCAAACTCACAGCATATGTGTTGTTGTATTTTGCACGACAATTGTTGTAATAAAGTTGTAGTTATTTTTCATACCATATATTTGGCGACTCAGAATGGGTTGGATGGAATGGACCTATTTTGGGGGCGTTACACTTCACCTCAATACCATATGATAACACCTCATGCAATGAAATTTATCGATCAGAAAAACATGATCCCTACCATCGTCAACTAACGATATGTCATGTAAAGATTGACTAGCATGAAAACCCAACTCAACATATGGATAAGAAAATCTATAATAAATTTCATGAAATTAAACACATTGAAAATGAAAATAGACAGCATGCTTATTAACTAACTCATCAAAAATCAAATATCCTTTATAATTTTTGATAAAGACAATTCTCCTGTCAAAATATCTAAACATAACTTTTCCAATGGAAGCATGAAAAACATATTTTAAGTAACTCATGAAAACACTAGATGCATTAGTTAATATAACAAAAATAACTATCCACCTATACAATTACATGTTAAAATAATTTTCCATTTATCCCATTCACTCATGCTAATTTGATCCGGCATTATCATCACATGATTATGATCACATATAGATAAAACATTCGAACTATGCAATTTATCAAACATATTATCTAAGTATAGAAAAGTATAATGATAGTTATTTACCAATTCCAAATCGATGTAAAAACTTGTCGTCCCATCCTCCTTAGGTACTATGATCTTATAATTAGCACACGAACTCATGCTTTCTCTAATAATACCACACTCCACAATTTCTCCAATTCGCCTTAATATCTCCCTCATTTTGTCGGGAATACTATAAGCTGATCGGTACGAAATGATAGCTTGGGGTATGTTTTCACTCACCTGTACTAGAGAAACAACAAAACTAGACAAAGAAAGGTTAATCGGGTTATTATTCAAAAGCGACGTCTTGTAAGAATGTATAGTCATTGGCCTTTCAAAATACAACTCACTTTCCAACTCTCTTTTTTTCATAGTCGCTTATTTTTCTCTCCTCTTTTACTTCAATTTTTCTCTCAACTATTTTTTTCTCCCATTTATTTCCAAGCTCCATCTTTTCATTCTCTCTTTTCTTTCCTCTCTTATTCTTTTAAAAAAAAAATTCTCACTATCAATCTTTTGAAAAATTTCTTGTTGTTGATTTTCTTCTTTCTTTTGCTTTTGATTACAATCTTTTTATACAATGGAAGCTAACAATTCTTATTAAACTGCATATTCTATTACATCTTCTTCCTTCCTCGGCTGTTCTTATTCTTTTTGTGCCTTAGAAGTATTTTGTAGACGCATCTAATATTCTTCCATCATCTTCATGACTTCCTTAAAAAAGAATGATTCGTTATCCACCTTAGGAGTTTCTCTTTATTGTCTCCAATGCAAATCCTCCTTGTGTACATGTTGGCGAACCCTCTTATCATCTTCTAATGTTTATCGCCTTGAAGGTTGCTCTATATGTCTTTGAGATGTAGACTCTTCCTTCCTATCTCGCTGTATTGTAGCAAATTGCTCCCTCATTGTTGTTTTAAATTCTGCCCATGTCTCAATTAGACGCTCTCCATATCTTCTTTTGCTAACCTCCCACTATATAATTGCATGATCAGAGAACTCTTGAACTATCCGCCTGACCTTTCCACGCTCGGAATAATCATTATAGGCAAACTCCTACTCCATTTTTTCTCCCATCTCAAATAAGCCTCTGTATCAATACTGCCTTGGAAAGTATTCCTTCGAGACCCATAAAACTTCCATAAGTGTAACCATACATGTTTTCTACAAAACAAGGGTTAGTAGATAAAAATAAACCTCACACACTCTCTTACGTGTTTCACTCAAACATTAATGAATTTTTCGTGTATACACTCAATTGGCTTTTACCCTCTAATAAGCCCACAACTCTTGCCTTTTATCTCTAATATTCTCCCTTATAGGTTCTTTTTGAACTCACCAAATAAATGAACAGTTTTACAATACAATTTAAAAGTAACTTTTTAATAACAAATGTAGAAGGTTTGAATATCGATATACCACAAAATATTATGGGTGATCGCCTTGTACTCTCCTTGTAAACCCTTAAAATTCTATTTGTACGCTTTCTCCAAAAATTTATAGTGTCACTTCATCGGAATTGATGATTAATGGAACAGGATGAACTCTTGATTGAAATTTATTGATTTAATTGTGTGCTACAAGTTTGGTTAGCACTGCAGAAATAGAATCTAAAAGTTTTTCTTTTATACTTTTTTTAAACAAATATTTTTTTGTAATATATTCAAACAAAAAATTTAAGGATAGATAACTCACTAGAACTTATCTTTGGTACTAGAAGATAGACTCTATGGCACGCTTGCGTGAGGTGGTCGTCACCCGGATCGTTTCTAACGAAGTTATTCGATGAATTGCTTGCAATGCCTTAACCCCTTGCCTGTATATAGACTGTATTCTTAGCATATTTGCTCACGTTCAGAAATATGCGTTGAATGGACACCAACAACACCTTGACCCCTTACTTATATCAAAGCAGTAATCACGGTACAATCAATAATTGATGTGGTAGAAGACACCACACACAACTATGAATTGTTGTATGATAAGTCAAATTGAATCTCAAAGAAATAACTAAGAAATTATTTAGGAATTCTTCAAAAAACCAAAAGTAGAGAATAGTCTCACAAGAATTGATAAATCAGAATAATATTGAATGTTAATGTCAATTACATCAAATAACCCTTTAATAGTAGCAATTGAAACCCTAGAATCCCAATAAGGAATTACAAGTGTTTTGGAAACAAATCTCTAAGTAAAAAGTATCCTAATCATATTAAAAATAAAAAATATGCTGAAAAATGTAATTTAGGTAATAAAATCTACGTCCAAATTTGCCAAAATGCGTAAAGAATCTAACTGAAATTAACGAGTTTCAAGGTAATTCAAATGGTATATGTGGAATCATTTGAGGCAGATTCTTGTCGGGGAAAAACCAAATGACCTTGGGAATTCGTCGGGGCGAATAAATATAGAGACCAAAGCACTAGGGCGAGTTCAGTACCAGTCGGGGTACATCCAAACATAGAGGAATCCGCAGGGGCGAATTCAACAATCCTTCTGGATCCGTCGGGGCAAATCCACTGAATTTTCCAAATCTCTAAATTTTGATTTCTTGGCTCGGCAAGCTTACGAGAAACATAATTATGGACTTAATAAACAACTCAACTCGCTTGGAACTTGATTCCCCATTAATTCGCTCGTTTCATGCATTCTATCCTCATTTTTTCACGTGATAGATTTAAGCTCCCACCCATGTAATGTACACGGGCCCAATGACTTGACTTGAATCCCAATATAAAATCCTTGTATTGAATTCAGTCCAACTACTCGCAACCATTTGTTGAAACCTTGAAACTTGAGTTGAGTTATTGTTGTTCGATGCGAGCCCGATCAGGATTATATCAGATGGGGTCTTCCATATAAATGACGCGCAAATCAAATAACCCATTTCCTTGATAGAACTTCTAGAAATTGCCAATAATGTTAGCTGGTCTAATTAGATAATATCAAATAATATGAGTTAATGTGTTCTGACAATTATTTATTTAATAATATAAAATATAATGCAGATGATATTGTAATAATTATTGATTTAAAATACTATGCAATAGCTACTGTAACAATTATTGAATCAATAATGTGAATTACTGTACAATACCGTGTGATACTGTTGAGTATTGCGTGCAACAATACTTTTATCACCAGATATTTAAATAGTTAAAAGTGTTAGTATTGTTGACAAATTTTATTTAAAAAAGATATTTTTGTCATTTTCGGTAACCGACAGTTATGTCGTTGTAAAGCTTATCAATAATTAATTATTTCGAAACTGTCGTACTTTACCTAATTTTACCAACAGAATGAATATTCCCCAACATACTTTTTATTTATAATTTGCAGATCTCTCTCTTAAATTTATTATTTTATCAATTTAACATCGTACTATTTAGAATATGAATTATAAAAAATAAATAAATTCTTTTTATGAAAAGTCAGGGTCTTACAAAAGGCCCCTCCCTTTACTTTGCAAAGGTCACATGTTCGAGTTAACCAGTCAGTAGAAAATTAGAAAATTCATCAAGCAAGCTTCAAAAGATTAAAAATTTTGTTTCCTTTAGGTTCCCCCTAGTTACCCTCCAAACCCATTTTCAAGGCTCTCCCTATAATTGAAAAATATCCCAACATTTACTATATAATAATAATGTAAATTAAAAAAATGAAAAAGGGTAATGGTGCAAAAATTCTAAAAAAAATAATAAACAAAACATATTGTACGATTGAAGATGAGAGAGATAAATATAAGTTTATTTTTTAATTGGTGTAGGGGTAAAGCTATTAATCATGTTCATATAAACACTATATTGCTAGTTGTATAAATTTTCTAATTATTACTCCTTGATAGACTCCATAGCACGCTTGCGTGAGGTGGTCGTCGCCTGGATCGTTTCTAGCATAGTTGTTGGGTGATTTGCTTGCAATACCTTAATCTCGCGTCTATATGTAGACGGTAATCTTGGTACAATTGCTTGCGTTCGGAAATATACGTTGAATGAACACCAATGACACCTTGACCCCTCTCTTATATTGTAGCGATAATCTCGGTATAATCGATGATTGATGCGGTAAAAGATGCCACACAAAACTATGTATTGTTGTATGATAACTCAAATTGAATCTCAAAGAAATAACTAAGAAAATACTTAGGAATTCTTCAAAGAACCAAAAGTAAGGAATAATCTCACAAGTAGAATAAATCTTAATATTATTGAATGTTTGTTTAATAATTTTTACATCCATGTAGCTTGTTTACATTAATAACAATAACCCTAATTCCATTAGGAATAAGAATTCCAACATGAATGTAAAACCCTAGCTCAAAAACCAATATGAAAATCAAATCCTATCTAATATAACTCCTAGATACATTAGAAATCCAAAATATAACAAAAATAGCTAATTAAGGAAGTAAATTCGCGTCCAAACCTGTCAAAATGTATAAAAACACAAACTGGAAATCGACAAACCTGCCGGGGAGGGCTTAGGCAGAAAAGATTATGCTGGGGCAGAGCGTACTGTGGTGAGTTTGGGCAAAGGCAATCCCACTGGGGAGGGCTTTTTAGCCTTGGAAATCCGCCGGGGTGGGCGTTATTTTTCCTATTGTGACATCCTTTGGTAAAATGGCCATAACTTTCTTGTACAAACTCCGATTGAGGTGATTCAAGAGGCTTTGGAAAGCAAACGAAAAGCTATACAACTTTCATTCTTTGAGGATCGAAAGATTCTGGCTAGATCAAGGTCAAAATCGAGCTTAAATGACTGTTATGTATTTAGCAAGCTGAAAACTCCAACCTTTGATCTCTGTTGCATGATGAACGGATTACCTTGACGCTTGAACTGTGACGAATGAATTATTTGAGTTGTAATTCTGGGGACAGAATCCTTGTAAGGAGTGAAAGATGTAATAATCCAAAATTTTAATTGTAATTTTAAATATTTATTGGATTAAATAAATATTTTAATTGATGTGTTTATTATTGAATAAATATTTGTTTAATTTAATTTTTTATTAGTTAAATAAATAGTTTATGAGTTGGGGGATTTAACTTATTTTGGTAATTAAGTGATAATTGGTAATTTGGTATTTTGAAGTTAATTAAATAAAAGAGTGATGAATTAATTATTATGAGATAATATTCTAATTTAATTTAATAATTAAATTAGAGAGTTGAAAAGTATTAAATGAATTGTGACAATGTTATTTAATTTGATTTAGTAATTAAAGTGATGTGTAATTTATTAAATAAAATTATAATGAAAATTACAATTTTGTTGTATTGGATTATGTGGTGAATCTAATTAATAAGTTATTTTGAATTAAATGTGAATACGAGAATTTAATTAAATAAAGTTGGATAATAAACTATATTATAAATAAGTTATAAAAATAAATTAAAAGTGTTTAATTTAGTTTTGCCAAACAAGGCTTAATGAATGTCGAGTCTTTAATTTAAATGGGTTTTACCAAACAAGGCATAAGGATTTTAAGTTATTATTTTTAATTTAGTTTTGCCAAACAAGGTTAAGGTTTTTAAGTCTTTAATTTTAAAATGGTTTTAGCCAAACAAGCCTTATGGCTTTTGATTTTCAAAAATTATAACTGACATCAGTTATATTATATTTATATTATATATTATACGTTATATTATACTATATCAGTTTTATATTATGGAAAACTAAAAGAAAGAATAAAGAAGAAGAGAAAGAAAGAACAGAGAAGAGAAAGAAGAGAGAAAAGAAACAGTGAAGAAGAAAGAATTTTCTATGAGTTTGAGAATTCAGAAGGAAGTGTAAGATTATCGAGCCTTCCATATCTTCTAACAAAGGTATAATCCTATTATCTAATGTTCTAGTTTTTTTATATACATGAAAAATTCTTTATAAATTTGGTGTGAAGGATTAATTATTTATTATGAAGTTTTTATATGTAATTTGTTGATATAAATTGTTTTCATGGATTTGTTGATGATTTAGAGTAGTTTAATCCATGTAAATATGATATATATTGAGAAAATTATATTACAGTAAAATATATATGAATATGGCTAATTTTAGAGTCAAAATTAATATTCAATTCATAGTATAAAGTATAAATTGACTATTGATTGTGAAAATACATGAAGAAACAAAAACAAAGCAATTTAAACTAACTGTTTTGGTTGAAAAATGAATTTACACTAAATTGTTTTGCTAAAAATGTCTAAAAGTGAAGTATTAGCAAGAATAGTGAAATTTGAGGTTTTAAATTTGGTGTTTATACTATTTTTATGGTTAGAAACATTAATTTATGATTTTGTAAAGTTTTATGTAATTTATATGTGTGAGAAATTGGTTTAGAAAGTAGCTTGTAGGCTAAATTGGCTTTTTCACGCTATGTGTATCATGAATAAGCCAAAACCCAAGATTTTTGGTAGCGATCTTATTTGGTGCCAAAGCTTAAGTTGGCACGACAGCACCAAATCTTGATAAGAACTATTTTGTTTAAGTTCATTCCATGGCATGCAACTGTAACTTAGTCTTATGAACATAAAAAGGAAGTTAATCATGTGATATGATGTAATAAGCTTGTAGATATATTTTAATACAAAGTATGAAGATTTTTAAGTTATTAGTAAATGAATTATAAAGATGGAAACACAATGTTTGTAAGATTTAGAGATGTGAATTGAATGTTATAACTTACATTACATGTTAGGGAGTTTTCAGATTCGTGTATGTGATTGTGTTATGTGATTGGTTAATATGGTTAGACCTTAAATTAAAGGGTATAATTTAACTAAGAAGGTGGGTGGAACTTATAAAGTTGATGTTAGTATAACTAATAGATGTTGTACTACATATGATTTGTGTAGGTAATCGTGAGTTATAATTTAATAGCTTACTCGTGAGGCAAGTTTTCAAACCCCAATCTCTATTTGAGTTGCCCTATCTTACTTACTTTATGCAAGTTTCTTTATCTTATCTTGTTTACCATTGAGCAAATTATTAATCTTACCCTTAATTATCCTAACATGATTACGTTCATGGAAGTTACTTAATCTCTTATTAAGCTCTTGAATCCTATTTATGCTCTATGATACAAACAATTGAACAAAGTTCCGAAATTGTTTCCTTATTGTCAACGAATGTAACCTTAGCTTATTGTCATTGTTCAAACAAGGTTTATTTTACTTTTCAATACTTTCCAGTATTCCTAAAGCATGATTTTGATGCATGATGTTTAATCACTTATAACCCATGGTTATTTCATATTTCGTTGTTATAAAATCCTTGAATAGTTATTACACTTCTGATTCAACTAATCCTTAGATAATGTTCGTAGAACTCTAAATTACCTTGAAGCTTATCCAAACCAAACTTACTTTGGTGCGGAATTGTATTCTAAATACTGAGATGAACAACCCTATTATAAGGGATTATTATGCAAAGTGTTTAGATGTTTGTGCACAATACATGGTACGAAGGGTTGATTTCCCTAAGTATGGGAAGCCCTTACAGTCTTATGACTATTTAGGTTTAAGTTGAAAGAATACTCATAACCTTAGACATAGTTCGTGGTCTTGTGACCCTCAGATATATTTCAAATTCTGTTTTCAGTTCTTGATTATCATTGATAGAGAATATTATTCAGTTATATTGAGCCTATTCATTTAGCAGTTATTATGATATTATTATTCATTGTCATTTCAAGTGAGCATTTTTTTTTGCTCACTCTTGCATATATAAATATTGCAACTAAAGTTGAGAAGGTTGATGAACCAACCACTAGCAAGTGGAAAGGAAAATTGAACAAGTGTTGAAGACTTGTAAAATTTATTGCCTTTCATGATGTCAGACTTTATATTAAATATTGTGATGTATTATTTAATTTTCCCTTCTTGATGTTTGTTTTAAAGGTTAGATAATCTGGGAGATTTTATTAGACTTATTGATGTAACCCTTTAATGGGAAAGTATATTGTTAAAATTTTATTATATTTTGGTAGCTAGAAATGAATGTTTAGACAGTGAACACCAAATCTTGTGGGAATGAAGTACCCAGATTTGGGGGTGTTACAAGTTGGTATCAAAGCTTTAGCTTATGAACCTTAGGTGGGGGGAAAAGCCTTAGGAAGTAACCTTATAGGAGATTGAAAAGATAGTGGTGTGGTAAACTCTTATTGAGTTTTAAGGAAGAAATAATAAAACACTCTATGTGCTTATGTGGTTGCAACCTATGTGCTAGTGAGTGTCGAGTAGTGATGATTAGTAATAAAACCTTCAAAATTTTTTTATCGGGGTGGCTAATGTGGGAGAATCCAGTCAGGCTAGGGAGGAGGGACCTCAGATGCCTAGAGAGGAGGAACCTCAAGATATTCAGGTGGTTTGGGAACAACTGCTACCAAAGGAGTCATCTCCGTTGGTCATAATGGTTGAACAGGAGGGCATACCTGATGAGGAGGATATGGTAAAAACTGATGAAAAAGACCCCATTGAGTTGCCAAAGATGGATGAGGATGAGGAGGAGGAAGAGTTTCCACCAAACTCTATCGCAGCTCATATGTACAACGAGATATATGGCCGCAATGTTAAGCTTCAGGATAGAGTCAAGGAGTTGGAGGAGATAGTAACTGAACATCAGACTTCGATGGCTCAGAAGGACGATGAGATCCGGGATCATGAAGAGCATCTGAGTAATGTCAAATGGAAGCTAATTCACACTGAGGGGGAGAATGAGCAGTTGACAGAGAAGATTGCGGAGCTGAAGAACAAATTGAAAGAAGAATCCGGCAAGAGAGCAAGAGTTGAAGACGCGTACGAGAAAGCCTCTTTGTGTACAGGAGTAGCAGAGGGGGAAGTACAAGCAAAGAAGATCAAGATGGAGGAGATAAATGGCATTTTTAACACCACGATAAATCGAGCTCAAGACCGAGTCATGTATTATCCGATTCAGTTCGAGACGCTGCCATGGTATATGTTAGATCGCATAACAATGTTCTGTATTATGGAAGAGGAGCGTCGCAATGCTATGCAACATTTTTGTAGGTTATCGTAAATAATGTAACCGTGGTGTGATTAATTAATAAATAAGATATAAATCCCAAGTGTTATGTAACCAATGGGATATGATGATGATGTTATCCTGCAAATTTAGTAGTTCAGGAAAGTGATGTAGATAGTAGGGATGTTATCATTATTATGTTTTTAAAAGATTATGAATGAATAAAATGTTAATATTTATTCAAGATGTTATGTGTTATGTGATGAATGATGTGCAAGTTAGGTAGAAAATATTTAAAAGATTGAGTAATAATTTAATCAATGTATTTTTAGCAGAAAATATCTCCAAGACGTCAACCACGACAAAGAACCCCTAAGGGATATACCAATAACAACAACGCAGCTTCTAACCATGTTCAGCAGTTGGTGACACTACTGACGGGAGCGCTGCAGAATCAACCGCAGAACCAAGCTGCGACTTTTAAGGATTTTAAGGCAGTTGGACCACCAGAATTCCATGGAACCATGAATCTAGTGGGGGCACAGACTTGTATCTTGGAAATAGAAAAGGTATTTGATGTTGCTAGAGTCGGTGAGAATTAAAAGACTACTTTTGCAACATTCATGTTGAAAGTAGAGGCCAGTTATTGGTGGCAAACCAATAAAACACGAGGAGGTCAGGAAGTAATGACTTGGGATAGGTTCAAGAAAATATTTTTTGAGACCTATTTCCTAGAGAGTTTAAAGAACCAGATGGACGTGCAATTTTTAGAGTTGAAGTAGGGCACAATGATAGTGTCGGAGTATACAACAAGGTTCAATAAGTTGGCAAGGTTTACGCCATATCAAGTCAACACAGATAAGGGCAAGGCTAGGAGGTTTGAACAGGGACTGAAGCCCTGGTTGTACAACAGAGTCTCCATGTTCTAGTTAAAGACATTTGCAGCGGTGCTTGAGAAGGCAATTATAGCTGAGGGTGGAGGCGAGGCTGTGACGAAGTACAATCAGGAACAAAGAAAGAAGAAGAGTGAGAGTGAAAGTAAGAATGGTGGTAGTAATAGTGGGAATGGTAGTAATAACCTGAAGAGGAAGTTGAATGCAAGTGTTGGTCTTGGAAGTCAACAAAGTAGCCAATAGAAAAAGAAGTTTGAAATGTGTGCTACATTCGGAAAGAATCACACTGGCGTGTGTTTAAGGGGTAAGCGAGTATGCTTCAACTGTGGCCAAGAGGGTCACATTGCCCCAAATTGTCATCAACCAAAGAAGAATTCTTGCTACACATGCGGGTCAAAGGATCATTTTGCTTGCGAGTGTCATAAGAAGAAAGTTGGAGAGGCAACGGGAAATAAGGGAGGTGGTAGTGGAGGTACGCTGGCTATTGCTAGACCAACGTCATTAAATAGACCCACAGCTAGAACCTTCAACATGACAGTGCAGGACGCGGTGCAATTAAAAGATGTTATGTTAGGTATTATCCCAATCAATAATATAGATGCATATTTATTATTTGATTCGAGTGCTACTTTCTCGTTTATATCTGATGAATTTGCTAGGAGGTTAGGATTGCCTAGTGAAGAGTTGAATTTCCCTTTAAACATAGAAATTACGAATAGGGAAGTGATTCATGTTAGATTTGTATACAAGAATTTTAGGTTGAATATTAAGGGGGATATTATGACAGTAGATTTAATCCTGATAAAACTTGGAGAGTTTGATGTTATATTGGAAATGGATTGGCTATTCAATTATGGAGCGATAATTGATTGCCAAGGAAATGTGTAAACCTTATGACTCCGTCAAAGGTAGTTTTCTATGGTATAAAGTCACCTAGACAAGCAAGATGTCTGACGATTATGCAAGCTAAGAAATTGTTGAGTCAAGGCTGTGTAGGATATTTAACTTACATAGTCGATACTCAGAAGAGGGGTGTGAAACTGGAAGAGATACCAATTGTTAAGGATTTTGTGGAAGTATTTCTAGATGATTTTCCAAGACTTCTGTCTGACAGATAGATTGAATTCGTTATCAATTTAGCACCAGGGACTGCTCCGATATCGAAGACCCCGTACAGGATGGCTCCGATAGAGATTAAGGAATGTATGGTATAACTGCAAGAGCTGCTAGACAAGAAATACATTCAGCCGAGTGTATCGCGCTGGGGAGTGACGGTGTTATTTGTGAAGAAGAAAGAAGAGTTAATGCGTCTTTGCATTGATTATAGGGAATTAAAAAAAGTCACTATTAAGAATAACTATTTGTTGCCAAGAATAGATGACTTGTTTGATCAATTGAAAGGAGCTAAGTATTTCTCGAAGATAGATTTGAAAAGTGGGTATCATCAACTAAAGGTAAGAAAGGAGGATGTATCTAAGATGGCATGCATTCAGAACTCGGTATGGACACTACGAGTTTTTGGTAATGTTTTTTGGTTTAACTAATGCCCCTGCAATATTCATAGATTTGATGAACAGGGTGTTTAAACCATTCTTAGATAAGTTTGTGGCGGTATTCATTGATGATATTCTGGTGTACTCCGAATCTCAAAAAGAACACATAGAATATTTACGTTTGACGTTGGAGATGCTAAGAAGGGAAAAGTTGTACACAAAATTCTCTAAGTGTGAATTTTGGCTAGAACGTGTATAATTTCTTGGGCATGTGATTGAAAAAAATGGGATTTCAATGGATCCATCAAAGGTGGAAGCTGTAATAAATTTGGAACAACCAAGGACACTATCAAAGGTGAGGAGTTTCTTGGGATTAGCAGGTTACTACAGACGATTTATTAAAGACATTTCCAAGATTGCCACTCCGTTGACAAATTTGACAAGGAAATTTGTAAAATTTATTTGGATGGAGAAATATGAAGAGAGCTTTCAAGACTTGAAAAAGAGGTTATGTGTGGCACATGTGTTGTCATTACAAGATAATACACGAAATTTTATGGTGTATAGTGATGCATTGCATAAAGGACTGGGCTGTGTACTTATGCAAATCGGCAAAGTCATTGTGTATGCATTAATGAAACTGAAGGACTATGAGAAAGGATACCCGACTCATGATTTGAAGTTGGCTACGGTGGTATTTTCTCTGAAGATATGGAGATACTATCTCTATGGGGAGAAATGTGAAATATACACGGACCATAAAAGTCTGAAGTATATTTTCATATAGAAGGATCTGAACATGCGTCAAAGGAGATGGTTAGAATTGATAAAAGATTATGATTGTGAGATCTTTTATCATCTGGGCAAAGCAAATGTGGTTGTCAATGCCTTGAGCAGAAAGGGTTGGGAAAAGTTGATGCTATTAACTAACCATGAGGAGCTCATTTTAGCAATGGTAAGGCTAGAGTTGGGAATACAATTTCCAAAAAAATTCGAAGAAAGATTATTCCAAATGGAACTTAGTTCGAATTTAGTGGACAAAGTGAAGAACGCTCAACTACAAGATGAAGAATGTGGGAAAATCAAAGAAAGAGTGGTTGAGGGTAGTGAAGTGAAATACAAGATCGATACTGAAGGACTACTAAGGTTTGAGGGAAGAATTTGGGTCCCAGTAGTACCGAATATTAAAGTTGAAATCTTGACTGAAGCTCATAACTCAAGATACTCAATTCATCCCAGAAGTACGAAGATGTATCAAGATTTACGATGACATTTTTTGGTGGCCAAATATGAAAAGAGATGTTGCAGAATGTGTCACGAAATGCTTGACGTGTTAAAGAGTCAAAGCTGAGCATCAGAGACCAAGCGGATTACTTCAACTGTTGGAAATATCGGAATGTAAATGGGAACACATCAAAATGGATTTTGTGGTAGGTCTTCCAACTACTCAGAGAGGATACGATGCGATTTGGGTGATAGTGGACAAGCTGATGAAATCAGCAGACTTTTTACCAATAAAGATTAGATTCAATCTTGATCCGTTGGAAAAATTATAGGTTAAAGAGATCGTTTCGAGACATACTGTTCCAGTGTTAGACACAGATCCGAGATTCACGTCAAATTTTTGGAAGGGACTACAAGAATGCATGGGAACACAATTGAGAATGAGTACGGTGTACCATCCGTAAATAGAAGGCCAAAGCGAACGAACAATCCTGACATTAGAAGATATGCTTAGAGAATGCATCATAGATTTCAAAGGAAACTGGAATGAGCATCCACTGTTGGGAGAGTTTGCCTACAAAAACAATTACCACGTAAGCATTGGAATGCCGCCTTACAAAGCAAAGCGATGTACAACAGAAGTCTGAGAACTCCATTGTCTTTGGGATGAAGTCGATGAACATCAATCTGTTTGGACCAGAATCTGCACAAATGAACCGTTGAGGTTGTCAAACTCATCAGGACAAGACTAGTAGCTTCTAAAGACAGACAAAAGAAGTATGATGATCAACACATGTGAGATCGTGAATTTGAAGTAGAAAATTTTATTTTCTTAAAAAAATTTCCTTGGAAGTGGAAATTCATTTTGGTAAGAAGGGAAAATTAAGTCTGAGATTTATAGAACCCTTCGAGGGGCTGCGAAGAGTAGGTGAAGTGGCTTACGAGGTAACTCTACCTCCAGAATTAGAACATGTTCACAATGTCTTTCATCTGTCAGTGCTAAGACCGTATAAACTCGACTCCAAGCATGTGATCGAGTATGAACTATTGCAGTATGATAAAGATTTATCTTATAAAGAGATTTCTATCCAGATAGTTGACAAGAAAGAACAAGTGCTCAGGAATAAAGTGATACCTTTCATGAAGGTGATATGGAGGAACCACAATGCTGAAGAAGCTACGTGGGAACTCGAAGACAAAATGATGAAGAGTTATCCTGAGTTATATGCTTAATCTGTGTTTTCGATTCTGGGAACAAAATCTTTGTAAGGAGGGAAGAATGTGACGAATGAATTATTTAAGTTGTAATTCTAGAGACAGAATCCTTGTAAGGAGTGAATGATGTAATAATCCAGAATTTTAATTATAATTTAAAATATTTATTGGATTAAATAAATATTTTAATTGATGTGTTTATTATTGAATAAATATTTATTTAATTTAATTATTTATTAGTTAAATAAATAATTTATGAGTTGAGGGAATTAGCTTAATTTGGTAATTAAGTGATAATTGGTAATTTGGTATTTTGAAGTAAATTAAATAAAAGAGTGATGAATTAATTATTATAAGATAATATTCTAATTTAATTTAATAATTAAATTAGAGAGTTGATAAATATTAAATGAATTGTGATAATGGCATTTAATTTGATTTAGTAATTAAAGTGATGTGTAATTAAAGATGATATACATGCAATGTACACGACACCAATTAACTTGAACTCCAATGTAAGCATCATTGGTTTGAATTCATTCCAACTACTCGCAATCATTTGTTAAACCCTTGGAACTCGAGTTGAGTCATTATTTTTTTATGTGATCCCGGTCAGGATGTTATCATTCCCCTCCTCTTGAAAAGGATTTGTCCTCAAATCTAGCATCCCCTCTTCCTGAAAAGCATTTATCCACAAACATGTCCCTACACATAAACAAACTAAGTTAGTAGCATCAAACATATCATAATGTCAAAACTCAACTTGCAAATGACATATATAAGCATCAAAAACTCTAACTCCAGTCAAGAACATAGCAAAGTCAGACTACTCTCCTGAACTAAAAATTTTTAGACCAGTTACTCCCAAAACACTAACTATATAAACTAATCTATTATTTACTAAAATAATCTTGATTGAAAAGTAAAAAAGAATCTGAAAGACTCTTATATCCTCTGGGATCAAAAATCATCACGCAGAACTCTTCATGTGGTAGATTCTCCTAATGACGAATCCCCAGATCAAAAGTCTATGTAATTATCTCAATCCCTTGCAAACAAACCCAATTGAATGATCTTGGGTCAAATGTCAACTTTTGAAAATCATCACGTCGCATAAGCCCATACAACTAGTGTGACGCCCCCAAATCCTGGTACTCAAATTTCCCACAGATTTGGTGTTCACTCACCAGAATAACAAATTTAACTACCCATAAATAAATAAACTAACAAATGAAATACATATCCTCCAATAAAGAGTTACAACATCTTAAACAAATCAATCCCAGGTTATCTAACCGTAATACATCAAATGCAGAAACATCATAAACAAATAAGTCTTAAACATAACATCATAAGTCTTAATAATATCATTCTCAAATAATAATAAACTGACGAGTGGGATTTATACACGCGAATCAGATCCTTTATTGCTTAAGAAGTTGTTTGATCTTCGTAGTTTATATAGATTTTATGAAAGACCCTGGATTTTATGAAATGAAAGTATTCAATTTTCTTATAATTATTATTCTATTCAGTAAATGGTTAAATTGATAAAAGTTTAAAGTTAAGGGCGATATGTGAAAATTTTACAAAGTAAGCAAGTTGTCATAAAATATTTATTGTTTCGAGGAATATTCGATTGGTCGAAAAATATTCTTTTTGTCGGGGAATGTTCGTATGACGATGCAATCATTGGTGGAACCCATAACGGAATAACAGTCGGATATAAAAAGCGACAAAAATTACCTTTTTATAAAAATAACGACAAAACTTTTATCATTAACTGTTGGAATACCGGTGATAAAAAAAATAGTATTATGTGTGGTTGCAAAGTAGTACACAGTATTGTACAGTATCTCTAATTATTGATTTTTACGTAAGAAGTCACTCAGTTCATTTAATAATTGCCACAGTAGTTGCTGCATATTATCTCATATTATTGATTCAATTATTGTCACAATATCATCTGCACAATATTTTATATTATTAAATAAATAATTCAGACAACACATTTATTCATATTATTATTTGCATTATTGATAATGTCTAGAAAGTTTTGTCGAGGAAAGGGGTTAGGTTATTTAATTATGCACCAATAAGGAGAAATCCTTATCGGAAAGTCCCATCTTTCCTGGGAATGATCTTGTTCTCAATATTATGAGTTATAATATTAATGATAAATAATTGTTGAAAGATTAAAAATGTGTTTATTGAATATAAGTGATTTGTGGTAAAAAAAATTATTCACTTTTTAGGGGGGTTTGTCATGAGACTGTTGTCGTAAGTTTGACTTATATTTCATGGGGAGATGTACTAATTTTTTGGACCGTTAGTTGTAGTTTTAATAGTAAATCAATATGGACCGTCGGTTGTGGTTTTAATAGTAAATCAATATGAACCGTTGGTTGTGGTTTTAATAGTAAATCAATATGGATCGTCTATTTTAATAGTAAATAAATCTGGACCGTCCGTGAATCAGTTACTATTTAGTCCATTCTCCTACAAATATAAGCTTATTTCTTCTTTCATTCTCACCAATTCACTAAGACTCACAAGAGAAACTATAGAGAGAAAGAAGAGTTTTTTGCTACTTCACTATTGCAGTATCCAATCTCCTACTAAGGTAAGGGATATTATTTGTTGTATTTGTAAGGGATGTTATTTTTCGTATTCGTAAGGGATGTTATTTCTTCATATTTGTAAGGGATATTATTTGTTGTATTGGTAAGGAATGTTATTTTTCGTATTCGTAAGGGATGTTATTTTTCGTATTGGTAAGGGATGTTATTTTTCATATGGTAAGGGATATTAATTTTTGTATTCGTAAGGGATATTATTGTTAGTATTCGTAAGGGATATTATTTTTTGTATTCATTCTTTAATCTGTGGGAATAACCTGTCTACGCAGATTACCGCATGCATGGTGAATAACCCTTCGTACTTATTCTTTATTTTTGGAAAAGATCTGTCTATGCGGATTATCGCATGACGGGTTTGCATTTTCTTATATTATTTATTTTCATATTCTTAAATCTAAACTTACTATGGTAAGTATTTCTTCTATAAACCCTAAAATTAGTAGAATATCATTGAGTTTTGCGCTTCATCTAATATCGTTTAATTGGAATATTGGTCTGAACTTTCTTATTAAATATCAATATTTTCATTTGGGGTACTATTCACGTGATACTATTCACTCAGGGTGCTATTTACTTGTGGTACTTTGCATGACGGGGTAATATTCACTTGGGTACTATTCACTCGGGGTATTATTTATTCGGGGTACTTTTCGTGACAGGGTACTATTTATTTGAGTACTATTTATGGGGTACTATTCACGACGAAAGTGATTCCTTTTCTGTCCAAATTATTTTTAATACATGAATATCATTATTGAATGTTACTCCACAATTAGTCATCATGTTGACCATTTGGACATTATTGAACTCTGGATAATTTGAATTATGAATCTCTAATGTTTATCCTGGATCTCACTTGATTGATTCTTTATATCATTTTCATCATTCTCATGTTTATATTGTGCTAAAAGTCATCTTTGGCCCGTAGTACATAGATGGACTGTTGATGTAAGACCCCAAATTATTAATAAATGAAATTTATTTTCCTCTATTTATTATTTTGAAATAGTAAGGGTTGATTTGATTAATGTGGATAGTTATAGGTAAAATACACAAATATTTCGAATAAGCAAGTGGTTATAAAATATTCATTATTATTAGGGAATATTCGTTTGGTCGTGGAATATTAAATGTTTGTCGAAGAATATTAAATGCTGACAGTAGAGTCTTTTTGTGGGCCCCATAACGGAAAGCGATTAGATGAAGAAAACGACAAATATAAGTTGTTTATAAATAACGGCGTAGTTGTTACCGTTAATACTGTTGGAATACCCGGTGGTTAAAACACACTAATACGCGTTGTTGAACAGTAGCACACGATATTGCACCAATTATTGATTCTTACGTAAGAAGGCACTACTCAATAATTGTTACAGTAATTACTGTTTAGTATTTTATTTTATTGATTCAATAATTGTTGCATTGATATTTTATATTACTGTTGTTTCAATAAATTGTCATTACACAGTATTTTCCATTATCGAAGCAATAATTCATATTATCTGAATAATATTATTAGAAAACATTATTGGCAATGTCTAGAAAGTTCTGTCTAAGGAGAGGTTTGGTCACCTAATTGCTTGGCGTCAAGAAAGAGAAATTCTTATTGAAATCCCCTCTTTCACGAGAAGCTACTGGTCACCCGATCTTGTGATTCTGTAATATATTTGTGAATAATTAATTATTGATTTATATGATGAGGAAAATATTGATTTTATGTGGATATAGATGGAGAAAATTTTAATGTGACAATTGTTGAAAATTAATATTTTATCTTTTTCTGATAAAATAATTCATTTAAATATATTATTATATTTTAATAATATAATAATGGTGATATTTTTACAATGAATGTGGGATATATGAGTATACGAGGAGGAAGAGTATTTTTGTTACAATAAATGTTTAAAACATGTTAAACATGTCGGTGGACCCCATTTATTGACTGAAATTTGATTATAGCTTGTAAAATCGCCCGTTTGTTGATTTCGGTCAATTTTTGTTTGGAATTTGGAAAAACTTTCTTCTACAAAGTTGTAGAGAATTGAATTTTCTATAAAAACTCACGAGATTTGAATTTTCTGATAAAAGGGCTATTTATTATGAATTATTGAAGTTCTGAAGCTCCGAAATAATTGATTTCTAGAAGTTTAAAATATTTAAAATTAGAAAAACGTTTTTTTTGTTGTTAGTCTTGTGTAGTGGGCTGGTTGGTGGCTGATGTTGGGCAAATTAAGTGTGCATTGAAATATATATATATATATATATATATATATATATATATTATTAATTTATTAAATTTTATGCTTTGGTGTTCTAAGCAATTTCCTATAAATAGGGTGCTTAGGTTAGAATTGAAAATCACACCAGAAACTGAAGTTTTCTCTCTTCTATATATCGAAGCGTATTTTTGTGAGTATTTTGAGTATACTTTAAGTATTGCTATCGGTCTGCAAGTTCAAGTCATAGCTTTATATTAGGTTTTTCAACTAGAAATCTTGATCTTTCGAGGTAAAGGATGTTATTTTATTAGAAAATGATATTATTTCTTCAATATCATTATGCCAAAATATTGGTTGGAAATTTTATCAAATTTAGAATTTTTTCATGATGGCGGAGTTACTATTCATGAGTTCTTATTCACGAGTTATTATTCACGAGTTACTTATTCACGAAAGTACTATTCACGAAGCGTGATGATATTTTTTGTGAAATTTCTATCTTTTGGTGTTGGAGTTACTATTCACGTATACGGCACTATTCACGAATACGACACTATTCACCGAAAAATGAAATTTCTTCTTTTTGTCCAAAATATCTATTCTAGATACTAGCTTTGATTGTATCCATGTTTTGATCATTCTTGAATTTTACTCCACTCTGATTACTTATGAAGTATTTTTGAACTTGGATTGTTTAAAATACGAATCCTTAATATTTGTTCTTTTGTTTCACTGGATTCGTTTCCTTTAAAATATTTTTCATCATCCTCAGTCCTAAATGATGATATTATTGAATATCTTTGGCCTGTAGTGCAAAGATGAATGATTTCTTGATGAATATCTTTGGCCCGTAGTGCAAAGATGAACAGGTGTTGAGATGAACATGACCGATCGATTAATATCTTTGGCCGTAGTGCAAAGATGAACATGTGTTTAGATGAACACATAACCCGGTGATGAATATCTTTGGCTGTAGTGCAAAAATGAATAT
Organism: Panax quinquefolius; assembly: GCA_020205615.1. Classification (NCBI taxonomy): domain Eukaryota; kingdom Viridiplantae; phylum Streptophyta; class Magnoliopsida; order Apiales; family Araliaceae; genus Panax; species Panax quinquefolius. Next base: position 111,752,284 of record CM035156.1, read on the forward strand.
TTGATTCGAGATATATATTGATTGATGTTCTGAGGATAAAATATCGACGATGAACTTTTAAATTCATATATAGAAGATAGTAGTTTGCATTCTCTACTTAACTCTTCTAATGAATTATTATTTCATTGCGAAGATTGATTTAAAACCTGGTTGTCTATTGTATTCTATTAGATTTTTTCCTGTTCGAGACTAACGATAATTTGTTGTATATTATCTTAGTCATAATATTCTTTACTGGGCTAGTTGAGCTCACCCTTTTCCTTGTTGTTCCATTTTTCTTCTCAGGAGGCGAGAATGTAGCGAGTACTAGTCGGGGTATGGAATGAAAGTTCTAGAGAGAGTTGTTTAGTAGTCCTCACCATTTTTGTTAAATAATGTATCAATAATTATGATGGGGATTTATTTGCGTGTGGATATTGTCTAGATGGCAATATCTGTATTTAAACTCACAGTTTATATGTTGTAATAATAAAGTTGTAGTTATTTTAGTACCATGTATTTGGCGACTCAGAATGGGTTGGATGGAATGGACCTATTTTGGGGGCGTCACAGTTGGTATCAGAGCTTAGGGATATGATCTCTGGCGGAGATCGGGGAATAGAACTAGGAGGGGGGAGACGAGTAAATCCTTCGCTAGTGTGTCCTACCTAAGCTTATTTGTTAGTTGGTCGATATAGGGATATTATGTGATATATTGATTTCTTAATTAATCCTTGTTTTTATGATGTATTTGAGAATGTCGATTGAGAATATTAATAGTGGAGTAAATGAGACCGTGGAGATGTCTCAGACTTACCAACGAGGAGAGCGTCAACAGCAGTGGCAATGTACCTCCTGTGAACAACACCAATCGAAGCGAGATGATGAGCGAGGGATGTTTAGAAGCTTTTTGCGATTCATGCAAAATCAGACGAGGAGACTCGTGTTCAAAATCTGAGGAGGAAATGATAGCAATTCACGGGTTTCACACAATGCAAGCGATTCAAAGAGTTGGGACCACGAATTTAAGGGAAAGCGAGATCCGATCATGGCGGAAACATGGGTCAAGCAAATTACCAAGATATTCGATGTCTTGGGATGTACGGAGGAACAGAAGGTTCCATTCGCCACCTTTATGTTTCGATGGCGAGGCGGACTCTTGATGGGAGTGCATTAAGTGTACACATCCGGTACTTTTCGGCATGTCTTGGGAGACGTTTCAGAACTATTTAATGACAAATACTTTCTTGAAAGTGTTCGCTATATGAAGGAAGTGGAGTTTATTAGGCTGGGAGAGAATAACATGGCGGTGTCCCAAAGACGAGGAGAAGTTCGCGGAGTTATCCAGGTTTGCACCTCATTTGGTGGAGAATGAGGAACGTATGACGCAGATGTTTCTGATAGGTTTAAAACCCGGCATACGTCAAGTATCTCATTTCTCATAATTTTTTCTCTATTCGAGATGTTGTCATTGCGGGGCTTAGTTGTTGAAGCGAGATAACGAAAGTACGTTCAACCGAGGGACCATAACCGAGGATCATTAGAAGATAGCGATCATCGAATAACGATAACCAGCGGAGAAAGAAGAATACGGACAAAGGCGGTAACCACTCTGGTGGTAATCGTGGCCATGAAAATAGAAGAAGCGAGTCGGGAGTAGATTTTAAAAAGAGGAGATTCAACAACGACCATGTGAAGACGTCAGCGCCAGTAGCAACTGGTTCCAAGGGAGGAGAAAGACCACCGGTCGTATGTTACAAATGCGGAAAAGTGGGACATATCAGTCCAAACTGCCCATAACAGTTTAAGGTATGCTATAATTGTGGAAAAGAAGGACATATCGCTCGAGATTTTACGGTATTGAAACCCAGTCCAGCGGGAATGGTGACTCAAAAGGATGTCCCAGAAAAGTCAAAGTCAACGGTTCCTGGAAGAGCATTTGTCATGATTGATCAAAATGCGAGGAACCCAAACGAAGTTAGCACGGGTTAGTTAATTATAAATTCTTGCGAAGTTTATACCTTACTAGATGCCGGTTCTACCCATTCTTTTATCTCTCTTGCTTGCACTCAACGTTTGAACTTGACTACGGAGAAATTAGACTTTGACCTATTTATGGAGACTCCATTAGGAGAAACTTTCATTACATCCGTTGTTTAGAAATCTTGCTTGATTCAGGTTGGCACTATCACATTACCTGTTAACCTTATTTCTATAGAGATATTTGCTTTTGATGTGATTTTAAGGTTAACTACTCATCATGCCGAAATTGATTACTTTCGTAAGGTTGTTAGTTTTCATATTCTAAGCAACTTTTGTTATTCAATTCAAGCAATCAAACCATTGTAGTCAAACATTTTCATATCAAGCCATGAAGTCGTTCGGATGTCAAGTTTTCTTAGTCCATGTTATGGATTTGAATAAAGACACGTCGATTTGAATAATATTCTGTTGTTATTGATTTTTCCGACGTATTTCTGAAGAATTTCTTGGCTTACTCCCAAAAAGCGATATTAAATTTTGTATCGACTTTGAACCCAGACAAAATTCATTTCTAAAATCTCATATCGAATGGCTCTATTGAACTTCGAGGAGTTAAAATTTCAACTATAGAATTTGGTACCGAGCCTTTATCTGGTGACTTCCTTTGTGGAATGCGAAGCCGGACTCTCTCGTAGGGGACACCATATTCGCATGCGATAGTAAAACCCGATAGGTGTCATTGTAACGTGCTATCAAGGTTGGGATATGAGTCACGGATGTGAACAACCTAAGTCGGTAATCGAAATACGTAGCTTTCTAGGCTTAGTTGGTTATTATCGGAGATTCGTTGAAGGATATTCTCGAATCGCTATTCCATTAACGCAACTGACTCGTGGAGATACAAAATTCGAATGGAGCAAGGAATGTGGGAAGAGCTTCGAAGAACTCAAGAGGAGACCCATTTCAGCACATGTTCTGACCATGCCAAAAGAGAACGTGGTAGCTGACGTGTTGAGTAGAAGATTGTATACAAGTACGAGTACGATATTGTCAAAGACTTATTTCGTATAATTTACAAATAATAGAGATGGAGATGAAAACTCTAGGTACCCACATGATGATATACGAGTATAATCGACTTTAATCAATAAATTTAAAGCTTATCAAGCTACAAACCTGGAATTGATGAATATGAAGAAGAAGATGCAAGAAGTTGTTATTTCAAAAGCGAGAATCGGTGAGGTGAGGAAAGCTCAAACCTTCGATTTATTAATCCATTTGAAATTCTTGATCGAATAGGAACTGTGGCCTATAGACTCGTTTTACCGCCAAGTATTGCGCGTGTTCATAACGTTTTTCACGTATCGATGTTACGTAAATATGTGGACGACCCGAACCACGTCATTGAGTTAGAACTGGACGAGATAGCCGAAGACTTAACGTACGAGGAGGTACCTGTCAAGATCTTGGATAGGAAAGAACATGTCCTATGTACCGAGGTTATACCACAAGTTAAAGTTTTATGGAGAAACCATGCTATTGACGAAATGACCTAGGAGTTGGAAACGGAAATGAAAGCGAGGTATTCTCATCTTTTCGAAACACCGTGCACGTCACGTCAATTTTGAGGACGAAATTTCATAAGGAGGGAGGTTGTAAGACCCCAAATTATTAATAAATGAAATTTATTTTCCTCTATTTATTATTTTGAAATAGTAAGGGTTGATTTGATTAATGTGGATAGTTATGGGTAAAATACATAAATATTTCGAATAAGCAAGTGGTTATAAAATATTCATTATTATTTGGGGAATATTCGTTTGGTCGTGGAATATTAAATGATTGTCGGGGAATATTTGTGCGACAGTATGATCTTTTGTGTGCCCCATTGAAAAGCGATTGGATGAAGAAAGCGACAAATATAAGTTTTTTATGAATAACGGCGTAGTTATTCACAGAATTAATCTTGTTGGAATACCGGTGGTTAAAACACACTAATCTCGGCGTTATTGAACAAGAGTAGCACACGGTATTGCACCAATTATTGATTCTTACGTAAGAAGGCACTACTCAATAATTGTTACAGTAATTACTATTCAGTATTTTATTTTATTGATTCAATAATTGTTGCATTGATATTTTATATTACTATTGTTTCAATAAATTGTCATTACACAGTATTTTCCATTATCGAAGCAATAATTCATATTATCTGAATAATATTATTAGAAAACATTATTGGTAATGTCTAGAAAGTTCTATCTAAGGAGAGGTTTGGTCACCTAATTGTGCGCCAGTAAGGAGAAATTCTTATTGGAAAGCCCCCTCTTTCCTAGGAACGGCCTGGTTGCCAGTACTGTGATTCTGTAATATATTTGTGAATAATTAATTATTGATTTATATGATGAGGAAAATATTGATTTTATGTGGATATAGATGGAGAAAATTTTTAATGTGACAATTGTTGAAAATTAATATTTTATCTTTTTCTGATAAAATAATTCATTTAAATATATTATTATATTTTAATAATATAATAATGGTGATATTTTTACAATGAATGTGGGATATATGAGTATACGAGGAGGAAGAGTATTTTTGTTACAATAAATGTTTAAAACATGTTAAACATGTCTTCGGTGGACCCCATTTATTGATTGAAATTTGATTATAGCTTGTAAAATCGCTTGGTTTGTGGATTTCGGTCAATTTCTGTTTGGAATTTGGAAACACTTTCTTCTGCAAAGTTGTAGAGAATTGAATTTCCTATACGAAGTCGTGAGATTCGAATTTTCTGATAAAAGGGCTATTTATTATGAATTATTGAAGTTCCGAAGCTCCGAAATAATTAATTTCTGGAAGTTTTAAATATTTAAAATTAGAAAAACATTTTTTTTGTTGTTAGTCTTGTGTAGTGGGATGGTTGGTGGCTGATGTTGGGCAAATTAAGTGTGCGTTGGAAATATATATATATATATATATATATTATTAATTTATTAAATTTTATGCTTTGATGTTCTAAGCAATTTCCTATAAATAGGGTGCTTAGGTTAGAATTGAAAATCACACCAGAAAATGAAGTTTTCTCTCTCTATATTATCGAGCGTATTCTTGTGAGTATTTTGAGTATACTTTGAGTATTGCTATACGGTGCAAGTTCAAGTCATAGCCTATATTCGGCGTTTCAGCTAGAAGTACTGATCTTTTGAGGTAAGCGATGTTATTTTATTCGAAAATGATATTATTTCTTCAATATCATTATGCCGAAATATTGGTTGGAAATTTTTATCAAATTTGGAATTTTTTTCATGAAGGGGTTACTATTCATGAGTTACTATTCATGAGTTACTATTCACGAGTTACTATTCACGAGTGCTATTCACGAAGCGTGATGATGTTTTTTTATGAAATTTCTATCTTTTTGTGTCGGAGTTACTATTCACGTATACGGCACTATTCACGTATACGGCACTATTCACGAATACGGCACTATTCACCGAAAAATGAAATTTTTTTTTTTGTCCAAAATATCTATTCGGATACTAGCTTTGATTGTATCCATGTTTTGATCATTCTTGAATTTTACTCCACTCGATTACTTATGAAGTATTTTGAACTTGGATTGTTTAAAATACTGAATCCTTAATATTTGTTCTTTTGTTTCACTAGATTCGTTTCCTTTAAAATATTTTTCATCATCCTCGGTCCTAAATGATAATATTCTTGAATATCTTTGGCACTGTAGTGCAAAGATGAATGATTTCTTGATGAATATCTTTGGCGTAGTGCAAAAGATGAGCAGTGTTGAGATGAACATGACCGAGTGATTAATATCTTTGGCCGTAGTGCAAAGATGAGCAGTGTTTAGATGAACATGACCGGTGATGAATATCTTTGGCTGTAGTGCAAAAATGAATATTTGATTCGGATATATATTGATTGATGTTCTGAGGATAAAATATCGACGATGAACTTTTAAATTCATATATAGAAGATAGTAGTTTGCATTCTCTACTTAACTCTTCTAATGAATTATTATTTCATTGTGAAGATTGATTTAAAGCTGGTTGTCTATTGTATTCTATTAGATTTTTCCTGTTGGAGACTAACGATAATTTGTTGTATATTATCTTAGTCATAATATTATTTCTTGGGCTAGTTGAGCTCACCCTTTTCCTTGTTGTTCCATTTTTCTTCTCGGGGAGGCGAGAATGTAGCGAAGTACTAGTGGGGTATGGAATGAAGGTTCTAGAGAGAGTTGTTTAGTAGTCCTCACCATTTTTGTAAAATAATGTATCAATAATTATGATGGGGATTTATTTGCGTGTGGATATTGTCTAGATGGCAATATCTGTATTTAAACTCACAGTTTATATGTTGTAATAATAAAGTTGTAGTTATTTTTGTACCATGTATTTGGCGACTCAGAATGGGTTGGATGGAATGGACCTATTTTGGGGGCGTCACAGTTGATGGGTATGATTATAACCCAGAATTGTGTATTGATTTAATCATAACCTGTAATGTTATAGACAAATGATGTGGTAAAAGACATCATTGGCCCTTAGTGCATAGATGAACTGTTGATTGGTATGATTATGACCATGAATTGTGTATTGCTATAATCATGACATGTAATGTTACAGACAAATGATGTGGTAAAAGACATCTTTGTCCCATAGTGCATAGATGGACTGTTAATTAGTATGATTATGACCCGAAATTGTGTATTGATATTATCATGATCTGTAATGTTACAGAAAAATGATGTGGTAAAAGTCATCTTTTGTAACGATCGAGAAATTTTATAATTAAATTTAAATATTTATTGAATTAAGTAAATATTTTTAAATAATTTATTAATTGAGATAAATAAATAATTAATGAAATTGTGGTGTAATTATTTAGTTATGTATGTATGTTAACTAAATTAATGAATGATTATTTATTATTTGAAGATTTGATTTAATAAAATAATTAAATTAAATTAATTATTTGATATTTAAGAAAATAATTAAATAAATAAAATGATGTTTTAGTTAAATTTAATAATTCAATTAAATGTGTAATAATTTGTTAAGTATAAAAATAATTATAATGGAAATTATAATTATAATTATGAGAACATAAATTAATTAAATAAAAGTGTGACAAGTGGAACTATATAATATAAGTATTATACAAATAAATTAGAAGGGGGGAGTTTTGTGCAAACCAAACAAAGTCTTGAGGCTTTTGGTTAATATAATAACTGAGTCTTTTGGCTTGAATAAACTGATAACCCACGTTTATCAGTTTGTTAAGTGCTCAGTTGGGTTATATTACGTATTCTCCTCAAAACTAAGAATAGAGGTTAGAGAAGAAAAGTTAGAGAGAATTACAAAATATTAAGAGTTGGAGAAGAGGAGTTTCTGGAAAGGGTTGTTGTCATCTTTGCTAATATAGAACAAGGATTAAAGGTATAATCTACTCCTAATTCTAATTTGTAGTTTTGTAATTTCTATTCTATGTAATTGGGAGTAATGTTGAAATTGTTGTTGTAAGATATGGATTATATGTGTGTATAATCTTGTAGAATATTTTAGTTGTTATCTATAAAAGATTATTAGTGATCAAATTCATGGAAATTGGTTTGTAAGAAGAAAATTGAAGTAACAATGTTATATATATATATATATATATATGAAAATGGCTTGTTTGAATCCAAAATTTCATGTTCAATCCTTGGTAGAATCTGTAAATTTATTGTAGATTGTGTTAGTATATCAAGAAACGAAAACAAGGAAATTTAAATGGTGTAATTTGGTTAAGAAACAAGGATTTGGTGATTGAATTCGCTAAATGTGTTGAAGATGGAGAAAACAACAAAAACATGGTTAAAATCCTTATAAATTTGGGTGTTTTGGTGATTAGAAGTGTTATGTCTATGCCTAGAATTGTTGTAGTAAACTTATAACTTTTGGGTTTGGTGAATTGATGTAGAAATTGGAAAAAATGGGTGTTTAAATTGTAACAGGAAAAGCTCATAGCTTTATTTCAGATCGTCTTGGCAGCTTGTTCTTATTTGGTATTAAAGGCGAAAACTTGCATTTGCGCTTATTGGCCTTTCTCGAGAGTCATGAAACCCGACTTAGCTACTGTAGGTGCTAAGGTTTGGGGCGATCTTAATTGCCTTGTGCGTCTCCCGATTAGTGGCGATGAGTTACGATTAATTGTGTAGATGGAATATGAAGACTTAATCTAACCTATTAGGCATGATAAAGATGTTAAACTATATCATAAGATACAATAATAGATGGTTGTGTGGTAATACCAAAAAGTGAAGATTTTAAATAATCACTTAACAAGTTATGTAACGAATGAAAATTAATGTTTCAAGAGATATATAGGTAAATGATAAAATTTTGTATTAGGTGAAAGTGAGTTTTTCAGATTCGTATTAGTGGTTAACCAACATGATTGGACATTAAGTTATAGGTTATGGCTTAAATGGTGGGTTGAACCTATAAAGTTAATGTTAATATAACTAATTGGTATTGCGATTTCAATGGTATGTGTAGGGTAATTGGTAAATGTTATTATACTTGTGTAGCTTACACACGAGGCAAGTTTCATAATTATGTTTATCCTTTATTGTCACGCGAGCTTTCTAAACCTAATTTATCATTATCTAAGTTCTCAAATCCTATATTTAAGTGAGCAATCTTATTGATTCCATCTTGTTTATGATCATGCAAGCTCTTATAATCTAATTCTTTACATCAAGCGAGTTCCACATACCGGACTCTTGTTCTTGTTATTCCAGGCATATACTATTTAAATTCATTGATCCAAATGAGATTTTCCTAACTCTTTTGGATGTAGTACTTTGCATATATACGATGTCTATTCAATTGTATATTGTTGCTATTCAATCTTTGACTTAAATAATATTGTTCAATTCTATATTATTGTGTTGAACCTTCAATTAGCAAGCAAACTCTTATTGATTGGACTAATCTATAATTGAATAGTGTTCTAAAATTCTAGAACCACTGATAAGCTAGTTCCAAACTAAACTTTCTTTAATGTGGAAATCCTAAATTCAAATTGAGATGAATAACCCTGATATAGGGGATTATAGACGTGTTAACGTTTAGATGTTTGTGCACAATACATGGTACAAAGGGTTGATCCCCCTAAGTTCGTAAGGAAGGGTCTTGGGAGCTGTCGTTTACACTCCTAAATTAACCTCACTTTCACTTTACAAATTAAAACAATTATCACAATAGTAAGTAAGGATCGATCCCATATAGAGTAATTTGTTTTATATTTATTCTATTATTTTGATAGAAAATAAAGATGGAGCTTTTTGAAAATTATTTTTAAACTAAGAGAACAAGAATTAATGATTTAACCAAATATGTAAAAACTTCAATTCTGCAGTTCAGTTTCACCAAGTACAACTATCAATTAATCAAGTTATTATTATTTTCCCTTCAATGAAACTATTAGCCTTATATAACAATAAGCTCTGCTATCTGAAATTCTCCTTAGATTATCACTGTATGAAATAAGCTCTCCACCAGATTCTAACTAGCATACAACCTAGAATAAGCTCTCTAGATTTAATATGATAAAAGCATTAAGAAATAGAGAATTAGGCTAATCCAAGCAACAAACATATAAGCTCGATTTGTTTAACTTGTTTTCTGATAATCTTAGCAATAAATAAAAGCTTGTCCACAATTATTATTACCAAGTTGCTACTTTTAATGAAGACATATACCAATTACACGTAATACCAATCTTAATCTAGTAGATGATAATGATCAAATTAACTCAATTAGCCATATTAAATCAATTAGATCAATTAACATGCAATCAATAAAAACAAATTATCTAAAGAAATTTCACACAAAAAGGAATAAATAATAATACTCAATTAATCTATTACTTGTAACAAGGTTCTACCTCCCTTTAGAACTGAATAAAAAGAACTAGCCTGACATGCTCTTGAGTCTGCACTTTAATAGATGATAGTTGATTGTTGAATGAATAAAACCCTGACTCTCATCCTCTATTTATAGTGCTAGACAAAGTCCTAAATCCTATAGGAAGTAGAAATCCAAATCCTAAAGGAATTATAAATTACACTAATTTTCATAGAGAAATAGAATTCAACATGGAAATAAATATTAGTCTAAAAGAAATCCTAATTACAATAGAATTGTAAAAACTAATTTTCTAGAATCTAAAAATCAGATTTGAAATTGGAATTAAATTCCACAATTTGTCGTGTACAAACTTTCCATGTCGCGTTCGGATTTTTCAATTGCCACGTGAATGATTTCTATATGAACTGATTAAGGGAATCCGTGTGAATCAATTTCTGTGTTTTACATTAACCGAATTGGAAGCTAATTGTTGTGTACAAGCTTTACAATATAGGTTGAATATAAGATTATGTTAGGAAATATGTTAAGTCCTTCTCATGTAATCCCACATGATATCCATGTCTCACTTGATTTGTAATAAGCTAATATATATATAAAGAAATCACTTGACTAGTTGACTTGTAGGATACTTGGTGAATAATGAAAGCCCGCGTGATATATGCTGGATTAAATTGATCATCATGTACTCGCGATCCACTTTGATTATAATATACCCCACATGCTTGTAATATTAATTACGCTACTGATTCCTTGGTCCACAAATGTATGATATGTCTTCAAATTATTTCCAAAAACACGAAACCCTTCAATTGTACCTAAAATAAAAAAAATATAAAAATAATGAGTATATTTAGGCACAAAATAAATATAAAAGATTAAGTATTAAGGAATAAAAATATAACATATTTCATACTCATCAAATTCCCCCACACTTATCTTTTTACAAGTCCTTGTGTAAACCAAAAATTTGATTTCCAGAAAAAATCTATTCAACCATCATGTCAAAAGATTTCAAGGTATAAATCATGATTATCAACACTAAATTTGCAAAATTCTAATCAATGCCTTATTAGTTAACTCACAATGAACAACCTTACTATTTCACCAATGAATTTCATTAAACCAAATTGTAGCCACATAAGTAACTTTCCCAAAATCTACATACTTACTCAACTTAGTTACCATGAAGAAAAAACCATGCACAATGACTCACAACCAAGAACAAATTTTTCTTACTTTTTAATTTTTTTTAATAGAACCTTCTCTTAAGCATAGATGAATGTATTTTCATGCTTTTCTCGTATTTTTTTTCTTGACATGTACAATGTCTCCTTTTCTTAAGCTTTTCAGAGTTACCCATTAGCGAACTTTCCACCAACGAACCCATTACCCCTAAGGCTTACGTATTAAAGTAACAAAGGCAACAAAAGTCGACTAGTCAAGCTGGTTTTATCCATTGCACTTTTCAGCGTGAATACCGATGCTTCCCGAGGCATGGATACCCAGTTATTTCACAAAATGAAAATTGAAGAAAATTTTTAATCACCAAATTTTTCTTTCTCTTTTTTTTCTTCTTTATTTTTTCATTCAGCATTTTTTCACATGGTTCTGCAACAACATAAACAAGTTAAACTGTTCTAAGTCGTGAAATCAGTGCACATAGACAACTCCACAAATAACTTAGCCAAATAAACATGTTTCTCATATTCAAGTACTCATGTAACACAAATTCAATTCAAATCAATTACTATGGATCATGGCTTAGTTGTCATCATTCATTAACAAATTAAGCATCAATCGAATTATCAATTTTAGCATTAATTTTCAATCTTTGACTTTAACCTTCTAACACAGGCAAATAGAAACATGGAACCCAAGTTTTCAAAAATAAAAATTAAAAATAAATTCAGAATTTTTTTATTTTTTTTCAACTTCCCATCAAAATTGGATTATTATTCCTATATAAAATAAAACCTAAATCCCCCCCCCCCCCCCCCACACTCAAACCTTACATTGTCCTCAATGTAAGAAAATCATACAAAGAAGAAAATACTACTAGCTAACATGCAATAATAAGAATAAAAAAAACTAAAAAGTAAAGGGATAGAAAAATCAAATCTGAGATCTTAGGTTGCCTCCCAAGCAGCTACCCATGTTTAGCGTCTTTGGCTCAACATCATGCCTCTCTTCTCAGCTTTCATAGATCGGATCGTCTAGCTCCACCATCTCAATATTTTCCACCTGATGCCCCTCATAGAAAGGCTTTAGTCTATGTCCATTCACCTTAAAGATTTTGTGAAATCCCCAAATCCGGGTCCTAAATCACCACGGATCTGGTACAATCATTCTATAACTATTGCGGAAGATATAAACATAAATTGTTTATACAATACATTACACACTATTTACTCAAGGTCGAGTAACCTTAACTTATACACAATTCATAAACTATCTAACATATAACGTTATTATCATACATTTCTGTTATAAAACTAGCTGCATACTTAGTCCCAAGCTGAACTTGGCTTTGTTCTTTCCTGTATCCGATGTATTCGCCTTAATCTACAATGTTTATCATGATATAGCAAGGGTGAGCATAAGTTTGCCCAGCAAGTTTAAGTATATTTGAAGATATATCATGATTGACAGAATTGGAATAATAAGCTAGCTATAATTCAATAATATAGTTGTGAATTTAGCACGAACAAACATTGGACATGAACATATATATATATATATATATATATATATATATATATATATCTGAACCGAATGGTAATGAAGGTGATCAGCCTTTCATACCTGATATGTGCAGTACGCATAAAGTGCAATTTTAATAATTCTTTGACATAGCAATCAGAAATGATTAACCACAAACATATTCGAATAAACAACTCGAGGTTGAGTCAAGAAAACTTGCACAATAATTAAGATTTCAAGTTTAGTAACTTTTTATTCGATCGATTCGACATCACCTTGATTTACAACGCTTCAGAAGACCTAATATTAGTAATATAGATCTCCAATATTAGAATAATATCATCACAGTATAATACTGTTATATATATATATAACACATAACCCTATCAGTCCACAAACTTCCTAAGACTCGGTATCAAGTCAAACTATTGCAGTCTGAGTTGAACCCAACTTAATTCTAACATTTCGACGGTCTAGTCGTACAATTCTCGAGTTTAAATTTAATTAAACTCTGCTTAAACACTTAACAATTAACTTAGATAATTATATTATCAGTCAAAATATTTTTTATAAGCTCGTACTAATTTTCAGATAATTATTACCATTTATCATAATTTTTGAATCATTTATATCGTATTTATATTATATAAATACCACATTATTCTCTTATAATTAATATTTATATAATATTAAATATTAATAAAATACATGTCATAATATTATAATATATTTATAATATATCAAAGTATTTTTAATGCTTTAATTTCTCATTTATATGATTTTTAAACAATTAAATCATTTATCCGATAATTGCTATTAATATTCAAATATTAATATTTTCATGAAAAAATATCAAAAGTTATATTTTATAACTCAAAATATTTTATAACACTTCAATAATTTTATATGATTTTAAAGCATTATTTCTATTTTTCCATAATTTATTTAATATATTCATTAAATAAATCCATTACCATTAATATTAATATATTAATGAAATTCATCACAAAATATCATAAGTTATTAAAAATAATTTAAAATATTTTCTAACATTATAATATAATTTTTCATGATTTTTCAAATATTAAAATCATTTTTAACTAATTTATTTAATATTATAATTAAATAAATTAAAATACCATTATATTCCAAAAATATTAAATGTTTATGAAATATACTCTAAATAATTAAAAACTAATTTTCAGGCTTTAAAGTATTTTTTATAATTTATTATGTATTTTAATAATTTAAAACTATTTTTCTCTAATTATTTATTAAAATAATTAATTTTCTAATTAAACTCTCGCTAAAAGGGACCAATAGTGACAGAACCGTCGCTATAGGTGTTCTTGAGTGTTCTTGAGCATTTTCCAAAAACTTTGTCAGTCACTAAGGTAGGTAGTTTGACCACATATAATTTCTTGATCATAAGATTTCTAGGCAGTCTAGTGTAATATGCTTGTAGTATTAATGTAATACTATAATCTAAAGCAAGTTTCATAGCCAAAATAAATCAAATCTACAAGATCTAAGCCTCCCAATTCTTGTCAGTGGTTGTTCTTCATTTATGGGTTTTCCAGAAATGAAAAACAGCTCGAATGAGGTACTTTGGAGCTTCATAACTTGGAATCTGGGTCTGGTTAGTGTGATGTAAAGATTCTATCATGCATTCTATATGTCAAGGTACAAGTATCATGCACCAAACCAGTCTAATAACATCACACAAAGAGATTAAGCATGGTCAAAGTTATGACAGAAATCATGTTCTTAAGAAATATGGGTTTTCCAGATTTTGTTCGAGGCTGGTGGTCAACGCTAGTTTGACCGCTTAAAGCTTTGATTCTATGTGTTTTCTGGGTGAGCAAAAGGTTTGATTATGTAGTCCTAATACCAAACTACAATATAAAAACAACAACATGGCCAAACAAGCAAACAACAGCAAGATTCAGAGCCTTAAAAAGCTTGTCAGAGCTAAACTAGAAATCTGGGAATTTTCTGGGTTTTCCAGATACAGTCTCTCATGGTCGGTCAATCGTGTTTGACCACCTATAACTTGCAATCTAGACATGATCTGACCCTGTTTCTAGTTCCAGATCATAGACAACATGGCATACTTTAGATCTATAACATAAAACACTTTAAACATCTAACACAGACAGATCTAGAGGCACTGACATTAGGCTGTCGGGCCTTATTTTTAGGGTTCTTGGTCAATTTGAAAAACATAGATTTTGGCTTCTAGATGTTATGGATCTATGATGTAATCATAGATCACTAAATAACATCCTTAAACACACTTCTAAACAACAACTAGCAACATCTAACACCAATTACATAGATTTGCAAGGTTAGGGTTTTTATACCTTTTATGCTTTGATTTTGATTTCTGATCTTTTGTTGCTGATCAAGGCTTGCTACATGATGTTCATAGCTTAACTTCTCACTCTCCCTCACTCTAGAATTCGAAAGTGAAGAGAGAGAATGGACTTGGATAGAATGAGATGTAAAGTAAGTTTATTATTTAACTTTTAACTTTTGATTTCTTTGATTCAATGTATCCAAATGTGCAAGGTGTCCACAAAGATCAGATTTGGTAAGATTTTTAAGCACATGGGATAAACTATAGCAATGACTCACCAAGATTTCACAAATCTTTTGCTTAAGTTTTAAGAAAAAGGGTATTTTTGTCATTTTGCACCCACTAAGGGTGTAAGACCCCAACTTATTATTAATGAAATTTAATTTTCTCTATTTATTATTTTGAAATAGTAAGGGTTGATTTGATTAATGTGGATAGTTATGGGTAAAATACGCAAATATTTCAAAATAAGCAAGTGGTTATAAAATATTCATTGTTGGTTTGGGAATATTCGTTTGGTCGTGGAATATTCAGAATCTTTGTGGGAATATTAAATGACGAATCACAAGCAAAGCCCATGACCATGTGTGGGCCCCATAATCTAAAAAAAACGATTGGATGAAGAAAACGACAAATATAAGTTGTTTAAAAATAACTGGCGTAGTTATTCACAATTAATCATTGTTAAAATGCTAAATGGTTAAAACACAAGAGTACACGGTATTGCACCAATTATTGATTCTTACGTAAGAAGGCACTACTCAATAATGGTTACTGTGAATTACTTATTCAAAGATTTTATTTTATTGATTTAATAATTCTTTGCGTTGATATTTTATATTGTTGTTGTTTCAATAATTGTCATTACACAATATTTTTCATTGTGAAGCAATAATTCATATTATCTGAATAATATTATTAGATAACATTATTGGCAATGTCTAGAAAGTTTACATCAAGGAGAGGTTTGGTCACCTAATTGCTTGCCAAGATGAGGAGAAATTCTTATTGGAAAGCCTCCTCTTTCCCAGGAACCGCTCGGTTGTCAATGTTGTGATTCGTAATATTATTTGTAAATAATTAATTATTGATTCATATGATGAGGAAAATATTGATTTTATGTGGATATAGATGGAGAAAATTTTAATGTGACAAATGTTGAAAATTGAAATTTTATCTTTTACGATAAAATAATTCATTTAAATATATTATTATATTTTAATAATATAATAATGTTGATATTTTTACAACGAATGTGGGATATATGAGTATACGAGGAGGAAGAGTATTTTTTGTTGCAATAAATATTTAAAACACATTTAAACATGTCGGTGGACCCCATTTATCGATCGAAATTTGATTATAGCTTGTAAAATCGTCTGTTTGTGGATTTGGTCCATTTACATTTTGGAATTGGAAAAACTTTCTTCGTAAAGTTGTAGAGAATTGAATTTCCTATAAAAAGCCGCGAGTTTTGAATTTTCTGACAAAAGGGCTATTTATTGTGAATTATTGAAGTTTTGAAGCTCCGAAATAATTGATTTTTGGAAGTATAAAATATTTAAAATGACAAAAACGTTTTTTGTCATTATTATGGGTCTTGCATGTGTTAGAAGTGGCTGAATTCAGATCTCTAAATGTGGGCGTAAGAATAAAAATTAATAAATTAATATTTTAATAAATTTTCTGCTTTGGTGTTCTAAGCATTTTTCTATAAATAGGTGCTTAGGTTAGAATTGAAAATCACACGAAACTCGAAGTTTTCTCTCTATATTATCGAGCGTATTCTTCCGAGTATTTTGAGTATATTTTGAGTATTGCTATACTGATGCAAGTTCAAGTCATAGCCTATATCCTGTTTTTAATTTAGAAATCTTGATCTTTCGAGGTAAGGGATATTTTTTTTTTCGTAATGATATTATTTCTTCAATATCATTATGTTGAAATATTGATCTGAAGTTTTTATCAAATTTGGAACTTTTGGTGTCTGAGTTACTATTCACGATCTGACTATTCACGTATCTGATTATTATTCACGAATACGACATTATTCATCGAAAAATGAAAAATTTTCTTTTCGTCGTCAAAATATCTATTCGGATACTAGCTTTGATTGTATCCATGTTTTGATCATTCTTGAATTTTACACCACTATAATTATTTTTGAGGTATTTTTGGACATGGATAAAACAAAGTACGAATCCTTAATCCTTAATCCTTGTCATTTTGTTTCCTTTGAATTCGTTTCTTTAAAAATATTTTCATCATCTTCTATCTTAAATGATGATATTATTGAATATTTTGGCCTGTGAGTGCAAAGATGAATGATTTCGAAGAATATCTTTGGCCCGTAGTGTAAAAGATGAACAGTGTTTAGATGAACATGACTAATCGATGAATATCTTTGGCACTGTAGTCCAAAGATGAATATTTGATTCGATATATATTGATTGATGTTCTGAGGATAAAAGATAGCGATGAACTTTTAAATTCATACATAGAAGATAGTAGTTTGCATTCTCTACTTAACTCTTCTAATGAATTATTATTTCCATTGCAAATATTGATTTAAAATTTGTTGTCTATTGTATTCTATTAGATTTTTCCTGTTGAAGACTAACGATAATTTGTTGTATATTATCTTAGTCATAATATTCTTCTTTGGGCTAGTTGAGCTCACCCTTTTCCTTTTTGTTCCATTTTTTTCTTCTCGGAGGCGAGAATATAGCGAGTACGAAGTCTGGGGTATGGAATGAAAGTTCTAGAGAGAGTTATTTAGTAGTCCTCACCATTTTGTAAAATAATGTATCAATAAATGTGATGAGAATTTATCCGAGTATAGATATTGTCTAGAAGATAATATTTGTATTCAAACTCACAGCTTTATTGTTGTAATAATAAAGTTGTAGTTGTTTACGTACCATGTATTGACAACCGTGAATGGGTGATGTATACCTATTTTGGGGGCGTCACGGTTGGTATCGAGCTTAGGGATATGATCTCTGGCGAGAGATCGGGGAATAGAACTAGGAGAGGAGAGCGAGTAAATCCTTCGCTAGTGTGTCCTACCTAAGCTTATTTGTTAGTTGGTCAATATATAGGGATATTATGTGATATATTGATTTCTTAATTAACCCTTGTTTTATATGATGATTTGAGAATGTCGATCGAGAATATTAACAATGGAAATGAGACCGTGGAGACGCTGTACTCACCAAAGAGGAGAAGCGATGCAACAGTGGCAATGTTCCTCCGTGAACAACAACACCACTGAGCGAGATGATGAAGCGAGGGGATGTTTAGAAGCTTTTTTGCGATTCATGCAAAATCATTTAGGGAAACTCGTGTTCAAAATCTGAGGAAGAAATGATAGCAATTCACGGGTTGTCACAAAACAAGCGATTCAAAGAGTTAGGACCACCAAAATTTAAGGGAAAGCCGGATCCGATCATGGCGGAAACATGGGTCAAGCAAATTACCAAGATATTCGATGTCTTGGGATGCACGGAGGAACAGAAGGTTCCATTCGCCACCTTTATGTTAAAAGTGGCGAAGGGAGACTCATTGGTGGGAGTCGTGAAGCGTATACATCCAAGACTTTCGGCATGTCTTGGGAGACGCGTTTTAGAAACTATTTAATGACAAATACTTTCACGAAAGTGTTCGTCATATGAAGGAAGTGGAGTTCATCGATTAGAACAAAACAACATGGCGGTGTCTCGATGACGAGGCAAAGTTAGCGAGTTATCCAGTTTGCACCTCATTTGGTGGAGAATGAGGAACGTATGACGCGGATGTTTTCGAGAGGTTTGAAAACGGCATACGCACAATATCTCATTTCTCATAAATTTTCTCTCTATTCGAGATGTTGTTAATGAGGCTCAATTGTTAGAGCGAGATAACGAGTATGTTCAACTAAGGGACCATAACCAGGATCATACCAGAGATAGCGGTCAACGAATAACGATAACTTGATAACGGAGAGAAAAGCAGACGGACAAAAATGGTAACTACTACGGTGGTAATCATGGCCATGAAAATAGAAGAAGCGAGTCGGGAGGAGATTTTAAAAGAGGAGATTTAACAACGACCATGTGAAGACGACACAGGCCGGCGAAAGAATCGGTTCTAAGGGAGGAGAACGACCACCGGTCATATGCTATAAATGCGGAAAGAGGGACATATCGGTCAAAGCTGTCCACAACAGATTCAAGGTATGCTATAATTGTGGAAAGGAAGGACATATCACTCGAGATTATACGGCAGAATAAACCTAGTTCGATTGGGGACGGTGACTCAAAAGATCGTCCCGTAAAAGTCAAAGTCAACGGTTCGGGAAGAGCGTTTGTTGTGGTGGTCAAAATCGAGGAACCCAAACGAGGTGATCACGGGTAAGCTATTTATAAATTCTTACGAAGTTTATACCTTACTTGATAACGGTGTTTACCCATTCATTTATCTCTCCGCTTGTGTGCTCAACGTTTAAACTTGACTCAGGAGAAATTAGACTTTGACCTATCTGTGGAAACTCCGTTGGGAGAAACTTTCATCACATCCATCGTTTATAAATCTTGTTTGATTCAAGTTGGCACCATTACCTTACCTCATTGACCTTATCTCTTTAAAGATACTTGCTTTTGATATTATTTTAGGGATTGATTGGTTAACTACTCATCATGCCAAAATTGATTATTTTAGTAAGGTTGTTAGTTTTCATATTCCTAACCAACTTGTTTATTTAATTCAAGCAACTAAACCATTAAAATCAATCACCGTCATATCTAATCATAAAGTTATTCGTTTATTGAAAAATGAATGTCAAGCTTTCTTAGCCCATGTTATGGATTTGAATAAAGACACGTCAAATTTGAATAATATTCTGTTGTTATTGACTTTCCGACGTATTTCTGAAGAACTTCCGGCCTACCCCGTAGCGTGAAGTTGAATTCTTTATTGATCTTGAACCTGGTATAAAGCCCATTTCTAAAACCCCATATCGAATGGCTCCTATTGAACTTCGGGAGTTAAAGGTCCAACTACTGAGGAATTATTGGACATCGGTTTCATTCGCCCTAGTACATCTCCTTGGGGTGCTCCTATTTTATTCAGTAAAGAAGAAAGGCGGAGTATGCGACTTTGTATTGACTATCGGAATTGAACCATGTCACCATCAAGAATAGGTATCCTCTACCTCGTATTGATGACTTGTTTGACCAGCCCAAGGGGCACAATTCTTTTCAAAATCGATCTTCGCTCGGATATCATCATTTGAAAATTAAAACCGAGGATATTCCAAAGACCGCCTTCGAGAACTCGGTATGGGCATTATGAATTCTTAGTCATGTCTTTCAGATCGACTAATGCCCTATGACTTTCATGGATATGATGAACCGAGTATTCAAGGAATATTTGGATCGGTTTTGTTGTTCTCTTTATTGATGACATCCTCATATATTCTAAAAGTCGTGAAGATCATGAGCACCATTTGAAATTTGGTACTCCAAAGGCTTCGTGAAAACAAACTATATGCCAAATTGAAGAAATGCGAGTTCGGCTTGAGGAAGTAGCATTTCTTGGGCACGTGGTGTCAAAACATGGAGTATCCGTGGACGTGCAAGATTGAAGCAATACAAAGTTGGGAGCAACCAGTTCAGTGGATCGAAAGCACGTAGCTACGGGTCTAGTTTGGTTATTATCGGAGATTCGTGGAAGGGTTTTCTCGAATCGCTACTCCATTAACTCAGCTAACTCGAAAGGATACAAAATTCATTTGGAGCGAAGAATGCGAGAAGAGTTTCCAAGAGATTAAGAGGAAACTTATTTTAAGCACTGTTTCAACAATACCATCTGGTTCGGATGGATTTGTTATCTACAGCGATGCTTCAGGCAAAGGGTTAGGATGTGTTCTCATGCAACGTGGGAAAGTCATAGCCTATGCCTCGCGACAACTTAAAGAATATGAGAGGAATTATCCTACTCATGATCTAGAGTTGGCAGCATCGGTTTTCGTGCTAAAGATATGGAGGCACTATCTATATGGGGAGAAAGTGGAGATATATTCAGACCATAAAAGCCTCAAATATTTCTTCACGCAAAAGGAACTCAACATGCGGCAACGACGTTGGCTTGAGTTGTTGAAAGATTACGACCACACTATTCAATACCATCCTGGAAAAGCGAACATGGTAGCTGACGCGTTGAGTAGAAGATCATATGCAGGAATGAGTGCGATGATGTCAAGTATACGCATAGAGCCAACTTTAATAGAAAAAGTTAAGGTTGCTCAAGCCACCGACCCGGAGCTGATGCGTATGAAGAAGAAAGTACAAGAAGGAGCTATTCCAAAAGCGAGAATTGATGAAGAAGGAATACTTCAAGTCCACTCCAGACTTTGTGTCCCTAACGACTCTGATTTGAAGTACAAGATTATGATGGAGGCACACAATACACCATTTGCAATCCATCCTGGAAGTACCAAAATGTATCGTGATCTTCGACATACATTTTGGTGGAACAATATGAAGAGAGAGATTGCAAAGTTTATCTCAATGTGTTTAACTTGTCAACGTGTAAAGGCGGAGCATCTAGTACCTAAGGGTCCGTTACAACCACTTGAGATTCCGAAATGGAAGTGAGAGCACATTACCATGGATTTCGTTACAGGTCTTCCTACGGTTTCTCAAGGCATCAATGCTATTTGGGTTATTGTTGATAGATTAACCAAGTCTGCTCATTTCTTGCCGATACGGGAGACTTATTCCCTTGAACGTCTTGCTAGTATATATGTAAATGAGATTGTGAGGTTACATGGCATGCCAGTATCCATAGTTTCGGATCGTGACCCAAGATTCACTTCAAGATTTTGGGTTAGCTTGCAAAAAGCTATGGGCACGGATTTACGATTCAGTTCGGCATACCATCCTCAAACGGACGGACAATCAGAGAGGACTATTCAAAATCTTGAAGATCTATTAAGACTCTGTGTCCTAGACTTTAAGGGCAGTTGGGATAAGTATTTACCATTAGTGGAATTCTCCAACAACAACAGTTATCAGGCAAGTATAGGTGTGGCTCCATTTGAAGCATTATATGGACGAAAGTGTCGCTCTCCAATATGTTGGGATGAGGTGGGTGAAGCAACATTGTTGGGACCCGAGTTAGTATGTATGACTACCGAAAAGATCCAAATGATTCGACAACGTATACAAACGGCACAAGATAGACAAAAGAGTTATGCGGATCTTCATCGAAAGGACGTGGAATTTAGTATAGGGGATCATGTATTGTTGCGAGTTGCTCCATGGAAGGGAGTTACAAGATTTGGGAAGAGAGGAAAGCTCAATCCACGATTTATTGGTCCATTTCAAATTTTAACCGAGTAGGAAATGTAGCCTATAGACTCGCATTACCTCCGAGTATGTCTCGTGTTCATAATGTGTTTCACATATCTGTACTTCGTAAATATGTGAAAGACCCGAACCATGTTATAGAGTTAGAACCGGATGAAATAGCCGAAGACTTAACGTATGAGGAGGTACTTGTCAAGATCTTGGATAGGAAGGAGCATGTCCTACGCGCAAAGGTCATACCACAAGTTAAAGTTTTGTGGAGGAATCATGCTATAGAGGAAATGACACAGGAATTGGAAGCGGAAATGAAAGCGAGGTATCCTCACCTTTTGAAAACACCATATACGTCACGTCAATTTCGAGGACGAAATTTCATAAGGAGGGAGGTTGTAAGACCCCAACTTATTATTAATGAAATTTAATTTTTCTATTTATTATTTTGAAATAGTAAGGGTTGATTTGATTAATGTGGATAGTTATGGGTAAAATACGCATAAATATTTTAAATTAAGCAAGTGGTTATAAAATATTCATTGTTGTTTGGGAATATTCGTTTGGTCGTGGAATATTAAATGATTGTGGGGAATATTCATAATGACTGGTAGCGACCATGTGTGGGGGCCCCATAACAAAAAGCGATTGGATGAAAAAACGACAAATATAAGTTGTTTAAAAATAACTGGCAGTAGTTATTACCGGTTTATAATTGTTAAAATACTCGGTGGTTAAAACACAAGGTAGACACTGCAGTATTGCACCAATTATTGATTCTTACGTAAGAAGGCACTACTCAATAATGGTTACGGTGAATTACTATTCAAATGTTTTATTTTATTGATTTAATAATTCTTTGCGTTGATATTTTATATTCTTTGTTGTTTCAATAATTGTCATTACACAAGTATTTTTCATTATCGAAGCAATAATTCATATTATCCGAATAATATTATTAGATAACATTATTGGCAATATCTAGAAAGTTACATCTAAGGAGAGGTTTGGTCACCTAATTCATTGCGCCAAGAAGGAGAAATTCTTATTGGAAAGCCCCTCTTTCCTGAACTGCGCCGATTGTCAATATTGTGATTCAGTAATATTATTTGTGAATAATTAATTATTGATTCATATGATGAGGAAAATATTGATTTTATGTGGATATAGATGGAGAAAATTTTAATGTGACAATTGTTGAAAATTGAAATTTTATCTTTTTACGATAAAATAATTCATTTAAATATATTATTATATTTTAATAATATAATAATGGTGATATTTTTACAACGAATGTGGGATATATGAGTATACGAGGGGGAAGAGTATTTTTGTTGCAATAACATGTTAAAAATGTCGGTGGACCCCATTTATTGACTGAAATTTGATTATAGCCTGTAAAATCGTCCGTTTGTGGATTTCGGTCAATTTATGTTTGGAATTCGAAAAAACATTCTTCTGTAAAGTTGTAGAAAATTGAATTACCTATAAAAAGTCACGAGTTTTGAATTTTCTGACAAAAGGGCTATTTATTGTGAATTATTGAAGTTTTGAAGCTCCGAAATAATTGATTTTTGGAAGTATAAAATATTTAAAATTACAAAAACGTTTTTTGTCATTATTGTGGGTCTTGCATGTGTTAGAAGTGGCTGAATTCAGATCTCTAAATGTGGGCGTAGGAATAAAAATTAATAAATTAATATTTTAATAAATTTTCTACTTTGGTGTTCTAAGCATTTTCCTATAAATAGGGTGCTTATGTTAGAATTGAAAATCACACCAGAAACTAAAGTTTTCTCTCTCTATATTATCGAGCGTATTCTTGTGAGTATTTTGAGTATATTTTGAGTATTGCTATACGGTGCAAGTTCAAGTCATAGCTTTATATCAGGTGTTTCAAATTTAAGAAATCTTGATCTTTCGAGGTAAGGGATATTATTTTTTCAGTAATGATATTATTTCTTCAATATCATTATGTTGAAATATTGATCTGAAGTTTTTTATCAAATTTGGAACTTTTGGTGTCTGAGTTACTATTCACGATACTGAGTCTTATTCACGATATCTGAAGATTATTCACAAATCAAGACTATTCGTTGAAAAATGAAAAATTTTCTTTCAGTCAAAATATCTATTCGGATACTAGCTTTGATTGTATCCATGTTTTGATCATTCTTGAATTTTACACCACTATAATTATTTTTGAGGTATTTTGGACATGGATAAAACAAAGTACGAATCCTTAATCCTTAATCCTTGTCATTTTGTTTCCTTTGGATTCGTTTCTTTAAAAATATTTTCCATCATCCTCGGTCTTAAATGATGATATTATTGAATATCTCGCCTGTAGAGTGCAAAGATGAATGATTTTGAAGAATATCTTTGGCCCGTAGTGCAAAGATGAACAGTGTTTAGATGAACATGATTAATCGATGAATATCTTTTGGCACGTAGTGCAAAGATGAATATTTGATTCCAGATATATATTGATTGATGTTCTGAGGATAAAAGATGAGCGATGAACTTTTAAATTCATACATAGAAGATAGTAGTTTGCATTCTCTACTTAACTCTTCTAATGAATTATTATTTCATTGCAAATATTAATTTAAAATTTGATGTCTATTGTATTCTATTAGATTTTTTCCTGTTGAAGACTAACGATAATTTGTTGTATATTATCTTAGTCATAATATTCTTTCTTGGGCTAGTTGAGCTCACCCTTTTCTTTTTGTTCCATTTTTCTTCTCGGTGAGGCGAGAATATAGCGAAAGTACTTTAGTCGGGGTATGGAATGAAAGTTCTAGAGAGTTATTTAGTAGTCCTCACCATTTTTGTAAAATAATGTATCAATAAATGTGATGAGGATTTATCTGAGTATAGATATTGTCTAGAAGATAATATTTATATTCAAACTCACAGTTTTATTGTTGTAATAATAAAGTTGTAGTTGTTTCTGTACCATGTATTGACAACTCAGAATGGGTGATGTATACCTATTTTGGGGGCGTCACAAAGGGTATTTTTGTCTTTTTCCCTATAACTTGAAGGGTATTATGGACATTTGAAACATATCCCATAACATTAACACTTAGCCAATAAAACATAGCTTTTGAATTTCCAAATTAGGGTTTTGAATATTCGAATTAGGGTTTCGAATTCCCGAAACTAAAATTAGGGTTTTCGATCAGATCGTTAGGGTTTCTAAAAGTTTGTTAATGTTTTCTAACTTAATAAATATATCTTTTTAACATAACTTTAGGGTTTGCTAAAGTTACATCTTATCCGATTGATCCTTGATCCTTGTATCACAACTGTGCACATAAAATCACTAATTAGGGTTTAATAACTTAACCTTAACATTCTCATTAAATTTTTAGGGTTTGTCACCTATGTAACTTATCTGATCGAAATTTGATCCTTACCATAAATTATACACATAAAAATTTACTTTTCACATATAGGATCACATATACCGACTCGTATACACTTAGATACTTAAACCTGATAATTCTTCACAAGAATTTTAAATCCACCAAAATCTTATACCTCATTACTAGACTATTACTTACAGTCTACCAAATTATTCAAGTCTTGTCCAAAAAAATTTTAAATCCTTAAAATTTCATTACAGAATTGTCAATTCCATACACTTATTTTCAGTCTAGGTTCTAATATTGAACCTTAAATTAATCAATTATGATTTTAAATTTTTTTCTAAATTCTAGGGTTGTCACAGATCTTGCTTATGCTCGGGCTTTGAATCTCAACTGCACCATGAGGAAACACATTAGTGATAACAAAAAGACCAACCCATCTAGATCTCAATTTACCTGGAAATAACTTAAGCCGAGAATGATATAACAAAACCTTTTGTCCCACAATAAAGGTTTTTTGGACAATCTGCTTATCATGAAAAGCTTTGGTCTTTTCCTTGTAAATCTTTGAAATTTCATAGGCTTCATTCCTCAATTCTTCTAACTCTTGTAACTGCAATTTCCTGTGTACTCCAGCTGCCTCCAAACTCATGTTGCACTACTTGATTGCCCAAAAAGCCCTATGCTCTAATTCAACATGTAAGTGGCATGGTTTTCCAAACATAATCATGTATGGTGACATCCCAATAGGTGTTTTGTACGCCGTTCTATAGGCCCAAAGTGCATCATCTAATCTCATACTCTAATCCTTTCTGCTCGGGTTTACTACCTTCTCCAAAATGGATTTGATCTCTCGGTTAGACATCTCAACTTGACCATTACTCTGCGGATGGTAGGATGTAGAAACCTTGTGCAGAACATTGTATTTCTTGAACAAAACCGCTAACACCCTGTTGCAAAAGTGGGTTTCGCAATCACTAATGATGGCTCGTGGTGTTCCAAACCTGACAAATATGTTAGTCCTAACAAAATCTGTAAGAACTTTAGAATCGACAGTCCTAGTGGCTTTAGCTTCCACCCATTTTGAGACATAATCAACTGCCAAAAGAATATATAAATTCCCAAAGGATGAAGGAAAAGATCCCATAAAATCTATACCCCAAACATCAAAAATCTCAACAACTAATATAGGAGTTTGGGGAATTTGATTTCGTTGAGAAATATTCCCCGTCCTTTGGCAATTAACACATATTTTACAAAACAGATATGAATCTTTAAAAAGTGATGGCCAATAAAAACCATTTTCCAAAACTTTATTAGCAGTTCTTTTTGGACCAAAATGTCCTCCACAAGCATAAGAATGATCTATAAGGAAAGAATAGATTGAAATTCACTGTTAGGCACACATCGTCTAACTATCTGGTCAGCACAAAATTTCCATAAGTATGGATCATCCCAAACATAGTGTCTAGCATCACTTTTCAACTTTTCCTTTTGGGATTTGGAAAATTCTTTAGGAAAATATGCACTTACCAAATAATTCACTATATCTGCATATCAGGGAATCGCAACATGGATGGAAAGTAACTGCTCATCCGGGAAAGAATCATGCAACGGTAGCTACTCTTCGTCTCTCAATAGCCTACTTAAGTGATCCGCTACTAAGTTGTCCGCACCTTTCTTATCCTTGATCTCTAAGTCGAATTCTTGTAGTAGCAGAATCCATCGAATAATCCTTGGTTTAGAATCTTTCTTTGTGAGCAAATACAAGAGAGCAACATGGTCAGAATAAACTATAACTTTTGTTCCAAGTAAATATGATCAAAATTTATTTAAAGCAAAAACCACATATAAAAGTTCTTTGTCAGTTGTGGAATAGTTTATCTGAGCCTCATTCAAAGTCCTCGAAGCATAGTAGATGGCATAAACGGCATTGTCAATCCTTTTTCCCAAAATAGCCCCCACTGCATAGTTGTTTGCGTCACACATGATCTCAAATGGCAACTTCCAATTTGGCGGTTGAATAACAGGAGCAAAAGTTAATAATTTCTTTAAAGTGTCAAAAGCCTCCTGGCATCCACCATCAAACTGAAAGTCCACTTCTTTTTTCCAGCAACTTACATAAGGGTAATGCAATCTTCGAGAAGTCCTTGATAAATCTTCTATAAAATCCTACATGACCAAGAAAAGAGCGAATATCCCGCACACTGACGGGGTAAGGCAAAGCAGATATAACATTTATCTTAGCTTTATCAACTTCAAGACCTTTAGATGACACAATATGATCAAGTACTATTCCCTGTTCTACCATGAAATGACATTTTTCCCAATTTAAAACAAGATTAGTTTCCATGCATCTATCTAGAACAGGATTTAAATTATCTAAGCATGCATCCAAAGAATCACCATGAATTGTTAAAGCATCCATAAAAACCTCGATGCATTCTTCTAAAAGATCTAAAAAAATGCTTACAATGCATCGTTGAAAAGTACCTGGGGCATTATACATTCCAAAAGACATCCATCGATAGGCAAAGGTACCAAAGAGACATGTGAATGTAGTCTTCTCTTGGTCCTCGGGTACAATCACAATCTGGTTATATCCTGAAAAACCATCTAGAAAATAATAATAAGTGTGCCCAACTAATCTCTCCAATATTTGATCAATAAAAGGAAGAGGAAAGTGATCTTTTCTTGTTACAACATTAAATTTTCTGTAATCTATACACACTATCCACCTTATTTGCATTCATGTGGGCACCAACTCATTATCATCGTTCTTGACAACGGTGATTCTGGATTTCTTTGGGACTACCTGCACTTGACTCACCCATTGACTATCGGAGATGGGATAGATGATACCAGCATCAAGCAATTTAAGCACTTCTTTTTTTCACCACCTCCATCACGGGTGGATTGAATCTCCTTTGCACATCTCTTGTAGGCTTAGCTCCATCCTCTAACAATATTCGATGCATGCACATGGCAGGACTAATACCCTTGATATCTGTTATTGTCCATCCAAAAACTGTAACATGGTCCCTTAAGACTCTCAACAATTTTTCTTCCTGCACCTTGGTTAGATTACTAGCAATAATTACAGGTAAAGTGCCATTATTCCCCAAATATGCATATTTCAAATGAGCAAGTAATTGTTTCAATTCTATAGTTGGGGCTTATACAACAGAAGGTAATAACTTTTGATGAGAAACAGGAAATTAAATAAAATATACCGTTGACTTATTGGAGAATTTTGGCAATGAATTTAATGCAGCTACATTCTCCTTCAATTCTTGGGTTTGCTCAATCTCCTCTTCCCAGTCCATGTCCAAATTGTTGGTGATTACAATCTCTAAATTGTCCCTATGTAGTTGTTCAAAAGCTCTATGCACCAAGGAATCTCTCACATCGATAGCAAAAACATGTCCTATATCACTAGGGTACCTCATGGCATCATAGATGTTAAACTAAATCTTCTCACCATCAAACTCCATAGTCAAGGTCCCATTATGCACATTGATCATGGTTCTTGCTGTTTTTAGGAAGGGTCTTCCTAACAAGATGTGGGAAGGGTTTGGTGATGTATCATCTTCCGTATCCACAATGTAAAAATCTACAGGAAAGATTAGTTCGTTCACATGCACTAAGACATCTTCAATTACCCCTCGGGGGTAGGTGTTAGTACGATCTGCTAATTTGATAATCACACCAGTATTTTTCAAAGGGCCTAGATTTAAGGAAGCATAAATAGATAAAGGCATAACATTAATTAAAGCTCCTAAATCTAGCATGGCTTTTTCAAATCTGATGTTTCCTATTTTGCATGGGATTGTGAACATTCCTAGATCTTTACATTTAGGAGGCATTTTTATTTGAAGAACAACAGATACATTTTCTCCAACTGTGACTCTTTCATCATTTTGCAATTTTTTTATTAGTGCATAATTCTCTTAAAAATTTAGCATACCGTGGCACTTGTTTAATTGCATCAAGAAGAGGGATGTTCACTTCTACTTTTCTAAAAGTTTCCAAAATTTCTTTTTTTTTCATCTTTCTTTGAGGTTTTAGAATTTCTGGGAGGAAAAGGAAGAGGAATGTTTTTAAGTTGATTAGGAGGGTTAGGTTGTACCTTGGATTTTTTTGTTTCCTCCATAGTTGCTTCCTTCTCGAACTCTATGGGGGTCGGTGGTGTATCCAACTATGTTCTATTCCGTGAAGTTATGGCACTTACATTCTCCCTTGGGTTGACTACTGTTTGAGATGGTAATTTTCTTGAGCCTCTGGATTCCAATATCCCCACAGTTGTAGCCAGTTGTCCTAACTGGTTCCTCAAATCTTGAACCGAAGTTTCTGTCTCTTGCATGAATTGTTGTGTTTGTCCCATGAATGCTTTGAACATATCCTCCAATGATGTTCCAGTAGGTGCAGGGACTGCTTTCTTCGTTTGATATTGAGGTTGGGCTGGTTGGAAGCCCTGCTGCCTAGGTGAAAATGCAGGTGATGCCGCTTGCTTGCTCCCATAACTCAGATTTGGATGATCCCTCCATCCTTGGTTATACGTGTTTGAGTACGGATCATACTTTCTATGAGGTGGTGGCTGATAATTTCCCATTGCATTAGCTTGTTGCACAACCTCGTCATCTTGTAATGTTGGGCATTTATCTTTATTGTGATTTGGTTGAAGATATATTCCACAAACCTTTGCAATTAGCAGTTGACCTGTATCTAATTGTCTAACCATAGCAGTTAATTCAAAAATTTGTTGACCATAATCACAAGTGCTTACCTCGCTTACCCTTACTGTTGCATGATTTGTTCTAGTGCCATATAGTTGCGAGTTTGCTGCCATATTTGCAATTAAATTCCTTTTATCCTCTATGGTCTTGTCAACTTGTGCTCCTCCGCTAGCTGCATCGATCATGCTTCTATCCATCAGTACCAACCCTTCATAGAAATACTGGATCAGGTGTTGTTCATCTATTCGATGCGGTGGACAACTGGAACAAAGCTTTTTGAATCTTTCCCAATACTCGTATAGTGTCTCCCCACTGAATTGTCTAATCGCACAGGTCTTTTTCCTTTTGTTGGATACTCTTGAGGCTGGAAAGTATCTCTCCAAGAACAACTACTTTATGTCATTTAAAGACTATATTGAACCTGAGGGTAGGTAGTACAGCTGTGACAACCCAGAAATCCGGATTGTCCAGAAATTAAGATTTAAAGAATTAGTTATTAATAAAATGAATTTTTATTAATATTATTATGTGCTATGTATTTATTAATCATTCTATAACCTAGAATGATTATTAATCGAGAGGATTCAGCTCTGAGCTAGATTGAGCAGAGTAAGAATTTTCAAAGGCGAAAATAAAAAATTTAGGGAACAAAATATTTACGGAGAAAAAAGGCGAAATAGGCACTATTCACTCGACAAAACCTAAGGGTTAGGGTTTGAATAACCTAAGCCGTTCTGAGAGTTCGGTATGTCAGAATGACATTCCGTCGAAAGATTTGACGATAATATGTCATGAAAAGTTATGTAAGCCGATAAAAGTTTTTCTCAAAAAACGTGCAAAAATCAGACAAAATAAAAATGATGAAAAGTATTGTTATGTACTTTTTATTCGTTTAGCTACGTTAGGGGAAAACGTGAAGGAAAACTCTTGACACCAAAAAGTTTTTTTCAGTTTTTTGGAAATCCGAAGAATACGTAAAAATTAATCGGTAAAGGAAAGACGAAATATCCAAAAATATTTGGATTCGAGAATCGCAGATTTTAAAACCGCTTGACGAAACCAAAAAAGACGGAACTCTGAAACTTAAGAAATGAAGCAAACTTGAGGGCTAAGTTAACTTAGTCCTTAAGCCTTGAATAGTAAGGAGGTTAGGGAGGGCGAAATGACTAAAATGCCCCTAGCCTTGGTTTTCTATATAAACAAGCCTTAAGCTCATTTGTTTGATTGAAAAATTTCATCCAACACTTGAGAGAGAAAGAGAGAGAGTTCAGATGGGAGAAGAAGAGGAAGAGGAAAAGGAAAAGCTTGCCGGAGTGCACGTTTTGTTCGACGGAAGAGGTTAATGAAGAGCGGTAATCCGAACCCTAGTTTCTTCTAATTTTCTTTTAGTTTAATATGTTAAAAAACATAACTTAATGAAGATAAGAAGTATATTAAGTTAGAAATGATTTCATATGGTTGAAATCGTAAGAAAATTAAGAAATAAGAATTAGAAGTTTATTTTATAAATTTCTTAAGGAAGTATAAGATTCGTAAGGATTTTGAACGATAACATCAAATTCCAAGAAAAAGTGAAATCGTAATCCAAAATATCGATTAAAAATGAAGAACGAACGAAGAACACGAAGGCCACACGAAGAACACGCGAAGAACACGAAGATCGTTGTTGATGGAAAAATTTAAAACCATTATAGGATAATTGTTGTTGATGGACAAGTTTAAAACCATCGCGTATAAGTTAGTTGCTTATTGCTTGGTTAGGAATGGTAGAAACGTTCATGAAGAATGGATTAAAACAGAGCTATAACGAAGTTATGGCGAAAATTTCGTAAAAGACGAGCGAGAATTAGAAAGTTAGTAAATGAACCCGAACGTATAGGGTTTCATAAGAATGTAAGGGAACATATAAAACGTGAGTCATGGGCTCAAGAACGAATGAATTTCGAGTTCGAATGACCGAATTATGGACGAACGAACGAAGAACGTTAAAAACATAAAACGAACAAAGAACAAAGATTAAGCCAATTGAATGGCATGTTAACGGATTCAGAACAAAGTTCTATCCATGGGTAATCGAAGTACATAAGATAAGGAAGTTAATGGCTTTAGAACGTCCTCGTTTCGAGTTATAACAAATAAGATATGAGATTTCAAAGTCATTGTCTCAAGCTTGTAAATGACTTAGAAAATATTTTCTAGGTTTCATGCTTGGCACCGCAGCGCGAGTCGTGCCTTGGGGGTCGGCACCGTAGTACGATCTTGGGCCATTAGCTATTGCTAAGTGGTGCCACTGCGCAAAGGAAAGGGAAGGGCACGACACCGTAGCGCCATTGCAGGGCAATGCCCAGAAATGAGATTTTTACTGCTCAATTACTGGGGGATGCGCAAGAAAGAAATATGAACATGTAGTTCAACTAATATAACACTTAATCAAGTGTATTAAACCTTTAATGAAGGTTGAATGGAAAAATTAAACGAGATTAAAAGAAGATGAACGCGGGTTACAGAACCGATATCCGGGGACCGTAGTCGCGATAAACGAACGTGAGGGATTGCTATGATTGTGATTCCTTAGACGTTGTGTGACGAGGGTAATGAATAACATTTTGATGTTATGTCATAGTAATGCGAGATGAATGTAAAGCGTATAGACGTTGTGAACGCAACGTTGTTGCGATGAACGATCGGTCTTAGCATACAACGAACCGTATGGCTTTGACATTAGGAAATAATAAAGAAAATGGGGTTCAGGTGACGAGTAATGAATGAAAGTAATTAAAACCTTGGATGAAGGTTGAATAGAATTAAGAGGCAAGTAACGTAAATGTTGAATACATAAATGATCCTCGTAAATCGTATTCGAGTTGGATGAACATTCTAAGTATACCCTTGTTGTATGACGTAGACGCTGATGAAGGTAGTAAGTAAGATATGAATTATCGAGAAAGCCGTAACGAATGGTAATAAGAGTATTGAAATCCGAATGTGAGTCGAATAAGAACGAATCCTGAGGTATGGCTTTTAGTTGTTAGAAAGCCAAAAGGAATAAGAAATTAACTTAACAAACATTATAGTTAATAGTTCGTATAAGTTAAGATAAATTTAGGTTGTGGTACAATAGTAACCTTTGATGGTTGACATATGGGAGCTGGGCTAAACAATTCCTTCAGAGAGCGAAGGTATATATTTGAAGCAGCAACCGATCTAACTCACTGTGATGGCAGTGTAGATGAGACGGGAACTTGTTTGTTGGTTGTTTGTGGGAAACCACTCAGAGTACCATATGGACTACCAGCAGAGAAGCGATGTGTGCTGAGTCCTAGAGAAGTTATAAGAAGAAGATAAGAATGTAATTCATCAAAGATGAAGAACGTTTTGAGTAAGACATCTCCGTATGTCACGAAGCCATAAACCGATAATAAAAGTTAGTCGCGTAAAATTATATTGCAAGAACGCGAACCCTAAGAAGTAAAGTTAAGTAAACCAATGTGTAAGTTAACTATATGACTAATTGGTGTATGTGTTATTTCCTTATGTGTTATAGGGATTGGAATGAGCAATTCAGCGTAAGCTGTAGCTGTGCTAAAGGCAAGTTTCCTAACTTCATTCATATTTTAAATGAATGCTAGTTTCTAAAACTTCATAGATGTTGAACTTGAGAAGTTTTGTCTATGTGCGAATGTGCGATATTTGTGCAAGGTGGTAGAAAGTATGAGGCCTTGTGCCACAAGGTGAACACTTCGGTGTTTTTATGATATGAACTATTTTATGATTGAACTGTTCAATATGAGAATATTTTGTTTATACATGAACCGTTATTTTTAAGTCTGTGCTATTGATTCTAGCCAGACAGAATGTGTATGAAAGAGAATAGAGAATGAAAGTATTTCAAAGTGAATGTAACTAATGTTTTAAAATGATAGGAATCAAGATTATTCCTATTATTCAAGCTGCTTCATAACCTTTGTTCGATTATTAAAGTCTTACAAGAATGTTTGAATTCTCAAAGTTGTTTGTTCAACTGTTATGACTTGCTGGGAAATTGAATGCTCACACTTGCTTTAAATAAAAACATTTTTTGCTAACGATGTTAGAAGAACTTAAGGATCCCGTAAGAATCAAGCTGATGGTATCCAGATGAAATGCCATTCAGAATGTGAATGAGCAAAAAGATCAAGTGAAGACTTGTAATGTAGAAAGATGAAAATTAAACTATAGACTAGTTTAATGAACGGTTATGTATCCTTGGTGGTGGATAAAAGTTACTCTTGTAAGATGAAAGGAATAATGTAATTATCATTATTTGTAATGAGAAAGGTTATAAGGTTTTAAAACCTGGGAATTTAGAATGTATGTTATTATATTTCAGTATATAATGATGTATGTTTGGATGAATGATGTACTCGTGACGTACGGAATCTGGGTTTGAAGATAGATTGGATTTCGGGGCGTTACAACAGCCAATCCTTTGCCAAATCTGCTAGGGAGATTGGGAATGCTCTCAACTTGATTTGCTCTGCGGTGATTCCATGTGGTTTTATAGTAGAGCACACCTCATGAAATTCCTTCAGATGTTTGTAGGGGTCCTCACATATAAGACCACAAAAAGTAGGCAGTAAATGGATTTGTCCGGATTTAAGTTCAAATGCAGCATCTAAATTAGGATATTCAATGCATAGAGGTTGCTGATTTAAATTAGGAGTTTCCAACTCCTTGAGAGTTTTATTGTTGTTTTGAATCGCCATCTCTTCTTCTTTATCAGATGCGGTGGATGATTCGTTGGATAATAATTCCAAAGCTAAGTTGAGGCCTGGTGATTATGCAGAAGCCTCGTCTATATCTGTAGAAGACTGTTGAACTTTAAGTTTTTCCTTCCTTAGCCTACTTATAGTTTTCTCAATCTCTGGATCAAAATCTAATATAGTAGCCTAAGAATATCGAGTCATAAAACAAGAACAAAACAAATAATAGAATAAAAATAAAATGAGAAATTAGTCCCTAGCAACGGTGCCAAAATTTGGGAGCTGTCGTTTACACTCCTAAATTAACCTCACTTTCACTTTACAAATTAAAACAATTAGCACAATCGTAAGTAAGGATCGATCCCAGAGAGAGTAATTTGTTTTATAATTATTCAATTATTTTCATAGAAAATAAAGATGGGGGTTTTTGAAAATTATTTTTAAACTAAGAGAACAATTATTAATGATTTAACCAAATATGTAAAAACTTCAGTTCTGCAGTTCAGTTTCACTAAGTACAGCAATCAATTAATCAAGTTATCATTATTTTCCCTTCAATGAAACTATTAGCCCTATATAACAATAAGCTCTGTTATCCAAAATTCTCCTTAGATTATCACTATATGAAACAAGCTCTCCACGATTCTAACTAGCATGATAAGTAGGTTTTATACCTACTTATTGAATATCAATTCACGAGAATTATGCTCATCTCAAGTAGATTTTAGTATGTTTTAATTGCATTTTGTGTTTATTTTGCATTACTTGTAATTAGAATTCTTATGGTATGAAAATGCAGGAAATGACATAGTTCGGCATTGGTAGGTGGTATGAGACTAGCGAAGGTATGACACGTGGAACGAGTGTAGATAAGGAACTGAGCAGTGATGGAGGAACAAGTAACAACAAGCGGAAAACAAGCAAATGACGAGAACACAAGTATGCAGTAACACGAAGTCATACAAGCGTGAACAAGTTAGATTTTGCGCGCCCGTGCCATCAGCCTGCAGAAGCTAAAATCGCATACACGCGCGCGCCCATTTTGTATTGGGACCTCGCGCGGCCGTGCGAGTCATCAGAAGTTGTTATTTGACTTAATTTTAAATTTGAAATTTGAAGCGATTGAGCTTATCTAAACTATTCTGGTTAGTACCAGACGTGATTATTGTTGGTTTTTATCAGTTTTTACAGAGAGAACTAGGGTTTTAAGCTTTTAATTAATTACAAAAGAGGATTTGAGCATACACTTAAGATTTTATACATCTTCTTTAGAATTGAGTCATTGAATAAGAACTCATTTCATTTTTGCTAGAAATTATTGGAGATTTGAACAGCACTTTGGAACATAATCTGCAATTGGGTTTGATCAATTCTATCTTCTCTTTCAATTGCTTTATTTATTTTCCATGTGTTACTATAATCCCATAATGGCTTTCGGTTAAGAAATGAACTAAATTCCATTATGGGATTCTAACGGATTTTGATATGTAGTCTAAAATTAATTGCCTGATTGCTTGATTGTTTGTTTATCATTGGAATTTTTGTTATGATTGATTGGATTGCATGAATGTTTGATCACCATTCATTTTATGTACTTATATGGAATTGAAAAATGACATGTGAGTATGGTTGTAATCATGATAGCATGCGTTTATGAGGCTAAAAAGTTTAGCTTTATATTTCGTGAACCAGATAGAAATATATTGTTTCGCCGTGTGTAGTAATATAAGAGCTTGTGCTTCAATTCAATATTGCTGCAATTTCACATAGAAATATAGTGATTTTGGTTTTATTGATGATTACATGATTTCTATTGCATGTGGAGGTTATGTAAGCAGGTCATAATGCATTGAAAAATGGTTATGTCTACTTTTGTGCTCTTGGCTAATTTTCCATGATACATGTATAATCTTGCATGATGGTAATATTTAGATGAAATATGAAATGAAGTTAGAATCCCATTTATTTCCAAATTTGATTTCATTAAAGTAGAATTGTGTTTTTAATTATTAATTGATTTTTAGTATTAATTAAATTTTGAATTGTCCGTTTAAGCATATAAAAATAGTGATACAATTGGTGTATGATAATTTAGATTTTAAAACCTTTCTCCGTGGATCGATACTTTTCTTACTCTATACTACTTGTTGACCCATGTATGCTTGCATGAGTTAGAGTCCTTTTGTTAAGATTAAAAAGGAGGCAACAAGTTTTTGGCGCCGTTGCCGGGGAAAGGCGTTTAAATTTATTATTATTATCATCAATTTTAAGCTATATTGTATGACTTAGACAAATCTAATCTTGTCTCATTTCTATTTTTGTTTTTGTTTGTATTTCAGGTACTTGTATATATTTTTATGCACACGCGGTCATCCAACTCTGAGTTAACACCCTCTCAGGATAATATTAATGGAAGAGGTTGGAAAACAAAAGTGCGTAGAAATTTACAAGTAGCCTTAGAGACCACAACATCTAATATGGCGGCAGAAGAGCAAAGAGAGGAGCACAAGGCTTTGAGAGATTATTCAATGTCGAATATTAATGGATTGCAGTCAAGTATAGTCAGGCCAGCGATAGCAGCCAACACCTTTGAGATAAAGTCGGGCACTATTCAAATGGTGTAGAATTCGGTACAATTTGGGGGTGCTGCTACAGATGATCCTAATGAGCACCTGTTGAGTTTCATTGAAATATGTGACACCTTCAGATACAACGGGGTGCCAGAGGATGCAATCAGACTTAGACTGTTTCCATTTTCACTGCGAGATAAAGCTAAAAGTTGGCTTCACTCCTTACCTTTGGGATCCATTACCACATGGGAGGACCTAGCACATAAATTCTTAGCCAAGTTTTTCCCAATGGCTAAGACTGCAAAGATGAGGACATCAATTTCCCAGTTTGAGCAGCAACAAGGTGAATCTCTATATGAAGCCTGGGAGAGATACAAGGAGATGCTAAGGAAGTGTCCACACCATGGCATGCCGGATTGGATGGTTATCAACACATTTTATAATGGATTGGGATGGCAGTCAAGGCCGATTGTAGATGCAGCTGCAGGAGGAGCTTTATGGGCGAAGAGTTATGAAGAGGCTTATAACCTTATTGAGACAATGGCAGCAAATGATTTTCAAAACCCTACAGCCAGGATGCCACAGCCCAAAGTTGCGAGGTTTGTTAGAGGTGGATATTATATCACTCAATTGTCAAGAATACAGATGGCATCCATGGCGAAGAAAATTGATTCGTTGACGAGAGACCAAGCGAAAGACGATTGCCTTTTGTGTGTGAGAGATGTGCGAGATCACATTCAATTGATCAATGTGCT
Source organism: Panax quinquefolius (assembly GCA_020205615.1). Classification (NCBI taxonomy): domain Eukaryota; kingdom Viridiplantae; phylum Streptophyta; class Magnoliopsida; order Apiales; family Araliaceae; genus Panax; species Panax quinquefolius. The sequence continues at coordinate 111,790,762 of CM035156.1, forward strand.
TTATCGGTTGAGAGTCATACAATATATGAGCAACTATAGGAAGGATCAAGGACAAATTTTAGAACACATACAACTCCAACAACCGCAACCATCCAAACTTTAGTTGGTCAAATAACCAAGGCAATCAACAAAGTCAGTTTCAACCACATAACCAATTTCAATCACAGTCAGCTCAGCAACAGTTTGCACCAAGACCACCCTATCCACTTGGATTCTCTCAACAACAACATCATACTCCATCTGCACCTCAGCAAGAAAAGAAGTCGGAGATGGAGGAGATGATGATGAAGTACATGGAAAATACATAAGTGATGATTAAAAGCCAAGCAGTAGCTATTAAAAATCTGGAAACTCAAATGGGTCAGATGGCGAGCATGCTTAACAACAGACCCTATGGTTCATTGCCAAGTACCACAGAGGCAAATCCAAGAAGAGAAGGGAAGGAACAATGTCAAGCGATTACACTTAGGTCTGGAAAGCAAAGTTGCGAGAAAATTAGCATGGCTGCCGCGCGCCATTTTTTACTAAAGGGAGGGCGCGCATGCATGAGACGAGACAAAAAATTTGTCAACTGAGAAAGTGAATAATGAAGATTCTGGACAACAACAGGAAGAGAAGAATAAAGAAGGATCATTTGAGAAGTCCGTGAATAAAATACCAATAGTTCACCCTCCAGTTCCTTATCCATAGAGATTGCATAAGCAGAGGGAAGACAAGCAGTTTAGTAAGTTCTTGGAGGTCTTTAAAAAGCTGCAGATTAACATACCATACCCTTCATTGAGGCATTGGAACAAATGCCTAGTTATGCAAAGTTCATGAAGGGTATCTTGTCAAGGAAGAAGAGATTAGAAGATTTTGAGACAGTGGCCTTGACGGAAGAATGCAGTGCAGTGCTTCAATGAAAATTACCTCCAAAGCTGAGGGATCAGGGCAGTTTTACTATACCATGCACAATTGGAAAGATGAGTTTCAGCAAGTGTTTGTGTGATCTTGGGGAAAGTATTAATTTGATGCCCTTATCAGTATTTAATCAGTTGGGATTGCCGATTTCAAGGCCGACAAATATTTCGTTACAGCAAGCTGACAGGTCTATCACTTATCCACGGGGAATTGTTGAAGATGTTTTGGTAAAAGTGGATAAATTCATCTTTCCGGCTGATTTTATCATTTTAGATTATGAAGAAGATAGGAGTATACCAATCATACTTGGAAGACCATTCCTAGCCACAAGAAGGACCTTGATAGACATTCAAAAAAGGGAACTCACAATGCGTGTTCAAGATCAGGAAGTCACTTTCAACGTATTCAAGGCAATGAAATTTCCAACAGATGATGAGGAATGCTTCAAGGTTGATGTGGTGGACAAGATCTTAAATGATGAAGTAGAGAGCTTGGTGGATCATGAATCATTGAGAAGTGCTATTGCTGGAAATTTAGAATTAGATGATGAGGAGATTGAAGAGTTTGTGCATTTTCTTGATACAACTCCACAATTCAGAAAATTTAAGACTCCTGTTGAGCCATTGAAGAAAGTTGGAGAATCGTCAATGAAATTGAAGCCATCTCTTGAGACACCTCCAGAACTTGAGTTGAAACCACTTCCAGACCATTTGAGGTATGCATTTTTAAATGAAAATTCAAAATTACTTGTGATTATTTCTTCTGCACTAACATCTTTTTAGGAAGAAAAACTGCTACGAGTTCTTAGAGAGTTCAAGTCAACTATTGGATGGACTATAGCAGATATAAAAGGGATCAACCCATCTTTTTGTATGCATAAGATCCTGCTGGAAGATGATAGCAAGCCTTCGGTGGAACAACAAAGAAGACTTAATCCAATCATGAAGGAAGTGGTCAAGAAGGAAGTATTGAAATGGCTGGATGCAGGCATAATTTATCCGATTTCAGATAGTTCATGGGTGAGCCCAGTACAATGTGTACCAAAAAAGGGTGGTATGACCGTGGTTTCTAATGAGAACAATGAGTTGATTCCAACAAGAACAGTAATGGGGTGGAGAGTCTGCATGGATTACCGCAGGCTTAACAAAGCTACAAGAAAGATCACTTCCCACTGCCATTTATCGATCAGATGTTGGATAGACTAGCAGGTCATGAGTTTTATTGCCTTTCGGAAGGATACTCCAGGCTACAATCAGATTGTTATAGCTCCAGAGGACCAAGAAAAGATAACCTTTACATGTCCGTACGGTACTTTTGCTTTCAGAAGGATGTCTTTCGGTTTGTGCAATGCTCCAACCACCTTTCAGAGATGTATGATGGCTATTTTTTTGGATATGGTGGGAGCGAATGTGGAGGTATTCATGGATGATTTCTCAGTATTTGGGGATTCTTTTGATTTATGTCTTGATAATTTGGTGATGGTTTTGAGAAGATGTGTTGAAACGAACTTGGTATTGAATTGGGAAAAGTGCCATTTCATGGTACAAGAAGGAATAATTCTGGGACACAAGGTTTCGAAGAAGGGACTTGAGGTGGATAGAGCTAAACTAGAGACTATTGAGAATTTGCCGCCACCAACTTCAGTAAAAGGTGTTCGAAGTTTTTTAGGACATGCAGGCTTTTACCAGATTCATTAAAGACTTCTCTAAGATAACAAAACAACTTTGCAGTTTATTGGAGAAGGATGCACAATTCAAATTTGATGAGGACAATGTGTCTGCATTTGAGCATTTGAAGAGGAGGTTAACTTCAGCACTAGTCATTACAGCACTGGATTGGGACTTGCCATTAGAATTGATGTGTGGTGCTAGTGATTATGCTGTGGGGGCTATTTTGGGTCAGCGAAAGGAATTTTTTTTTCATGTAATATACTATGCAAGTAAGACCCTTACTGATACGCAGTTGAATTATACCACCATAAAGAATGAATTATTGGCAGTTATGTATGCTTTTGACAAGTTTCGGGCATATCTGATTGGTACGAGGGTGATAGTGTACACGGATCATGCGATAATTCAACACTTAGTGGCAAAGAAGGATGCAAAGCCTCGTTTGATCAGATGGATATTACTATTGTAAGAATTTGATTTAGAGATCAAGGACGTAAAGGAACTGAGAACCAAGTGGCGGACCACTTATCTCGACTAGAGAATCCGGGAAGGGAGGCAGATGATAAGATTATAATTAATGAATCCTTTCCAGATGAACATTTGTTTGTGGTAAAAGGGGAAGTGCCATGGTTTGTAGACTACGCGAATTACTTGGTGAGTAAGATGATACCTTCTGACTTGGTTGGTCATCAAAAGAAGAAATTCTTGCATGATGTTAAGTGGTTTATATGGGATGAACCATATTTGTTCAAACAATGTGCTTATCGGATGATAAGGAGATGTATCCCATATAGTGAGACAGAGGGGATTTTGCAGGATTGTCATGCTTCTTTATATGGTGGTCACTACGGTGGAGAGCGAACATCGACTAGAGTGTTACAAGCAGGATTTTATTGGCCGACAATTTTCAAGGATGCTTACAGTTTCGTCCAGAGATGTGACAGATGTCAAAGAGTTGGGAACATTTTGAAAAGAAATGAAATGCCATTGAACACGATCCTCGAAGTGGAAATATTTGATGTGTGGGGGAAAGATTTCATGGGCGCTTTTGTTTCTTCATGTGGAAATCTATATATCTTACTAGCAGTGGATTATGTGTCTAAGTGGGTGGAAGGGGCAACTCTTCCAATAAATGATGCCAAAGTGGTCCTAATATTTTTACAGAGGAGTATTTTCACGAGGTTTGGGACTCCAAGGGCTATCATTAATGATGAAGGCAGTCATTTTTGTAATAGATAGTTCACAACTCTGTTGGCTAAGTATGGGGTGAATCATCGCATTGCTACAGCTTATCATCCTCAAACTAATGGCCAAGCAGAAGTTTCAAATCGTGAAGTCAAGAGAATTCTGGAAAAAGTTGTGAATCCCACAAGAAAGGATTGGTCCTTAAAGCTTGATGATGCTGTTTGGGCATATAGGATTGCTTATAAAACTCCTTTGGGCATGTCACCTTTTCAGCTGGTTTATGGAAAAGCATGTCACCTTCCTACGGAGCTTGAGCATAAGGCATATTGGGCTATTAGGAAGCTCAATTTTGATTTGAAGGCTGCAGGAGAAAAATGCCTACTTCAACTCAATGAGTTAGATGAATTGACTACAGGCATATGAAAACTCAAAGCTATACAAGGAAAAGGTGAAGAAATGGCATGATCGCAAGATCATAGAGAGAGTATTTGTGCCGGGACAAAGAGTTTTGCTGTTCAATTCCAGACTTAAACTTTTTCCTGGGAAGCTCAAATCAAGGTGGTCAGGGCCATTCACAGTGAAGACAGTTTTTCCACATGGTGCTTGTAGAAGTGTTCGACAAGTTCCCGGACAAGCCGTTTAAGGTGAATGGATAGAGGCTAAAGCATTATTTTGGTGGCGAGGTTGACAGACAAAAAGTAACCTCAATTCTTTCTTCAACATGAAAAGTCAGAGAAAGTCAAGCTAATTGACTATAACTTAGCGCTTGATGGGAGGCAACCCATTATTTCTATCTTTTTCCTCTTATTTTTTTTAAGATTATTTTTGTGTTAGTTCATTCTCATACTTAGTTGTGATAGTTTGATTAGCTTTGCATAAATATTTTAGTAGCTGAATGTGCATATGATTATGTTTGCGTATAGCATAGAAAGTATGGTGTTAAGATAGTCACTTTTGCTTATTCAGTAATTCATGCTTTGATATTATTTATTGGTGTTTATGCAGATGTATTAGAATGAATTCATCATTGTTTTGACGTATTGGAGATGAGATTAGTAGTGCGAGAGAAGGGTGGCGGTGGTCGCGCCTTTAAAAGCTTTGAAAAACGCGCCCATGCGTTGCAAGTCTGTAATGAAGAAAGAGTAATCGCGTAGCGCCATGTCCCCCCATTTAGAACATGCGCGTATGCGCTTCGACACCGATTTTGAAAAAAAAAATTGGGTTTTAAAGACGTGTCTTGCCCCATATCTTCCATCATTTGAAATAACAGAGAGCGTATTTCCTTGTTCTCCACAACACGCGGGACTCTTCCTTTCCAAACCGTTCCAAATTGAAGGTGTAACGTCTCATCTCTACTACGTGTTTATCGCATCAATTCTCCTACCCACGTTCAACATCTACACTGATAAAACTAGGGCTTCTAGTGGGTTTGTGCAATATAAGTTTGGGGGTTCTCTGTGCAGCGAATATATCACTCACGATTATATCAAGCAAGTTTTTTCTTCTTCATCAGTTTCAAATGGGTCCTAAGCGTGCTCGCTCTCACACTCTGAATCATCCTCTACAAGCAGCCAAAGCGGTGATAATGTTGATTTTTCTAAGTTTGTCAACTTGGATGCTCAAGTAGAATACTACCGAATTGTGGGAAAGTCATTTGTACGCGAGCGAGGATTCAAGCCCGACGCGCAGGATGGTCAGTTAGTGCAGATGATTAGGGAAAAGTGTTGGCATGGTGTGTGCTCTACGCCATTGGCTGCACCTATGGCTGTTGTGCATGAGTTTTATACAAATGTGCAAGAGACGATGAATGGGATTTCTTTCATTCGTGGATTCAAGTGGACTACAAACCGAGAGCTATTCGTGGAGTGTTCAATTTACCCGACCCTCCGACTGGATGAACGAATTGGGTGGAGATAGAACGTTTGGAGAAAGACTTGGACGTTGTTATCACTGATTTATGTATTCCAGTGGACTCAGTGGACATGCACTCCTGGCATTAATCAACCCAAGACCTTTTTAGGCTTCCACTCTCAACCGCTATGCAAAGGCTTGGAATCTCTTTGTGTGTGCCAAACTCATGCCATCTTCTCATCAGCATGAGATTACAGTGGAACAAGCAATTATATTATGGGGAATTATTTTTGGAAAAGATATCGACGTAGGTCACCTGATTAATCAGAATATGATGAGATATATGCGGGGAAGTACCACGGGAAGTATTCCACATGCTTCAATAGTGACTCATTTGTGTGCTAAGGTAGGATTTAGGTGGACAGATGAGCAGTTGCAGTACCGAAGCCAGGACATTATGCATGCTACAATAGTGAGATTTGAAGATTGGCAAGGGGGTACTCCACATCCAAGAGGAAAGGGTTTTATTCTTCATCCCGCATCGCTTCACGCCATCATCATGACCCTCCAAGACGGATGACGGAAGCAGAACGTCAACCCAAGCCAACCGCCGCTTATCGGGGATCGACAACTCAAGAAGGTTGGAACGGAAGGTCGACACTATGTACAACAATTTTGCAGTGTTTGCTATGGGTTTGACAAGGTCGCTAGCGGAGGCATTTGTGCATCAGGGGACTATGCTCAAGTGGCCACAATTTGGGACACGGTAGTGCCATTTCCACTATCGGATTCACCACCACCAAGAGGGTGGCAAATTGAGCAAAGAGGGGAGTTCTTCTAATCATATACCTTCATTCATTGGGACAATGAATATTTTATATTTGGGGGTATTGTGTAGTAGGGTAGTTGCATGTAGTGTTTGTATGTTAGTTTCAATTTGGCATGTTTATGTTTTAGTTAATAATTGTATAAATGTTTTTATATTTTTTAGTCATTATTATTATATATTTAGTAGTATATGTTTAGTTGCATTATATGTTTAGTTTCATGTCTCACATTTCTAGCTTTGTCGAAGTTATGTCTAGCCAATGATTAATTTAAATTTTGAAGGATTGTTGAGTTTAATGGATAACATAAGCTTAGATATAATGTTTTACATGATGTAATCCATGGATGCTGTTTAGATGCTTTTGGTTTGCCCTAACGTGTTCACAAGTGCTTGTAGGCATAAGAGTTATGTGTGTATTGCTTGATAGGAAATATGGTTTTAAAAATAGAATTATATGGAAAATGGACTTATACTGTGAAAAACATTGATAATAAAGCTTTGGGAACACATGGGTACGCTTATTATAAAAAAAAAGCTATCTTGAAACCTTCTTGAGATGAATCATTGACTCTTTAGAAGGGGCAAGATGGAGCATAAAACGCACTCGCTGTAGAAAAAAAGTAGCAATAAAAACTGCGGAAAAGAGCGAAAATTGCCATCGTGAGTAGAAATAAAGAAATTTAAACCCATTGTTGAACCTTAGGTTGTATTGATATGTTAGAGTAGTTTTTGTTGCATTAGTATACATAAATCTTGATTTAGACTGTGATTTTCTATTTTGAGCAGTTTAACATGTGTATTCTTTGCTTTAATCAAGTTTTAGCTAACACAACATGCACACAACATCTTTATAGCATGTATGGGTTATTTGAGTGTATGATATTATGTCTATAGCTTAGTTTGAATTTTTATTCTTGAATCTGGATAATTCGTTGAGGCATATTGGACTGGAATTCTATTCTAGCTGGAAAAATGTGAGACTCATTTGCATCGTAATCTAGTTGCATAGCATGTAGTTGCATTTCATTGTTTAATGTCGTATGCATTGCTTGAGGGCAAGCAATAGTTCAAGTTTGGGGGTATTTGATAAGTAGGTTTTATACCTACTTATTGGATATCAATTCACGAGAACTATGCTCATCTCAAGTACATTTTAGTATATTTTTAGTTGCATTTTGTGTTTATTTTGCATTACTTGTAATTAGAACTCCTATGGTATGAAAATGCAGGAAATGGCATAGCTCGGCATTGGTAGGTGGTATGAGACTAGCGAAGGCATGGCACGTGGAACGAGTGTAGATAAAGAACTGAACAATGATGGAGGAACAAGCAACAAGCAACAACAAGAAACATCGCACAGAAGAACACAAGTAACAAGTAGATATAAGTCGATGCCAGCCGTGGCTTTGAACAAGCTAGATTTCGCGCGCCCGCGCCATCACGCAGAAGCTAAAATCGCATACAAGCGCGCCCAAGCCCATTTTGTATTGGGACCTCGTGCGGCCACACGAGTCATCTGAAGCTGTTATTTGACTTAATTTTAAATTTGAAATTTGAAGCGCTTGAGCTTATCTAAACTATTCTGGTTGGTACCAGACGTGATTATTATTGGTTTTTATCAGTTTTTGCAGAGAGAACTAGGGTTCTAAGCTTTTAATTAATTCCAAAAGAGCATTTGAGCATACACTTAAGATTTTCTACATCTTCTTTAGAATTGAGTCATTGAATAATAACTCATTTCATTTTTGCTGGAAATTATTAGAGATTTAAACAGTACTTTGGAACATAATCTGTAATTGGGTTTGATCAATTCTATCTTCTCTTTCAATTACTTTATTTATTTTCCATGTGTTACTATAATCCATAATGGCTTTCGGTTCAGAAATGAACTAAATTCCATTATGGGATTCTAACAGATTTTGATATGTAGTCTATAATTAATTGCCTGATTGCTTGATTATTCGTTTATCATTGGAATTTTTGTTATAATTGATTGGATTTCATGAATGTTTGATCACCATTCATTTTATGTACTTATATGGAATTGAAAAATGACATGTAAGTATGGTTGTAATCATGATAGCATGCGTTTATGAGGCTGAAAAGTTTAGCTTTATATTTCGTGAACCAGATAGAAATATATTGTTTCGTCGTGTGTAGTAATATAAGAGCTTGTGCTTCAATTCAATATTGTTGCAATTTCACATAGAAATATAGTAATTTTGGTTTTATTGATGATTACATGATTTCTATTGTATGTGGAGATTATGTAAGCAGGTCATAATGCATTGAAAAATGGTTATGTTTACTTTTGTGCTCTTGGCTAATTTTCCATGATACATGTATAATCTTGCATGATGGTAATATTTAGATGAAATATGAAATGAAGTAGAATCCCATTTATTTCAAAATTTGATTTCATTAAGTAGATTTTAGATTGTTGTTTTAATTATTATTTGATTTTAGATTTTATTAATTAAAATTTCGAATCATTCATTTAAGCTTATAAAAAATAATATGCTTGATACAATTAAGGTGTATGAATAATAATTTAGGTTTTAAAACCTTTCTCCGTGGATAAATATCATTTTCTTACTTTGATTATAATATACCCCACATTGTTGACCCATGTATGTTTGATTCCTTGGTCCAAAATGTTTGATATGTCTTGAGTTAGAGTGTTTTTTTGTTAAGATTAAAAAAGTCTAAGGCATAGTTGATGTAACCCTTTAATGGGAAAGATTATTATTTAAGTTATTTAAATTATATCTTTATCTTTTATTATGCGTAGTTAGATCTAATAGTTTTGGATAGTGAGCACCAAATCCTATGTGAATGGAGTACCCGGATTTGGGGGTGTCACATCTTTGGCCCGTAATGCAAAGATGGACTGTTGATTATTGGTTTTACAGTTGAACATCTTTGGCCCGTAGTGCAAAGATGGATTGTTAATTATTGGTTTTATAGTTGTATGTCTTTGGCCCATAGTGAAAAGATGGATTGTTGACTATTGGTTTTATAGATGTCTTTGGCCCGTAGTGCAAAGATGGACTGTAGATTTACATTATTTGATTATGTGGATTAAATAAATTTAATAAATTATTATGTGAGTAAGATATTTGAAGGTTGTTCTATGACCTAGAATGTGTGAATGTGGTTAGGATTTTGGCCACGTGATAGAATTAAAGTGTTTGAATTTCCAAGACGAAAATAAAAGTTTTTCGAGAAATTTCTGTAAAAACACTATTCACTAATTTCTGCTCTGGAATTATTTTTGAACTTCCGAGAAACGCGTAATGATAGAATTCTAAGACGAGATGGAATATCCAATAATATTTCAGTTATGGCCAACGCTGTTTTTCGCTTGTGGACTTAAAACCTAATGGTTAGGGAAAGTGATATCCGAGAAGGAATTGAAATGTGTATATTGAATTAAAGTGATAATCGTATAATACGTAGGTATTATATGAGGTAATGAATACGAGTATAATACGAGGTATTATACGAGTATGTATGAATGATGGTATGTCGTATATGAATACGTATACGAGTTAGAATACGATAATAATATGTATATTATACGTTATAAGGCTTTACGCCAAATGTATTGAAATTGTAGGAATGTATAGGAAATTGTAATGTCCAATTGGAAGAATGATAGAGATCAAGTATAAGAATGGTTAAGTCCAATTGGAATTAAAGGTTAAGGTCCAAAGTAAATTAATGAACAAACCAAGTGTTTGTTAAATGCAAGCCCAAAGTATAAGTTAAAGTTAATTAAGCTAAAAGCCCAAAGTAAAAACCTATTGGGTTATTGGATGATTAAAACCCATGGGTGATCCAAAGTGATAAGCAAGTAAACTTAAGGGTTAAGTAAAGGATAAATTAAGTGGTGAGCAAGCAAATAATGTGATGAGCAAGTAAAGTGCTTATGTGTGATGAGCAAGTAAAGTGCTTATATGTGACGAGCAAGCAAAGTGCTTATAGGTGATAAGCAAGTAAAAGATAAGTTGAGTAATGACCAAGTATATGTGGCAACCAAGTAAACTTGATGATTAAGCTAGGAATGGTAAGGAGGCGAATGGCTTATTGACTATTAAGCCCTCAATTAGGATTTCCTATAAATAGATGATGTCCTAGCTCATTTGTTGGTTGATTAATTTCATCTAACATCTTAAATGCTTATTGGTTAGAGAGAAAAAGCTAGAAAAGCTAGTCTTTCATAGTTGTAGAAGGAGATCAAAGCTTAATCAAGTGATTATCAAGGGTAAGATCCTAAACCATGATTCTCTTTCTCTTCAATTATTAGAGAAGTGAATAGTGGTAGAACATGTATGCTAAGAAGAAGTAAGAATGAATAATCTAAGGACTTAAGTCTTAATAAGCCGTGAATAAGCACTTTGTTCATTGATAAGTTATGAACTAAGGAAAAACTTGTAACATGGTTACATGATTGAAGTTAGTATGATAAGAGGATGTAAGAATGATGGTTAGAAGACTTAAACCATTATAAGTCATGTGAAATGAAATCATAAGTAGATTATACATTTATAAGTTATAAACTCATGAAGAATAAGTAATAACTTATCATATAAATAAGTTAACAAAATATGTATGTTAAGATGTTAATATGATGGGTAAAATGCATTTGACTCGATGAACAAATTATAAGTAACGAAGTTATGCTGGAATTCACACGATTAGACGATAATCGTCGAATTCGTGAAATTCTTGGAATGGAAGTCAAATTTTGATGTTGAGCTCGAAAATGTTGGTTTTCGATGGAGTATAGTCTCATTTGGCATTATAGAGTTGCGGACTCGAAAATGACCAAATTCTGACATAGAACAAAGAAACGAGCGTTGAACGTTCACGAATGTTTATCATTTTCGTTAAAATAAACAAATAGGTGAATTTTGAGTTAACGAATTGAAAAATAGAAGATTCTTGCATGAACACGTAGATTATGTAATTTGTGAGCTAATGGCTTTTGAACGAGCTAATTCAAACTTATAACGAAGAAGTTATGAGTCTGGGAAATTCGTTTGTGTAATAAAACTGTCAAAAGCCGGTTCGATGCGAGGGTGCAGGCAGCAATGCTGAATAAAAACTCATTAAGTAAGCCAGCAGCAATGAATGCACCTTAGCCACTGAAGTCTCGTGCTGTAACGTGGCCTTCTGAACTATAGTTGGTGCCACAGCGCTAAGTTCAGTTCACGCCACCGACGAGTGGGCGCCATGACGTGACTTTTTAGAAGGAAAGCTGGCTGCATTTCGAAGATTAGAGAAGCCTAGAGAGAAAAGGTTATGAATATGAAGGGAAAACAAGTTATTGATAATGAATCATATCAATGCTAAACCTAATGTAACATCATTAAAGGATGTTATAAACCTTATGTATTATACTAAAGGTTGGAGGTAAGTCAATTGAATGTGAACATGAACGGTATGGAATAAATGTACTTAACCAATGACGATCGAGTTTCGATTAATAACGTAAGAGCGGCAGTAAGCCGTGAGAAAGGATAATTAACTCAAAACGAGTTGTATTAATGAAGTAAATCCACTTAAGATATAGAAGAGAAAGAAGTTGGTAAGAACAATGTACAACTTAACGGCAAGCCAGAACCAATAATAACAAATCTAATACATGATTAGATTGAGAAGAAGGGTAAGATCCATTAGGAACCATGTATATTTATTCATGACCTAATGTGGTATGTTATGTGGTTATGTGTTGTAGAGACCATAAAGACTCAAAGGGAAAGTAATTTATACTGTAGCAGACGCTGAAGGCAATTTTTCTTAATGCTTTTCTAACCTTCGTGTTATTCAGGTTTTTAGTGATTCATGTTATGAGATGCATGAATGGTTTTAAAGAAATGGTTGATGCCAGTTTTAACTCGGCTAGACTAATCTTAAAGAGTTGATTGATTTATTTACAAGTCTTTCAATATAGAATTGATAACGTTATCCTACGCCAATTATTTGGTACACAAAAAAAATAGGTCATTGCCGATGGGGTCTGTCGTCGCAAATGTCCCTATTACCGTCGGTAATGAGGTCATTGGCGACGGCAGAGTCTGTCGCCCTTCTCGTCGCCGTATGGGTCATCGCCCCTGCCTCTTGTCGCTCGCCGTCGACAATGATGTATTGGCGACGGCATTGGCGATGAACAAACCGCCAGTAATGGTTAATTCAAAAAATTTAAAAATAGTCATTGCCGATGGTATAGCCGTCGCCAATGACCCTCCACTCCCCATCGCGAATGAGATTTCTAGAAAAAAATTTTAAAAAAAAATTGCAAAATACCCATGTTCAATTACATATACATAATTATACCTGTAATAAACTAAAGAAAAATAAAGAATTCTTCACAAACGCATATCAATAACAATAATATCTTTTGCTATATCAACCATCCAATATGTAAATAACGTAATGACTTATAGATAAAAGTCGTACAATGTAAATACAAAATGTAATCATAAACAATCAATATACTTAGATACTTATACCATCAAACTCTAGTATGTACAACTCAAAAGCTGTATAAATATACATATATGAAGGTCAAAATATGAACATAATGGGTACTACAACCCAAGATCAGAAATGTCGGTATCATCATCGCTGCCGGTCCCACTGTCGGTCCCACCTAGGGTCCCACCGACGGTCACACCTAAGGTCTAACTGTAGGTCCCACCCTCAATAGTCTCATCAGCATCAGCCCAGCGGTCATCACCATCTCTACCACGGGTATCGCCCGTGCCGCAGCCTCCACCCGCCGAAGTCTCATCAACAATACCCTACAAAATTAAATTATTAATAACGAATTCGAAAATAGAGCATATTTAAATTAGTTTTGTTTGTGTTCTTCAAGTGTTGTCGAGTGTTGCAAATTATGTGATAACTCGGTCTTCGTATGTCAAAATTGAGTCCTGTAAGTTCTAACGCATGTCTAATACCTACGCGGTGCTATGTGTGTGTTTCTATGGCGTTCGAACGGCCGATACAGGGTTTTGACCTCTTTTTCGACTTTTTGCCTAAGTGTTGACGAGTTTTGCAAACTGGGCGATAACTCAGATTTCATATGTCGAAATTGAGTCCCGTAAGTTCTAACGCATGTCTAATACCTACGCGGTGCTATGTGTATGTATGCAAGGCGTTCGAACGGCCGATGCGGGTTTTGGGCTCTTTTTCGGCTTTTTGCCTAAGTGTTGTTGAGTTTTACAAACTGGGCAATAACTCGGCTTTCTTATGTTAGAATCGAGTCCCGTAAGTTCTAACGCATGTCTAATACCTACGCGGTACTATGTGTGTGTTTGCGTGGCATTCGGACGGCCGATGCGAGTTTTGGGCTCTTTTTCGGCTTTTTGCCTAGGTGTTGGCGAGTTTTGCAAACAAGGCGATAACTCGGCTTCTGTATGTCAGAATCGATACCCGTTAGTTCTAACTTGTGTCTAATACCTACGCGGTGCTATGTGTGTGTTTGTCCGGCGTTCGGACGGCCGATGCAGGTTTTGACCTCTTTTTTGACTTTTTGCCTAAGTGTTGGTGAGTTTTGCAAACTGGGCGATAACTCGGCTTTCGTATGTCAGAATCGAGTCCTATAAGTTTTAACACGTGTCTTATACCTACGCAGTGCTATGTGTGTGTTTGCGTGGCGTTCAGACGGCTGATGCGGGTTTTGACCTCTTTTTCGACTTTTTGCCTAAGTGTTTGTGAGTTTTGCAAACTGGGCGATAACTTGGCTTCCGTATATCAGAATCGAGTCCCATAAGTTCTAACTCGTGTCTAATAACTACGTGGTGCTATGTGTGTTGCGTGGCGTTTGGACGACCAATGCAGGTTTTGGGCTCTTTTTCGAATCTTTGCCTAAGTGTTGTTGACTTTTTCAAACTGGGAGATAACTTGGCTTCCATATGTCGGAATCGAGTCCCGTAAGTTCTATCGCATGTCTAATACCTACGCGGTGCTGTGTGTGTGTGTTTGTGTGGCGTTCGGACGGCTGATGCGGGTTTTGGGCTCTTTTTTGGCTTTTTGCCTAAGTGTTGTTGAATTTTGCATACTGGGCAATAACTCGGCTTCTGTATGTCGGAATCGAGTCCCGTAAGTTCTAACACATGTTTAATACTTATGTGGTGTTATGTGTGTGCTTGCGTGGCATTCGGACTGTCGATGCGGGTTTTGGGCTCTTTTTTGGCTTTTTGCCTAAGTGTTGGCGAGTTTTGCAAACTGGGCGATAACTCAGCTTCTGTATGTTGGAATCGAGTCCCGTAAGTTCTAAGGCGTGTCTAATACCTACGCGGTGCTATGTGAGTGTTTGCGTGGCGTTCAAATAGCCGATGCTGGTTTTGACTTCTTTTTTGACTTTTTGCCCAAGTGTTGTTGACTTTTGCAAACTGGGTGATAACTCGGCTTCCGTATGTCGGAATCAAGTCCCGTAAGTTCTAATGCGTGTCTAATACCTATGCGGTGCTACGTGTGTGTTTGTGTGGCGTTCGGATGGCCGATGCGGGTTTTGACCTTTTTTTTGACTTTTTGCCTAAGTGTTAGCGAGTCTTGCAAACTGAGCGATAACCCGGCTTCTGTATGTCGGAATCGTATCCCGTAAGTTCTAACGCATGTCTAATACCTACGCGGTGTTATGTGTGTGTTTGTGTGGCGTTCGGACGGCCAATACGGGTTTTGGGCTCTTTTTCGGCTTCTTGCCTAAGTGTTGGCGAGTTTTGCAAACTGGGCGATAACTCGGCTTCCGTATGTCGGAATCGAGTCCTGTAATTTCTAACTCTATGTGTGTGTTTGTGTGTCATAGCAATAGAATTACAAATTACAATTATAAATTACATAAATTAAATAATGAAATACAGAATTTAATTGATTTTACCTATCAAATATGTGGTGGGAAGATGTTGGCCAAGACAACTGCACTTACACGGATGGCCTCCTCCCGTACTACACCCATGAGACCATCAACGATGGCTTTAGGATCTATAGAGATGTGGATAACCTCCTGAGCCAGTTGGTAGATCCGCTTGCGTGATAGTGCGCCTGACTGCACAACACCGCTCGCCATGCAGCCCTCTATGATCAGCCGAAAGAAGTTATCGGATAATAATGAAGGGCGGCATACCGATCCACTCGCACCACTACTACCCGGTGGGTGGTGGGCGCCGAGATCTCATGACATGGACTAGGGTGTAAGCTGCGACATGGGGAATGCCCATAACTCTACCCTTCTTCGGTCCCCACAGCAGCTCGGAGCAGGTCCTCTATCTCTCGTCTCGCACACGTAGACTAAATCTCACCGGAGTGTCACCTATCTGGTTGCTCCGGGCCACTACAAGATCCTAGAACCGTCGCTGAAAATAAAACACATTAGTAGATGATACGCAAAGAATAAAATGAAATAATACAAAAGAATATCCGAATTTTAAATATATACTAAATAAGATAATTACATAACTTACAGCAATGCATTCTGCCTCAGGTTAGATATAACCACCGTCACCTTTCTTTTGGTTGGCCTGCCACCAAAACTCCAAGCGGGAGGGTGCATGCTTTAAACTCACCTCGAGTCTCTCCCGGTATAGGTCGTACGACTGAGACCCAGTGCAGTGTGGGAGACAAATCTATTGTCGGGCAGCTGAACACTTTGCCGACATCTTCTTGAAGGCCTCACCATCCCAAATCTCGCACATCCGGTCTCTGCTCGCGCATGAGATATGAAATCGGTGGGACATCCTTAAGTGTTTGTCCATCAACCATCTTCGTCTGGGCCTTCTTCTTCAAGTCGTAGACCCACTTGTGCCAATTCATCTCTAGGTATCTGTGCAGAACAATCATGCCATGGGCTTCCTGCCCGTCCACAAAACGATAATATCTCTGCACATTACACATTAAGAAGCTTAGTAGACAACATAAATCAAAGAGGTAACAGTATATTCAAATGGAATACATTACTAGCATATGAATGATTGACATCCTACCTAAACTCAGAAATAATCAGCTGTGGTGTACGGTCATCCACATCCGCCCACCTCATCCACGGGCTTGAGAATCGGTTGCGAACGATCCCAAGCAGCGTGTTCCTTGGCGTGGTGTCAAGGATACTACAATTGAAATTAATACATTGCAAATTACAAAGAATATATAAGAACTAAATACTTATGTTGTAGTAATACTATATATAATTACAAATTAATTACCTATGAGTCCCAACACGACATATAAGCGGCGCCTGGGGGGGATTCCCTAGCAAGCCACGTGTTAGTCCCCGCGGAGGCCTACGTCGATCACCTATGTAGTGAAATACATAAATATTTATATAAACAAATATAATGTCAATACCAAATAACATAAAAAATAATAAACTGTATCGCAATAAATTATGCAATTATACCTGACGATCCGGCCTGATCATCATGCGTAGAATCGCCACGCGCCCCCGACACCACGCCGCCCACCACGATCGCCGTGTGGTGTGTGCGCATATATATATGTATATATTGTCAAATCATAAAAAAATATTATTAAACATTCGTAAATACTATATTTGAGCACAATAACAAAGAGGATAACATACATATACAACTAAAAGAAAGCAACATAAATAATAACCTAAAAGGATACAGCATAAATAGTAACCTAAAACAACTAACACCTTTACTAGATTAATATAAGTTGAAGATAATGATTGCACTACTACAAACTATTACATTTGAATACAACTAAAAGGACACAAAGTGTACATACTCCTAATCATTTATATCGTCAAAGCCATCAATATCAGAATCGTCATCTTCGAGCAATAGATCTTCACTACTGTTGTTATCACCATCTTCGTCGTCCTCAACGATTTCTTCAATTATAACTACCTCCTCAACAACATCATCTTCACTTTCGACAACGAAAACATCATCCTCTTCTTCAGTAGACTCAGTAATAATTGTTACATCAACAGGTGTGACACTAGTAGACTCGACTTGTAAAGGTTCATCGTCTGGACGAGGAGTTGTGCCTTGAAAACCATGAGCTTTGGTGGTTATAACAGCATGCCATGGGCTTGCAGGGGTCTTAACACTCCGCGCGTAGTACACCTGTGTTGCTTGACTTGCTAAAATAAAAGGCTCGTCCATACCACTCATCAGTCTTAGTTTTGACTTAACGTTAACTGTCACCCGTCCTGATTTATTATCTACTTTAACTTCATTCTCAACATGAAACCAATGACAATTGAAGCAAACTAATTCTTTATGACCCCAATATTTGAGCATGACAACTTCTAGCAATCGTCCATACCAGTCATCCCAAATGTTATCGTAGCAGCTACCTTTCACCATAACACCAGAATCAGCAGAAGCAACTTCCCCAATATCGCAACACTAAAATCTATAATCGTTGACAATGTAGCATGTATAAGTATCTACAGATCTTTCAGGGCCATCGGCTATAAGCTTTAGCCGATTATCAGCTAACTCATCTGTGAGGACCTAATTTACATTAACATAACATATTCTAAAGTTAATTACCCCATAAGAATAAATCTATGATGATAGATTCATTGAACTTGTAAAGGTTAGACTTACATGATCTTTAAACCATTGCACAAATTTTCCATTTCTTAAATTTTGCAAATCCCCGTTTGATATACTCGGATTCGCTTCACGTACTTCAGCATCATATTGACTGCAGCACAGTTATATACTCAATGTGTTTATAAAGGAACATGACACAATTACACCAGACATATATAGTTATGACTACTTACTTAATGTATGACGCTACTTCTTTCATGTTGACAAGTTCATACAATGTGGCAGCTGCATTCTCACTATCGGTCAAGAATTGCCTTTTTTACCACCGAATGGGCGTACAAGATGACTAAAGGCCTGTTAATTCTCCATTTTCCTCGTGCGCAACAGCCTGATTCTGACGTAAGTGATTGTGCTTCGTCTGAACATTCGGCTCAAAGTACAATGAGAAAAAATTAACAAGTTCCTCCATAACATAACTTTCAGCAATTGACCCCTCTACACGGGCTCTATTCTTCACCTTTTGCTTTAGACGTCTCATATACCTATGTGATATATAGATTAGCAAAAAAGAATGAACATTTTACCGTATTAAAAACATTAATGTCATTACCTCTCGAATGGATACATCCATCTATATTATACGGACCGCCAAACTTAGCCTTCAGTATGGCAAGTGAATAGGCAAATGCTCCATTGAATCAAAAAATGATGGGGGAAGATCATTTCTAACTTGCACATTATTTCCACTATATCTGCATCTCCATTTTATCTATGTCTTTGAAAGTGAAGTCTCGTCAAGCATAGATCTTTAAAGAAATCGAAAGCTACATCGATTGCTTCAACCACACGTTTCGGTAACAAGTCGATAAATGCCACAGGGATCAACTTCTGCATGAATACGTGACAATCATGACTTTAGAGACCCCAAAACTTCAACTCTTTGACTTTACAACACCTTGCTATATTCGAAGAATATCCATCTGGGAGCTTCAGTCCACTGATCCAATTACATATCAATATCAATTGTTCCCTGGTCAAAGTATATTCAGCTTTAGGCGTTACCGTCTTACTACCCTCCTGATACAGCCACAGATCTTCCCTAATATTCATTTCTACCAAATCAAGCATCAAATTGTTGTTGTCCTTTGTTCTACCACTGACATCTAGAACTATATAAAAAATGTTATCAAATACGTTCTTCTCGGTATGCATCGGATCTATACAATGACGGATGCAGAGTGTAACCCAATAAAGCAGGTTAAAGAACATGGATATGTGTGTCCAGTTGTGAACCTTGCCATAACCATAAGCTCGCTCTAATCTGTGATTCTTCCCTGGAGGTGGAAACTTCAAATGACTAATCCAACTCAACACTACTGACCCAGAAAGACGGCCAGGTACTTGACGTTTCTCTATTTTTTGATTGAATTGTCTACTCATCCATCGATAACGATGTTCAATCGGCAAAAACTGTCTGGATGTTGCAAAGAAACTCATTTTCCCCCCATGTTTGAGCCGCACAGCTTTAACTGACCCCATGCACAGGGGACATGATAAGCCCCTGTGAGTCGACCATCCACTGATCATTCCTAACGCCGGGAAGTCATTTATTGTCCACAGTAAAGTTGCCCTCATGTCAAAGTTCTGCTTAAGAGATACATCATAAGTTTGAACCCCTTTTTCCCACAACATCTTCAACTCATCAACTAACTACCGAGGTATACATTGATGTCTTTACTCGGACTCTTATCATCCGGAATCAAGTAAAGGCTTGAACATGTAGGGATCTTTCATGCACATCGAAGGCGGGAGGTTATACACCACAATAATCACCGGCCAAGTTGAGTAGGGCTTTGTGTAAGGCAGTTAAGCGGATTAAACCCATCCGTAGCAAGTCCAAGCCTAACATTGCGAACCTCTTCAAAGAAACGAGGGTGCTTGTTATCAAAATTTTCCACTCAAGCTTCATCTGCCAAAAGCGTCCGCTTAACCTTCGACTATGTCCCGTGTAGAGTGCCACCTCATATCCTTGGCGGTATGTGTTGACATGAACAACCGCTGAAGCCTCGGGGCAATGGGAAAGTAACGTAAGATCTTTTTCGGCACGTCTTTTCCCTTTTTCTTGCGCTGTTCATGGTATCTACTAGTACCACAAATATCACATGACCTCTTATCTTTATTGACATCACCGTAATACAATATACAATCATTCTCACAAGCATCAATCTTCTCATACCCTACATTGAGCCTTTTGACCATTTTCTTCACATCATAGTACAACTCTGGTAACTTATTGCCCGCAGGTAAGCACTCCTTCACAATGCTTATCAGTTCATTAAAACCTCTCTCGCTACAGTCATGCTTGTTCTTGAAGTGTAAAAACTTAGTCAAGGCAGATAAGACGGTGTGCTTTCATGCTCATCATACAGTGGCGTGGCTGCTTCATGTAATAACTAACAGAAACCCTTAGCCCCGTCATTCGGCTCTTGCTCGACGCTACTTTCATCCCTATCTGTATTCCACTGGAAGTATGAACCAGCAGCTTCGACTATCATATTAGTACAGTCAAAGGTTTCCTCACCTCTAGATTCTGGTTTTGATTCATGTTCATCCAACCAGGTTTCCCCATGATAGATCCATGTCGTATAACCCTGCTTGAACCCATACGCAAATAAGTCGCACATGACATCACTCCTTTCCTTCCACACTTCATTCAAACACCTCTTACAAGGACATCTGATCTCATCGCCGCTGGCTTGCTCAAATGCGAAGTTAAGAAACTGTTCAACCCCACTACGATACTCAGAGCTAAGCCCACTCTTATCACTGACTACCCTACATTCCATCCAACTTCGATCAACAGACATCTCGGACAACTGTCTGCTATATATATGAAAAGTCAGACAAACACAATCAAGTCTCCAAGTTAATGTATATGCAAGCTTATGAGTTTCCTAACTTCATCTCCACCTCTAACGGGTTAGGCTTTTATCCCATTCCCGTATGTGTCGCCTCACTGATGCCAACAACTTGAACACATCTTTTAATTTTTCAGAAATTTCGGCAGTACCTCCTCGTGGTCTTCAAGTACACGAAATAGACTAACACATCATAGTCTAAATATGCACCCGAAGAACGTCAAGCGATATATACTGACCGAAAATTCAACAAATATAAAGACGTGCTCAAGTCGTTAACACCGACCTAAGTGAGATCGAAACATACAAGAACAGTCCCAAAACGGAGACTATTTGAGATTCACTCATACTAAGTGAATCTCAAACGGGTTTCTAAGCTTCCTAAACTATATGAAAATATGCACGTATGAAATTGAACTATTTCCTAGAACAAAAGGAATATTATATTATTGAGAATGAATTATGAACCCAAAAATTTTATGGTTCTTACTTATAAAAACTGTTTTTGATTTTCTTTGACATAAAAGCTCATCAACACATAAAATGACCATGTCTAACCATAAAACATCATATAACATATATAAGCATGAGCAAAACAAACAACCAGGTTAAAAATAGGTGAAACTTCATTTACATTGTGCATTGTCTATGTTAATATATATGTTGACCACTTAAACCAAAGGATTTTAATAAATGATCCTCGAATCACTAAGGACTATTATGGCCCTCGAATCACATCCAACAACAAAAGAGGCTCAAATGGTTTGATATATGTAAAGCAACCTCTACAATATGGCTTTGATTACCAGCATAAAGTAGAAACTCAAGATAATCAAATTAGTAGGAAGATAAAAAGGCATGAAGGGGAAGATAGATTAAAAACAAACATGGTTATGAGAGAATCAAACAAAACTGAAACAAATGAATCTATAACATTTATACTTCAACATAAGTGGAGACAGAGAAAATTGAGAGGTTCAAAATACCTTTCCAATATATGAAAAGTTCAAACTAGTAAGAATCAAACACAACCAAGTGCAGATGTTCATGATTATACAAGATTTCAACCCTTAATCTAATAAGTCGGTGTCAAAGTACATAACTAGACATCAATATCAAACATCTGTGTCAAAGAAAAATAGTAGGACGCGCAGATGTATTGGAACCAATAGTTTCATAAGAGAATTGACATAACATACTTATCTATATAAGCTAAAAAGAGATTCAATCAATCAGACTATAACAGGAATGTTTGATAGCCACATATTTCCCAAAAATTCATTTATCTAAAATACAACCAAGCAACATTCACGAACGCATTTGTTTGATGTCAGTCAAACATGAAACAAAATATTTAACTTGTCCTTTAATTAACACATTACATGGATACATCCACTGTGACACCCCCCAAATCCGGTACTTCCATTTCCATAGGATTTGGTGTTCACTGTACAAATATCATCTATCTATCTACCCATAAATAAATGTAAACCATGCAATAGAAAGAAATAATAAATAAATCTTCCCTTATGGGTTACATCAACTGTATAAAAATACAATCCCAGGTCACTCTAACCTTAAACATCTATGCGGAATCATAAACAATAACAAGTCTTAATAACATCAAGTTTGAAAATAAATACATAAGAACAATAAATCTTCCTCATTTGTTAACCTTGTCCTTGCTTTTACTAGTGGAAGGCTCGTCTGATCTTTCGTTCTTAACTGCAATGTTATTATTACGCAAGAGTTAGCACGATTGCCCACAAGTATAATAATATAACAAATGAATAATAACATTCGAATAAATCAAAGACTTCTAAAATAGGAAACTAAGCTTTTGAATCAAGAATGAATAGCAAGAGACAAACGAACTTCTGAGGGTCATAAGACCTTGAACTATGTGACAACCCGGAAAATCAGATTGTCCAGAATTTAAGTTTAAAGAATTAGTTATTAATAAAATGAATTTTTATTAATACTAGTCTGTACTATGTGTTTATTAATCATTCTTTAACCTAAAATGATTATTAATCGGGAGGATTCTGGCTACGAGCTAGATTGAACGAGTAAGAATTTTCAAGACAAAAATAAAAATTTTCCGGGAACTAAATTATTTCTTGGGAAAAAGACGAAATAGGCATTATTCATCCGTTTCTGCTCGGAGATTTATTTTGAATTTTTGAGAAACGCGTAATGATAGAATTCTAAGACGAGATAGAATATTCAATAATATTTCAGTTATGGCAAAAATGAAGTTTTCGCCCGCGGACTTAAAACCTAAGGGTTCAGAAAAGTGAGTTCTGAGAATTTTATGATTTCGTATAATAATTAGAGTTATTATGCGCGAGAAAAACGACTATAATACTAGTTATTATACAAGTATAGTATGAAGATTAGTACGTCGTAGAATACGAATATCGTACAAACTATATACGAAGAGAATACGAGAATGGAATGCGTAGAATACGATTAGTCTAAATGGACTTTGAGTTCATGGACTTTGAAGAATCCGATTGGACTTGGATTATATCAAACCCAATGGAATGTGTAATTAAGCCTAGGGTAGGCCCAGTAAGAATTAATGTAAGGCCCAGTGTTAGATTTAATTAAGCCCGGTCCAAGAAAATAAACCGCGGATCGAACCGTTGGGTCACCGGACGGGTAAAACCCATGGGGCAACCCATGGGGGAGACCCATGGGAATGTGGGGTGGCCACTTGGCCACCAAGTAAGGGTGGTGGCCAAGTAAACTTGGTGGCTAAGCCATGAATAGTAAGGCGGTTTGGTGAAATGACCAAAATACCCCTAGCCTTAAAAATCCATAAATATGAAGCTAACTTCATTGTTTTGGGATTTTGAAAATCCTACAACTTTGAGAGAGAGAGAGAGGGTTCGGATGGGAGAAAAGAGGAAAGGGAAGAGGACAAGTTTGCCCGAGTGCACTCTTTGTTCGACGGAAGGAGATTAAAGAAGAACTGTAAGACCCCGAATTTTATGAAATAAAAGTATTCAATTTTTCTTATAATTATTATTCAGTAAATGGTTAAATTGATAAAAGTTTAAAGTTAAGGGTGATATATGTAAAATTTTCAACATACACAAGTGGTTATAAAATACTCATTTCTGTCGGGGAATATTCGTTTGGTCGTGGAATATTCTTGTTGTCGGAGAATATTAAATGCACGAAGTACCTTGATCATTTGTGGGCCCCATAATAGAATAACTATCGGATGAAGAAAACGACAAGTTTGAGTTTTTATAAATAACGGCGTAGTTGTTATCGTTAACACTGTTGGAATACCCGGTGGTTAAAAAATACAGTAATATGCGTGGTTAAAGAGTAGCACCAGTATTACGCGATATTTTTGAATTATTGATCTTTACGTAAGAAGGCACTACTCAATAATTGTTACAGTAGTTACTGTTCAATATTTTATTTTATTGATTCAATAATTCTTTGCGTTGATATTTAATATTATTGTTGTTTCAATAATTGTCACTGTACGGTATTTCCCATTATCAGATTAATAATTCATATTATTTGAATAATATTATTAGATAGCATTATTGGCAATGTCTAAAAAGTTCTGTCTAAGGAGAGGTTTGGTCACCTAATTGTGCCCCAGTAAGGTGAAATCCTTATTGGAAAGCCTCTTCTTTCCTGGGAACTGCCTGGTTGTCACAATTGTGATTCTGTAATATTATTTGTGAATAATTAATTATTAATTTATATGATAAGGAAATATTTATTTGATGTGGATATAAATGATGGATTTATTTATATGGTTATAAATGAAGGAATTAATATTGAGGTGTTTTATCAGTATTTTGTCGGATTGGAGATATTAAAAACTCAAATTGGTGTTCTTCAAGCTTTATTGCGTGAGTTGTAATTTTAATTCGACCGTTGGATCGTTGTGATTTTTGGATATGTTATACATATATGAGTTAAGTATATGTTCACAAATTTTGAACCATTGAAAATTAACGCATGATTTGTTATGAATTTTAAAAGGTGTTGAAACGGTATTAAAAATCACCCGTTTGTGGATTCCGGATATTTCTGTTTAAAATTTGGAAAAACTCAAAACTACAAAGTTGTAGAGAATTCAATTTCGTGTGGAATGGATATAAAATTCGTAATTTTCTTGATAAACGGGCTATTTTCTATGAATTACTAAAGTTTCAGAAAATAAAATGATTTTTATTAAATTTGGGTGGGACCCACTTTGGTTGGTGTAGAAAAAAAAAACATGTGCTGAGTTTTGTTCAAGGTTGGCTGCTCAGATTTTCAGCAAGTATGGGCGTAGAAAAGGAAAAATTAAATAATATTATTTTAGTCTCCTTTGGCGTTCTAGCATTTTCCTATAAATAGGCGCTTAAGTTAGAATTGAAAATCACACCAGAAATAAGTTTTCTTTCTCTCTATATTATCGAGTGTATTTTTGTGAGTATTTAGATACTTTGTGAGTTGTTATTCAGTGCAAGTTTCTTTTGACTTTACATCTGATGTTCTGATCAGAAATACTGCTCTTTTGAGGTAAGAGATTTTAAGGATTATTATGTTTATCATGTTTCGTAATTTTTCTGACCTTCAAAAATTCTGGAAAAATTTGAAATGATAATTTGATGAGTTTCCTTGATTGTGTCCAAAAATACAATTTTTGCATTTATAGATTAGGAGTTATGGATTTTATGAGAAAAGACTATTTTAAAAGTACACCCTTATAACTCCTTGTGGTTAACTCCAAAATTGGTGAAATTTTTATTGGGAGTACATCTATATAACATCAAGATATTCTCAGTAAATTTGAATTTTTGGACAAAAGTACAATTTATGATAAATGTCTAAATATTGAGTTTTGGCCATATGAATAATAGTAAATGAATTTTAAAAATCCCAGAAAAATATATGTTCAATATGGGACTATATTATGCTAAATCCCAGAAAAGAAATATTTTTGGAACTGATTTAGTATTTTTCATGAAAATGGACTAGTTATGAATAAATAAATTAAATATGTTATGTGAAGTAACAAAATTGAAAAATAGGATTTTATGGCTTATATATGGTATATGCAGATTTTTGATGAGGTTGTTGGTTATTGGTGATGAAATCTTATGAGTTTGGCATTTTAGTATGATTAAATACATTAATTAATAAAGTGTAAACAATTAAAATAAATTGTTTATAAGTTTAAGAAATGATTAAAATATTGTGGTAATATTAATAAAATTAGATTATGAGATTATTAAGTGATTTATAACATTTGGATTAAGGTGTTATGAAATCATTGATTCATGAATATTACTCTTGAAATTAAATGCAGTTGTTAATCGTATTATTTTTATTATCATATATAACATTTTTATAATCCTGGTGAAGAAATTTCTCTTTGACTTAAGTGTAAAGATGGGTAGATTATTGGTATGATCGTGACTATGGGTTCTCTTTGGCCTGTAGTGCAAAGATGAATTGTTGACTGGTATGATCATGACCATTGAATTTATAATTGAATATTTTTAGCTTAAGTGCAAAGGTGAATTGATCAACATGATTATAATTTTTGTTTATAAAAATTTCTGAAATGATTATATATTTCTTTGAGATATGAATATCTTTGGCCTGTAGTGCAAAGATGAATTGTTTATGAATATCTTTGGCGTGTAGTACAAAGATGACTTGTTGTTGAATATCTTTGGCCTTAGTGCAAAGATGACCTGTTATTGAATATCTTTGGCTAGTAGTGCGAAGATGACCTGTTGCTGAATATCATTGGCATGTAGTGTAACGATGAACTGTTAATGAATATCTTTGCCCTGTAGTGAAAAGATGAACTTATTAGTATGATTATGAACAGGAACTGTGAATTGGTATAACCATGATCTTTGATGTTTCAGGTAAAGACATGTGATGAAAAATATTTTCGTCTTGGATGAGAAGAGAAAATTAGAACTACAATTATGATTATGAGTTATTCACATGACTGTGAACAGGATTTGTTGATTAATGTTACAGGGTTAAAGCATTGTTGGTGGACTTTTAACATAGAAAAGATAATAAATTTTATGGTCTATTTGACTCTTCTAATGAATTGCTCGTTCCGCTGCAACTATGGTTGAAAAGTTTTATCATCTACCATATGTTCTAAATCTCTAAATTATTACTGATGAAGGCTATTGATAATTTAATTATCTTTAGTTATGATATTCTTTACTGCTAGTTGTGCTCACCCTTTTTGCTTCACAATTCCTTTCAGGTAATAGGAGTGTAGCTGGGTTGAGTGGGGATAACATGGGAATAGTGTGGTGGTCCGAGACTATCAAAGTTTCTCAACACATTATAAAACGGCATGACATACAATATTTAATTGTATTGAGGACCTAAGATATGTGTGTCGTATATTATACGTCACTTAATAATTGATTTTGGTGAACAACAATAGGGTGAGGTGAACCCAACTTTGGAAGGGTGTTTTGCCACTATCATACAAGATGTCTAATGACATTCAATCTCGTGTTATCATAAGAAAGGGTTGTGCACATCCACTTGCTGAGTATATCTACGAGAACTACCTATATGATCTTGGAGTTGGGTTGAAACATAATGTTCAATCGCAGACGGTGGAGATAGTTATATGTCAAGAGAAGACTCACCATTGGAAGGAACATGATAGTAACCTTCTCGTTTTTCTTTGGGGTCTATTGGATCAACCAAGGATAATTCTCTGGACATATGATATCTATCATAACTTAGATTAATGATAAAATTTTGAGACGAGATGGAATATTCAATAATATTTCAATAATGGAAAAAACGAAGTTTTCGCCTGCGGACTTAAAACCTAAGGGTTAGGAAAAGTGAGTTCCGAGAATTTTATGATTTCGTATAATAATTAGAGTTATTATACGTGAGAAATACGAGTATAATACTAGTTATTATACAAGTATAATACGAAGATTAGTACGTCGTAGAATAAGAATATCGTACAAACTATATACGAAGAGAATACGAGAATGGAATGCGTAGAATACGATTAGTCTAAATGGACTTTGAGTTCATGAACTTTGAATAATCCAATTAGACTTAGATTATATCAAGCCCAATGGAATGTGTAATCAAGCTTAGGGTAGGCCCAGTAAGAATTAATGTAAGGCCCAATATTAGATATAATTAAGCTCAATCCAAGAAAATAAACTGCGGATCGAACCGATGGGTCACCGGACGGGTAAAACCCATGGGGCAACAAATGGGGGAGACCCATGGGCATGTGGCGCGGCCACTTGGCCACCAAGTAAGGGTGGTAGCCAAGTAAACTTGGTGGCTAAGCCATGAATAGTAAGGCAGTTTGGTGAAATGACCAAAATACCCCTAGCCTTGAAAATCTATAAATATGAAGCTAACTTCATTGTTTTGGGATTTTAAAAATCCTACAACTTTGAGAGAGAGAGAGAGAGGGTTCGGATGGGAGAAGAGAGGAAAAGGAAGAGGAAAAGCTTGCCCGAGTGTACGCTTTGTCCGACGGAAGGAGATTAAAGAAGAACGATAATCCGAACCCTAGTTTCTTCTAATTTTCTTTAAGTTTAATATGTTCAAAAACATAACTTAATGAAGATAAGAAGTAGATGAAGTTAAGAATGAATTCATATGGTTGAAATCTTGAGAAAATGAAGAAATAAGAATTAGGAAATTAGTTTATAAATTTCTTAAGGAAGTGTAATATTCGTAAGGATTTTGAGCGATCCGAATGAATCTTATGAATGAGTAGGTCAAATAAGTAAGGAATGATGTTCTATAACATCAAATTTCAAGAAAAAGTAAAATCGTAATCCAAAATATCAATTAAAAAAATGAAGAACACGCGAAGAACGCGAAGAACGTTGTTGATGGACAAATTTAAACCCATCGTAGGATAATTGTTATTGATAGACAAGTTTAAAACCATCGCGTATAATTTAGCTGCTTATTGCTTGGTTAGGAACGTTAGAAACGTTCATGAAGAACATATTAAAACTGAGTTATAACGAAGTTATGGCAAAAATTTCTTAAAAGAAGAACGAGAATTAGAAAGTTAGTAAATGAACCCGAACGTGTACGGTTTCATAATAATGTAATATAATGTATAAAACATGAGTCGTGGACTTAAGAACGAACGAGTTTCGAATTCGGATGATCGAATTACGGACGAACGAACGAAAAACGTTAATAACGTATAATGAATAAAGAGCAAAGATTAAGCCAATAGAATGGCATGTTAACGAATTTAGAACGAAGTTCTGTCTAAGGGTAATCGAAGTACGTAAGATAAGGAAGAAAATGGCTTTGTAATGACCTCGTTCTGAGTTATAACGAATAAGATATGAGATTTCAAAGTCAGCGTCTCAAGCTTGTAAAAGACTTAGAAAATTTTTCTAGGTTTCATGCTTGGCGCCGCAACACGAGTCGTGCCTTGGGGGCCGACGACCCAGCGCAAGCTCAGGCCATTAGTTACTACTAAGTGGGGCCGCAGCGCCGGTGCAGGGTAATGCCCAGAAATGAGATTTTTACTACTCAATTACTGGGGGGATGTGCAAGAAAGAAATATGAACATGTAATTCAACTAATGTAACACTTAATTAAGTGTATTAAACCTTTGACGAAGGTTGAACGAAAAGATTAAATGATATTAAAAGATAAAGAATGTTGATGCGGGTTACAAAACCAATGTCCGGGAACCGTAGTCACAATGGAACGAACGTGAGGGATTGCTATAATTGTGATTCCTTAAACGTTGATTGACTAGGGTAATGAATAACATTACAATGTTATGTCATGGTCATGAGAGTTGAATGTAAAGCGTTTAGATGCTGTGAACGCCACATTTTTGCGATGAACAATCGGTCTTAACATACAACGAACCGTATGGTTTTGACATTAGAAAAGAATAATAAACATGGGGTTCAGGTGACGAGTAATGAATGAAAGTAATTAAAACCTTGGATGAAGGTTGAATAGAATTAAGAGGCAAGTAACGTAAATTTTGAATACGTAAACGATCCTCGTGAATCATATTCACGTTGAGCGAACATTCTAGGTATACATTGGTTGTATGACTTAGACGTTAGCGGGAGTAGTAAGTGAGATATGAATTATCAAGAAAGCCATAGCGAACGGTAATAAGATTAATGAAAGCCGAATGTGAGTCGGATGAGAATGTTAGAATGAAATGTAAGCGTTAGACACTTGAACTGAGTTAAAGGTTAAGTGTACGCGAATACTAAACGGGTAGAGCCTACACCCCGTGTATAGTTTGACCGTAAGTAATAAAGATCAATGATAAACCTGTGAACGGTGGAGAAGCTGAATTAAGGACAAGTACGTATATCGTAAATGAAGTCGAGTTAATGTTTATAACTTGGATGACGTTCTGAGTCGAATGAATCGGACGTTGTAAGATAAGAATAAAGTAATGTAAAATGGTTAACTCTATAAATGCGTAGAATGAATATTGAATGATCGTCCTACGTATACAAAAGATTGTATGACTTAAACGATAAAGAATGAATCCTGAGGTATGGCATTTAGTTTCCAGAAAGCCATAAGGAATAAGAAATTAACTTAACGAATA
This sequence comes from Panax quinquefolius, assembly GCA_020205615.1. Classification (NCBI taxonomy): domain Eukaryota; kingdom Viridiplantae; phylum Streptophyta; class Magnoliopsida; order Apiales; family Araliaceae; genus Panax; species Panax quinquefolius. The sequence goes on from CM035156.1 coordinate 111,821,265, forward strand.
TTATAGTTTAATAGTTTGGGTATGTTAAGATGAATTTAGGTTCTAGTACAATCGTAACCTTTGATGGTTGACATATGGGAGCTGGGCTAAACAATTCCTTCAGAGAGCGAAGGTATATACAAAACTGGCAACCGATCTAACTCACTGTTATGGGCATTGTAGATGAGACGGGAACTTGTTTGTTGGTTGTTTATGGGAAACCACTCAGAGTACCATATGGACTACTAGCAGAGACACGATGTTTGCTGAGTCCTAGGAGAGTTATAAGAAGAAGATAAGAATGTAAATCATCAAAGATGATGAACGTATTAAGTAAGACATCTCCGTATGTTATGAAGCCGTTAACCAGTAAAGGAAGTTGGTCGCGTAAACTTAGTTTGTAAGAACGTGAACCCTAAGAAGTAAAGTAAAGTAAACCAATGCATAAGTCAAGTATATGACTAATTGGTATATGTGTTATGTCCTTATGTGCTACATAGGAATTGGAATGAGTAGTTCAGCATAAACTATATGCTGTAGCTGTGCGTAAGGCAAGTTTCCTAACTTCATTCATATTTTAAATGAATGCTAGTTTATAAACTTCTCAGATGTTGAACTTGAGAAGTTCTGTCTATTTACGAATGTGTGATATTTGTACAAGGTATTAGCCTGTATGAGGCTTGGTGCCACAATGTGAACACTTTGGTGTTTCTATGATATGAACTGTTCTGTGATTGAACTATTCAATATGAGCATGTTCTGTTTATACATGAACCGTTATTATTCAGTATGTGCTATTGATTCTAGCCGGACATAATGTGAATGAAAGAGAGTTGGGAATCAAAGGGAATGTAACTAATGTTTTAAAATGATAGGAATCGAGATTATTCTTATTATTCAAGCTGCTTCATAACCTTTGTTCGGTTATTGAAGTCTTACAAGAATGTTTGAATTCTTAAAGTTGTTTGTTCAACTGTTATGACTTGCTGGGCAATTGAATGCTCATACTTGCTTTAAATAAAAATATTTTCAGCGAACGATGTTAGAAATAACTTAAGGATCCCGGAAAAATCAAGTTGATCGGTATCCAGAAGAAGTGTCATTCATTATATGAATGTGCATGAGGATCAAGCGAAGACTTGTAATATAGAATGATAGAATTAAACTATAGAATAGTTTAATGAACGATTATGTATCCTTGGTGGCAGATAAAAGTCACTTGTTCAAGTTGTAAAGAATAATGTAAATATTCATTATTTGTAATGAAAGAGGTTTTAAGGTTTTAGAACCTGGGATTTGAGGATGTATATTGTTATATTTAGCTATATAATGATGTATGTTTGGAAGAAGTTGGGATCGTGACGTTTGAAATCCGGATGTAAAAATAGACCGGATTTTGGGGCATTACAGGTTGGTATCAAAGCTGATAGGTTATAAATCTTAGGTATGAGTACCTAAGACTATAATCGTAGAGAGAAGGATAAGGAGATCACCACGTGATCATAGTAAATCATAGTAATAAAGTAGTACGTTAAACGATGAATGATTTATAGCTAATGCTATGAATGAATGGTACTACGAAGTAGTACGGGAAGAAGAACTCAGATTGAGTTGTAAAGGATAGTATACGAATTGAGGACTCATGTGATAGCAGAGTTGTATGAACCTTTGTATGGGCAGAGGTTTGTGCTGGGTGTAACAACCACTCAGTTTATTATAGTGATAATCATTGAAATTGGTCACGCTATCAAGATGTATATGATGAGAAGGTGATTCCTTTCTCATGTATATACTTGATAGGTAGGGAACGATAAGGTAGGTCTTGAGTAGTTTTGAAACTCATACTTATGGTAAGTTCATGACTCATAATTATATGGTATATTTTGAACTTCTCAAATGAATGGACGCTTATGGTTGCATCCAGGATAGTTTTTAAACTCATATTATTGTGGAAAGTTCCTGAACTCATAATGTGTGGTAAGTTGATGGATCAGTATTTTAAGGTATAGGAATGTTTAGACTGAAATGAGTTATTTTCAGTAGACTTAACATTGAAGGTGCTAGAGAAGATTAAGTATTGTCACAAGTAAGACAATGAAGGAAGATGAAGGATAAGATATTCCAAGTCATCTAGATATGCTAGATTTCGAAGTTTCTTGAATTCGTGCTGAAGTGCGCATTTTGCAAAATGAAAGATTTGGTTCAATTTTTGGAACCAATGGATTTTAAAAGAACTATTCTTGATATGTCTATGCTAGTTGATTCAGCTAGATAGAAATTGATTTAAAATATCAAAATGAATTTTTATATCATCAGTGCATTTGATGCAAATATGGTAAAAGGATGGAGTTATTATTGCAACTGAACCTAGTGTTGGAAGTGATCTTAAGATCAACAACCTGCTATGGTATGATGTATAATGACGAAGTCATAAACTGACGAAGTCCTCAACGTACTGTGAAAAGTGCGGTATCATGACATCATGAAACGTTTTGATGTATTGCAAAAGAATTTAAAGAATTGGTCGATGTCAAGTGAGTTGACTAGACGAATGTTTCAAGTTGGTGTCCAATTTATTGGTATGGTCTAAGCTACTTGATTTGGCTAAGACGAATGGTATGTCATGATTAAAAGAAAATCGAGCTTTCTTTGAAGAGCTATGTCGAACCAAATTGTTTTGGTGCAGAATCTAATGATTAAGTCTAAGGTGAACATACCCTGAAATGGGGTTATACGATAGGTTGATCACCTACGTATGGAAGAGGTGGTTTACCTTCTTTGTGATTGTAAACTGACCGTGTAAGAAGGGTTTCATCGTGAAATCGTTAAACCTAGTAAGAGTTCATGGTCGATTTGACCCCTCAGCAAAAGTAAGAAATGTTTTAAAGGAATCCTTATATTCCTAGTTATTCCTTTCACTTCATGATTCTTGATAAGTTATGAAGGGTAGGGAATGTATGAAAGATAAGAACTTCTTCGAAGAGAAGTTGAGAAGAAGTGTTAGCTAAAATTTCGAGGACGAAATTCTTTGAAGAAGGGGAGAATGTGAGGACCCGGGTAAGGGTTTGGTTTTAAGAAATTCCGAAGATGAAATTTTTTTTAAGGAGGGAAGAATGTGACAACCCGGAAAATCGGATTTTCCAGAATTTAAGTTTAAAGAATTAGTTATTAATAAAATAAATTTTTATTAATACTATTCTGTGCTATGTGTTTATTAATCGTTCTATAACCTATAATGATTATTAATCGGGAGGATTCTAGTTACGAGCTAGACTGAAACCTACAAATCGAAGAAGGGTTAAAAATAGAAAATAGAAAATAAGAGAGGGAATGAAAATATACTCATTGCCATCGAAGAAGGGTTTAAAATAAAAGTCTTATTCTCGACGACATTGCCGTCGCTAATGACCCTGTCGATATATACTCATTCCCGACGGTAGTACCGTCGATGCTAACATTAGTGCCGTCATGTGACGCCCCCAAAATAGGTATACATCACCCATTTTGAGTCGTTAATAACATGGTACAGAAAACAACTACAACTTTATTAATACAACATAAAAACTGTGAGTTTAAATACAAATATTGTCGTCTAGACAATATTCATACCCAAATAAGTCATCATTACAATTATTGGTACATTATTTTACAAAAATGTTGAGGACTGCTAAAACAACTTTCTAGAATCATCATTCCACACCCCGACTAGAACTCGCTACATTCTCGCCTCCTGAGAAGAAAAATGGAACAAAAAGGAAAAAGGTGAGCTCAACTAGCCTAGTAAAGAATATTATGACTAAGATAATATAGAACAAATTATCGTTAGTCTTCAACAGGGAAAATCGATAAAATACAATAGACAACAAGTTTCGGATCAATATTCGCATAATGAAATAATAATTCATGTAAGAGTTACGAGAGAATGAAATCTACTATAATCTATGAATTTAAAAGTCCATCATCAATATTTTATCCCTCTAACATCAACCAATATTCATCTTGAATCAAATATTCATCTTTGCACTACTAGGTGCCAAAGATATTCATCACTTCAATCATGTTCATCTCAACACTGTATACATATTTTCACCACGGGCCAAAGATATTCATAAGAAAATCAACCATCTTTTCACTACAGGCCAAAGATATTCAGTAATACCATCATTTAGGACTAAGGATGATGAAAAATATTTTAAAGAAAACGAATCCAGTGAATCAAAATAACAAGTATTATGGATTCGTATTTTAAACAATCCGAGTTTAAAAATACTTCATAAATAATCATAGTGAAGTAAAATTCAAGAATGATCAAAACATGGATACAATCAAAGCTAGTATCCACAATAGATATTTTGGACAAAAAAATAAAATTTATTTTTTTTTTGTGAATAGTCAGATATCACGTGAATAAGTAACTCCGATAATAAAAGACAAGAATTTCACAAGAAAAATCTTACCAATATTCTGACATAATGATATTAGAAGAAATAATATCATTTAAAAAAAACTATCCCTTACCTTGAAAAGATCAGATTTCTATTTGGAATAATAGGATATAGTGTCAAGGAACTTGCACCAGATAGCAACACTCAAAGTATCAAAATACTCACAAGAATATGCTCGATAATATAGAGAGAGAAAGAGAGAGAAAACTTTAGTTTCTGGTGTGATTTTCAATTCTAACCTAAGCACCCTATTTATAGGAAAATGCTTAGAACACCAAAGCAGAAAATTTAATAAAATATAAATATAATTATATAAATTTTCCTTAGCCCACCTTTTTGACCAAAATATCAACCACACATGTGCAAAAAACGGTTTTCTAAACAAAAATATTTAAAACTCCAAAAATCAATTCAGACCCGATAGAACGAAACTTCAATAATTCACAATAAATAGCCCTTTTATCAGAAAAATTCGAACCTCATATTTTTTCCATAGGAAATTCCATTATCTACAACTTTGTAAGTTTAAGTTTTTCCAAATTCCAAGCAGAAGTTGACCAAAATCCATAAACCAAGCGATTTTACTGCTATAAACCAATTTCAGTCAAGAAATGGGGTCCACCGACATGTTTAACATGTTTTAAACATTAACTGTAACAAAAATACTCCTCATATACTCATATATCCAACATTCATTGTAAAAATATCACCATTATTATATTATTAAAATATAATAATATATTTAAATGAATTATTTATCGTAAAAGATAAAATAACATTTTTTCAACAATTGTCACATTAAAATTTTCTCCATCTATATCCACATAAAATGAATATTTTCCTTATAATATAAATCAATAATTAATTATTCACAAATAATATTACGTAATCACAATCATCGATAATAAATTTCGTGTAGTTCCTGTGAAAGAGGAGGCTTTCCAATAAGGATTTCTCCATCAAATAATATGCAATTAGGTGACCAAAACCTCTCCTTGTATGTAACTTTCTAGACATTGCCAATAATGTTATCTAATAATATTATTCAAATAATATGAATTATTAATCGATAATGAAAATAATGTGTAGTGACAATTATTGAAATTTTGACCTCGAAATCGACGTCAACCTTACTATTTCAAAATAATAAATAGAGGAAATTTAATTTCATTTATGGTGTTTCTCCTTATGAAAAAGGTGAGTGAGGATACCTCGCTTTCATTTTCGTGTCCAACTCCTGTGTCATTTCCTCAATAGCATGGTTTCTCCACAAAACTTTAACTTGTGGTATGACCTTTTCAGACGTAAGACATGCTCCTTCTTATCCAAGATCTTGACAGTACCTCCTCATGACGTTAAGTCTTCTGGCTATCTCATCCTCCGGTTCTAACTCAATAACGTGGTTCGGGTCTTTCACATATTACTAAGCACATGATATATGAAAAACATTATGAACACGAGACATACTTGGAGGTAACGCAAGTCTATAGGCTACATTTCCTACTCTGGCCAAGAATCAAATGGACCAATAAATCGTGGATTGAGCTTTTCTCTCTCCCTAATCTTGTAACTCCCTTCCATGGGGCAACACGCAACAATACATGATCCCCAATACTGAATTCCACGTCCTTTTGATGAAGATCCGCATAACTCTTTTGTCGATCTTGAGCCATTTGTATACGTTGTCGAATTATTTGGATCTTTTCCGTAGTCATACGTACCAACTCGGGTCCCAAGAATGTTGCTTCACCCACCTCATCCCAACATATTGGAGAGCGACACTTTCATCCATACAATGCTTCAAATGGAGCCACACCTATACTTGTCTGATAACTGTTGTTGTAGGAGAATTACACCAATGGTAAATACTTATCCCAACTCCCTTTGAAATCAAGGACACAGAGTCTTAATAGATCTTCAAGAGTTTGAATAGTCCTCTCTGATAGTCCGTCCGTTTGAGGATGGTATGCCGAACTGAATTATAAATCCGTACCCATAGCTTTTTGCAAGCTAACCCAAAATTATGAAGTGAATCTTGGGTCACGATCCAAAACTATGGATACTGGCATACCATGCAATCTCACAATCTCATTTACATACATATGAGCAAGACGTTCAATGGAATAAGTCTCCCATATCGGCAAGAAATGAGCAGACTTGGTTAATCTATCAACAATAACAAAAATAGCATTTATGCCTTGAGAAACTGTGGGAAGACCCGTAACGAAATCCATGGTAATGTGTTCCCACTTCCATTTCAGAATCTCAAGTGGTTGCAATGGACCCTTAGGCACTTGATGCTCCGCCTTTACACGTTGACAAGTTAAACACCTCGAGATAAACTTCGCGATCTCTTTCTTCATATTGTTCCACCAAAATGTATGTCGAAGATCATGATACATTTTCGTACTTCCATGATGGATTGCAAATGGTGTATTGTGTGCCTCCATCATGATCTTGTTCTTTAAATCAGAATCGCTAAGAACTCAAAATCTGGAGTAGACTCGAAGTATTCCTTCTTCATTGATTCTAGCTTCCAGAATAACACCTTTGTGTACTTTCTTCTTCATACGCATCAGCTGCAGGTCGGTGGCTTGAGCAACTTTAACTTCATCGATTAAAGTTGGTTCTATGCGTATACTTGACATCATCGTACTCGTTCCTGCATATGATATTCTACTCAACGCGTCGGCTACCAAGTTTGCTTTTCCAGGATGGTATTGAATGGTGTAGTCATAATCTTTTAATAGCTCAAGCCAACGTCGTTGTCGCATGTTGAGTTCCTTTTGGGTGAAGAAATATTTAAGGCTTTTATGGTTTAAATATATCACCACTTTCTCTTCATATAGATAGTGCCTCTAGATCTTTAGCGCGAAAACGACTGCTGCCAACTCTAGATCATGAGTAGGATAATTCCTCTCATATTCTTTAAGTTGTCGCGAGGCATAGGCTATGACTTTCCCACGTTGCATGAGAACACATCCTAACCCTTTGCCTGAAGCATCGTTGTAGATAATAAATCCATCTGAACCAGATGGTATTGTCAGAACAGGTGTCGAAATAAGTCTCCTCTTGAGCTGTTGGAAACTCTTCTCGCATTCCTCGCTCCATACGAATTTTGTATCTTTCCGAGTCAGCTGAGTTAACGGAGTAGCGATTCGAGAAAATCCTTCCACGAATCTCCGATAATAACCAGCTAAGCCCAAAAAGCTATGTGACTTTGGTTATCGATTTTGGTTGCTCCCAACTTTGTATTGCCTCAATCTTCGCTGGGTCAACAGATACTCCATGTTTTGACACCACGTGCCCAAGGAATGCTATTTCCTCAAGCCAGAATTCGGATTTCTTCAACTTAGCATATAGCTTGTTTTCACGAAGCCTTTGGAGTACCAGCTTCAAATGGTGCTCATGATCTTCACGGCTTTTGGAATATATGAGAACGTCATCAATAAAGACAACAACGAACTGATCCAAATAGTCCTTGAATACTCAGTTCATCATATCCATGAAAGTTGTAGGAGCATTAGTTAATCCAAAAGACATGACTAAAAATTCATAATGCCCGTATCGAGTTTTGAAAGAAGTCTTTGGAATATCCTCAATTCTAATCTTCAGCTGATGATATCCAGAACGAAGATCGATCTTTGAAAAGAATTGTGCTCCTTGCAACTGGTCAAACAGGTCATCAATACGAGGTAACAGATACCTATTCTTGATGGTTACATGGTTCAATTCTCGATAGTCAATACAAAGTCGCATACTCCCGTCTTTCTTCTATACAATTAAAACAGGACCACCCCAAGGAGATTTACTATGATGAATGAAACCGATGTCCAACAACTCATGTAGTTGGACCTTTAACTCCTGTAGTTCAATAGGAGCCATTCAATATGGGGTTTTAGAAATGGGCTTTGTACCAGGTTCAAGATCAATAAAGAATTCAACTTCACGTTCTGGGGGTAGACCGGGAAGTTCTTCAGGAAACAAGTCAGGAAATTTACTAACAACAGGAATATTATTCAAATCTAACGTGTCTTTAGTCAAATTCATAACATGGGCTAAGAAAGCTTGACATCCATTTTTCAATAAACGAATAGCTTTATGACTAGATATGACAGTGATTGAATTTAATGGTTTAGTTGCTTGAATTCATACAACAGGATGGTTAGGAATATGAAAACTAACAACCTTACGAAAACAATCAATTTTGGCATGATGAGTAGTTAACCAATCAATCCCTAAAATCACATCAAAAGCAAGTATCTTTAAAGAGATAAGGTCAACATGTAATGTGATGGTGCCAACTTGGATCAAACAAGATTTATAAACAGTAGATGTGATGAACGTTTCTCCTAACGGAGTCTCCACAGATAAATCAAAGTCTAATTTCTCCGGAGTTAAGTTTAAACGTTGAACACAAGCAGGAGAGATAAATGAATGGGTAGCACCTGTATCAAGTAAGGTATAAACTTTGCAAGAATTTATGATTAGCTTACCCATGATCACCTCGTTTGGGTTCCTCGCATTTTGACCAGTCACAACAAACACTCTTCAAGGAACCGTTGACTTTGACTTTTTAGGACAACCTTTTGAGTCACCATCCCCGCTGGACTTGGTTTCGCTACCGTACAATCTCGAGCGATATGTCCTTCCTTTCCATAATTATAACATACCTTGACCTGTTGTGGGAAGTTTGGGCTGATATGTCCCTCTTTTCCACATTTATAGCATACGACTAATGGCCGTTCTCCTCCCTTAGAACCAGTTGCTGCTAGTGTTGACATCTTCACATGGTCATTGTTGAATCTCCTCTTTTTCAAACCTCCTCCCGACTCGCTTCTTCTATTCTCATGGCCATGATTACCACCAGAGTGGTTACCGCCTTTGTTCGTATTCTTCTTTCTCTGCTGGTTATCGTTATTCTGATGACCGCTGTCACCAGTATGATCCTGATTATGGTCCCTCGGTTGAACGTACTCGTTATCTCGCTCTAACAATTGAGCCCTGTTGACAACATCTGAATAGAGAGAAAATTTATATGAAATGAGATATCGACGATACGCGGGTTTCAAACCTCTCGTAAACATCCGCGTCTTACGTTCCTCATTCTCCACTAAATGAGGTGCAAACCTCGATAACTCTGCAAACTTTGCCTCGTACTGGGACACCATCATGTTATTTCATTCCAGTCTAATGAACTCCACTTCCTTCATATTGATTTAATACTTTCGTGAAAGTACTTGTCATTGAAAAGTTTTCAAATATTTCCCAAGACATGCCGAAAAGCGGCTGGATGGGTACGCTTCATAGATTCCCACCAAGAATCGCCTCATTACTTTTAACATAAAGGTGGCGAATGGAACCTTCTCGTTTTCTCCGCATCCCAAGATATCAATATCTTGGTGATTTGTTTGACCCACGCTTCGCTTTTAATCGGATCCGCTTTCCCTGCACTCGTGGTCCCAACTCTTTGAATCGCTGGTCGTGACAAACCGCGTATGCGTTGTTATCATTTCCACTTATATTTTGTACACGAAGTCTCCTCGCTCTAATTTTGCATGAATCGCAAAAAGCTTCTAAACATCCCGTCATTCATCATCTCGCCAGTGGTGTTGTTCATAGGAGGAACATTGCCACTGTTGCACGTTTCTCCTCGCTGGTGAGTAAAGGTGTCTCCACTGGCCTCATTTACTCCATCGGTAACATTCTCAACGACATTCTCAAATACCGCCATAAAAACAAGGGTTAATTAAGGAAATCAACATATCACATAATATCCCTATATATCGACCAACTAACAAATAAGCTTTAGTAGGACACACTAATAAGGATTTACTCGCCTCTCCCTCCTAGTTTTATTCCCGATCTCCGCCAGAGATCATATCCCTAAGCTCGATATTAATCATGACGCCCAAAAAAATAGGTATACATCACCCATTGAGAGAGTCACAATAACATGGTATGTAAACAACTACAACTTTATTAATACAACATATAAAATCGTGAGTTTAAATACAAATATTGCCATCTAGACAATATTCACACCCAAATAAGTCCTCATTACAATTATTGGTACATTATTTTACAAAAATGGTGAGGACTACTAAAACAACTTTCTAGAACCATCATTCCACCCCGACTAGTACTCGCCGCTACATTCTCGCCTCCCCGAGAAGAAAAATGGAACAAAAAGAAAAGGGTGAGCTCAACTAGCCCAAAAGAATATTATGACTAAGATAATATAAAACAAATTATCGTTAGTCTTCAACAGGAAAAATCTGATAAAATACAATAGACAACAAGTTTCAGATCAATATTCGCAATGAAATAATAATTCATGTAAGAGTTACGTAGAGAATGAAATCTACTATAATCTATGAATTTAAAAGTCCATCATCAATATTTTATCCTCGTAACATCAATCAATATTCATCTTGAATCAAATATTCATCTTTGCACTACAGCCAAAGATATTCATCATCACTTGGTCATGTTCATCTCAACACTGTACATCTTTGCACCACGGCCAAAGATATTCATAAGAAAATCAACCATCTTTGCACTACAAAGCCAAAGATATTCAAGAATACCATCATTTAGATCGAGGATGATGAAAAATATTTTAAAGAAAACGAATCCAAGTGAAACAAAAGAACAAATATTATGGATTCGACTTTTAAACAATCCGAGTTCAAAAATACTTCATAAATAATCATAGTGAAGTAAAATTCAAGAATGATCAAAACATGGATACAATCAAAGCTAGTATCCATAATAGATATTTTGACAAAAAAAAAAATTTAATTTTTTCGTGAATTTTGTCGATTCGTGAATAGTGTCAGATACGTGAATAGTGTCATATACGTGAATAGTAACCCCGACACTAAAAGACAAGAATTTCACAAGAAAAAAAATCTTACCAATATTTCCAAGATAATGATATTAGAAGAAATAATATCATTTTAAAAAAAAATAATATCCCTTACCTTGAAAAGAAAAGATTTAAACCGAATATCGGATATAGTGTCAAAGGAACTTGCACCAGATAGCAACACTCAAAGTATCAAAATACTCACAAGAATACGCCGATAATATAGAGAGAGAGAGAGAGAAACTTTCGCTTTCGTGTGATTTTCAATTCTAACCTAAGCACCCTATTTATAGAAAATGCTTAGAACACCAAAAAGTAAAATTTAATAAAATAATAATATATATATATAAATTTTCTACGCCACCTTAGATTGACTGATTCAAAGCAATCAAATCACACATGCCCACCCACAAAAAAATGCAAAAATGTTTTTCTTAAAAAAAATAATTAAAACTCCAAAAATCAATTATTTTAACTTCGTAACTTCAATAATTCATAATAAATAGCCCTTTTATCAAAAAAATTCAAACCTCATGTCTTTTCCATAGGAAATTTCATTCTCTACAACTTTTGTAAGTTTAAGTTTTTCCAAATTCCAAATGTAAATCGATCAAATCCACAAAAACGGACGATTTTACAAGCTATAATCAAATTTCAACCAAGAAATGGGGTCCACAAACATGTTTAATATGTTTTAAACATTTTTTGTAACAAAAATACTCTTCCTCCTCATATATTCATATATCCACATTCATTGTAAAAATATCACCATTATTATATTATTAAAATATAATAATATATTTAAATGAATTATTTATCGTAAAAGATAAAATAACAATTTTTCAACAATTGTCACATTTAAAAATTTTCTCCATCTATATCCACATAAAATGAATATTTTCCTTATCATATAAATCAATAATTAATTATTCACAAATAATATTATGTAATCACAATATCGACAAACTGTGCGCTCAGAGAAAGAGGGGCTTTCCAATAAGGATTTCTCTCATCGGGCGCCGCAATTAGGTGACCAAACCTCTCCTTAGATGTAACTTTCTAGACATCGCTAATAATGTTATCTAATAATATTATTCAAATAATATGAATTATTGATCCGATAATGAAAATATCGTAGTAGTGACAATTATGAAACAACAATAATATAAAATATCAACGTAGCAATTATCGAATCAATAAAATAAAATATTGAATAAAGAATTCATCGTAATAATTATCGAGTAATGCCTTCCTACGTAAGAATCAATAATTGGTGCAATACCGTGTGCTATGCATCGTGTTTTAACCAACGGGTATTCCAACAACAAGATAATGTGAATAACTACGCCGTTATTTATAAACAACTTATACTTGCTGCTTTTTTCATCCAATCAAGCTTTCCGTTATGGGCCCACACAAGGTCGCTACCACCGCATTTAATATTCCCGACAAAGAAGAATATTCCACCACCAAACGAATATTCTCCGATAAAAATGAATATTTTATAACCACTGTGATATTTAAAATATTTATGATTTTACCCATAACTAACCACATTAATCAAATCAACCCTTACTATTTCAAAATAATAAATAGAGGAAATTTAATTTTATTTATAATAAGTTGGGGTCTTACAACCTCCCTCCTTATGAAATTTTTCGTCTCTAAATCGACGACGACGCACTCGTGTGTTTCAAAAGGTGAGGATACTCGCTTTCATTTCGCTTCCAACTCCCTGTGTCATTTCCTCAATAGCATGGTTTCTCCACAAAACTTTAACTTGTGGTATGACCTTTCACGTAAGACATGCTCCTTCCTATCCAAGATCTTGACAGTACCTCCTCGACGTTAAGTCTTCTGGCTATCTCATCCCGGTTCTAACTCAATAACGTGGTTCGGGTCTTTCACATATTTACGGCTAATGATATATGAAAAACATTATGAACACGAGACATACTTGAGGTAACGCAAGTCTATAGGCTACATTTCCTACTTACCTGGCCAAGAATCAAATGGACCAATAAATCGTGGATCGAGCTTTCTCTCTTCCCAAATCTTGTAACTCCCTTCCATGGGCAACACGCAACAATACATGATCCCCAATACTAAATTCCACGCCCTTTCGATGAAGATCCGCATAACTCTTTTGTCGATCTTGAGCCATTTTTGTATACGCTGTCGAATCATTTGGATCTTTTTCATAGTCATACGTACTCAACTCGGGTCCCAACAATGTTGCTTCACCCACCTCATCCCAACATATCGAGAGCGACACTTTCGCCCATACAATGCTTCAATGGAGCCACACCTATACTTGCTCGATAACTCGTTGTCAGTAGAGAATTCCACCAATGGTAAATACTTATCCCAACTCCCTTTGTGAAATCTAGGACACAGTAGTCTTAATAGATCTTCAAGAGTTTGAATAGTCCTCTCTCGATTGTCCGTCCGCTTTGAGGATGGTATGCCGAATCAATCGTAAACTGCGCCCATAGCTTTTTGCAAGCTAACCCAAAATCGTGAAGTGAATCTTGGGTCACGATCCCAAACTATGGATACCGGCATGCCATGCAATCTCACAATCTCATTTACATATATATGAGCAAGACGCTCAAGGAATAAGTCTCCCAGACGGCAAGAAATGAGCAGACTTGGTTAATCTATCAACAATAACCCAAATAGCATTTATGCCTTGAGAAACTGTGGGAAGACCCGTAACGAAATCCATGGTAATGTGTTCCCACTTCCATTTCGGAATCTCAAGTGGTTGCAATGGACCCTTAGGCACTTGATGCTCCGCCTTTACACGCCGACAAGTTAAACACCTCGAGATAAACTTCGCGATCTCTCTCTTCATATTGTTCCACCAAAATGTATGTGTCAAGATCACGATACATTTTGGTACTTCCGTGATGGATTGCAAATGGTGTATTGTGTGCCTCCATCATGATCTTGTTCTTTCAAATCGTAATCGTTAGAACACAAAGTCCGGAGTGGACTCAAGTATTCCTTCTTCATCGATTCTCGCTTCTCGAATAGCACCTTCTTGTACTTTCTTCTTCATACGCATCACCCCGGTTCTGGGGCTCGAGCAACTTTAACTTTCTTCATCGATTAAAGTTGGTTCTACGCGATACTTGACATCATCGCACTCGCTCCTCGCAGATATGATCTTCTACTCAACGCGCTACCACCACGCTTGCTTTTCCGTGATGGTATGAATGGTGTGGTCATAATCTTTTAACAGCTCGAGCCAACGTCGTTGTCGCATGTTGAGTTCCTTTTGGGTGAAGAAATATTTGAGGCTTTTATGGTCTGAATATATCTCCACTTTCTCTCCATATAGATAGTGCCTCCAGATCTTTAGCGCGAAAACGACTGCTGCCAACTCTAGATCATGAGTAGGATAATTCCTCTCATATTCTTTAAGTTGTCGCGAGGCATAGGCTATGACTTTCCCACGTTGCATGAGAACACATCCTAACCCTTTGCCCTCAAGCATCATTATCAGATAATAAATCCATCCGAACCAGATGGTATTGTCGTAACAAAAGCCAAATGAGTCTCCTCTCGAGCTCTTGGAAACTCTTCTCGCATTCCTCGCCCATATGAATTTTGTATCTTTTCGAGTCACCGAAGTTAACGGAGTAGCGATTCGAGAAAATCCTTCCACGAATCTCCGATAATAACCAAACTAAGCCCAAAAAGCTACGTGACGATTTGCCATCATCGACTTTGCTTTCTCCCAACTTTGTATTGCTTCAATCTTCACGGGTCAACAGATACTCCATGTTTTGACACCACGCGCCCAAGGAATGCTACTTCCTCAAGCCGTAACTCGTGATTTCTTCAACTGGCATATATAGCTTGTTTTCACGAAACCTTTCGAGTACCAAATTTTCAAATGGTGCTCATGATCTTCACGACTTTTGAATATATGAGAATGTCATCAATAAAGACAACAACGAATCGATCCAAATAGTCCTGAATACTCGGTTCATCATATCCATGAAAGTCGCAGCAGGAGCATTAGTCAATCCAAAAGACATGACTAAAAATTCATAATGCCCAGATCGAGTTCAAGGCGCTTTGAATATCCTCATTCTAATCTTCACCGATGATATCCGTAAACTAAGATCGATCTTTGAAAAGAATTGTGTTCCTTGCAATCGGGTCAAAAACAGTCATCAATACGAGGTAACTGGATACCTATTCTCGATGGTGACATGGTTCAATTCTCGATAGTCAATACAAAGTCGCGATACCCTTTCTTTTCTTCTTTACAAATAAAACAGAGCACCCCAAGGAGATGTACTAGACGAATGAAACCGATGTCCAACAACTCCCGTCAGAGTTGGACCTTTAACTCCCCAAGTTCAATAGAGCCATTCGATATGGGGTTTTAGAAATGGGCTTTTTGTACTGTGTTCAAGATCAATAAAGAATTCAACTTCACGCTCGGGGTAGACCGAAGTTCTTCAGAAACACGTCAGAAATTTACTAACAACAGAATATTATTCAAATCGACGTGTCTTTATTCAAATCCATAACATGGGCTAAGAAAGCTTGACATCCGCTTTTTCAATAAACGAATAATTTTATGACTAGATATGACAAATGATGATTTTAATGGTTTAGTTGTTTGAATTGCATACAACAAAGTTGGTTAGAATATGAAAACTAACAACCTTATTTAAAACAATCAATTTTGGCATGATGAGTAGTTAACCAATCAATCCCTAAAATCACATCAAAAGCAAGTATCTTTAAAGAGATAAGGTCAATGTGTAATGTGATGGTGCCAACTGGATCAAACAAGATTTATAAACAAAGTGGATGTGATGAAAGTTTCTCCTAACTGAGTCTCCACAGATAAATCAAAGTCTAATTTCTCCTGAGTTAAGTTTAAACGCTGAGCACAAAGCAGAGAGATAAATGAATGGGTAGCACCCAGATCAAGTAAGGTATAAACTTCGCAAGAATTTATGATTAGCTTACCCCCGATGATCACCTCATTTGGGTTCCTCGATTTTGACCAAACCACGACAAACGCTTCTTTCAGAACCGCTGACTTTGACTTTTTCTGGGACAAATTTTGAGTCACCATCCTCACTGGACTTGTTTTTGCTACCGCATAATCTCGAGCGATATGTCCTCTTCCACCACAATTATAACATACCTTGAACTGCTCAGGGCGTTTCAATGATATGTCCTCTTTTCCACATTTATAAGATACGACCGTGGTCGGTTCTCTCTCCTTAGAACCGCCATTGTTGCTTGTGTCGTGTCGACGCCTTCACATGGTCATCATTGAATCTCCTCTTTTAAAATCTCCTCCCGACTCGCTTCTTCTTCTATTCATGGCCATGATTACCACCAGAGTGGTTACCGCTTTTTCCGTATTCTTCTTTCTCCGCCGGTTATCATTGTTTCGATGATTTTATCACCAAGATGATCCTCGGTTATGGTCCCTCATTGAACGATACTCGTTATCTCGCTTCTAAACAATTGAGCCCTCGCTGACAACATCCGAATAGAGAGAAAATTTATGAGAAATGAGATATCGACGATGCGGGTTTCAAACCTCTCGTAAACATCCGCCATACGCTCCTCATTCTCCACCAAATGAGGCAAAACTCGATAACTCGCAAACTTTGCCTCGATCGGGACACCGCCATGTTATTTTGTTCCAATCTAATGAACTCCACTTCCTTCATATGATTTAATACTTTCGTGAAAGTACTTGTCATTGAAAAGTTTTTCAAACGTCTCCCAAGACATGCCGAAAAGTACCGGATGGGTACGCTTCACGTATTCCCACCAAGAATCCGCCTCATTACTTTTAACATAAAGGTGGCGAATGGAACCTTCGTTTCTCCGCATCCCAAGACATCGAATATCTTGGTGATTTGTTCGACCCACGCTTTCTCGCTTTAATCGGATCCCGTTTTTCCCGTAACTCGTGGTCCCAACTTCGAATCGCTTGGTCGTGATAAAACCGCGTGCGTTGTTATCATTTCCACCGTATTTTGTACACGAAGTCTCCTCGTTCGATTTTTGCATGAATCGCAAAAAGCTTCTAAACATCCCGCTGCTCATCATCTCGCTCTGGTGGTGTTGTTCACAGGAGGAACATTGCCACTGTTGCACGACGTTCTCCTCGCTGTGGAGTAAAGGTGTCTCCACGGCCTCATTTACTCCATCGTTAATATTCTCAACCGACATTCTCAAATATCGCCATAAAACAAGGGTTAATTAAAGAAATCAACATATCACATAATATCCCTATATATCGACTCAACCAACAAATAAGCTTAGTAGGACACACTAGCTAAGGATTTACCTGCTCTCCCTCCTAGTTCTATTCCCGATCTCCGCCAGAGATCATATCCCTAAGCTCGATATTAATCATGACGCCCCCAAAATAGGTATACATCACCCATTTTGAGTCACAATAACATGGTATGTAAACAACTACAACTTTATTAATACAACATAAAAACTGTGAGTTTAAATACAAATATTGCCATCTAGACAATATTCACACCCAAATAAGTCCTCATTACAATTATTGGTACATTATTTTACAAAATGGTGAGGACTACTAAAACAACTTTCTAGAACCATCATTCCACACCCCGACTAGAACTCGCTACATTCTCGCCTCCTGAGAAGAAAAATGGAACAAAAGGAAAAGGGTGAGCTCAACTAGCCCAGTAAAGAATATTATGACTAAGATAATATAGAACAAATTATCGTTAGTCTTCAACAGGAAAAATCTGATAAAATACAATAGACAACAAGTTTCAGATCAATATTCGCAACGGAAATAATAATTCATAGAAGAGTTACGTAGAGAATGAAATCTACTATAATCTATGAATTTAAAAGTCCATCATCAATATTTTATCCCTGTAACATCAATCAATATTCATCTTGAATCAAATATTCATCTTTGCACTACAGGCCAAAGATATTCATCAGTCGGTCATGTTCATCTCAACACCTGTACATCTTTGCACTACGGGCCAAAGATATTCATAAGAAAATCAACCATCTTTTGCACTATGTGCCAAAGATATTCAAGAATATCATCATTTAGGATCGAGGATGATGAAAAATATTTTAAAGAAAACGAATCCAGTTGAAACAAAAGAACAAATATTAAGGATTCGTATTTTAAACAATCCAAGTTCAAAAATACTTCATAAATAATCATAAAGTGAAGTAAAATTCAAGAATGATCAAAACATGGATACAATCAAAGCTAGTATCCATAATAGATATTTTGGACAAAACAAAAATTTAATTTTTTTCGTGAATAAGTGTCGATTCGTGAATATGTCAGATACGTGAATAGTGGTCGTATACGTGAATAGTAACCCTACACTAAAAGACAAGAATTTCACAAGAAAAATCTTACCAATATTCCAAGATAATGATATTAGAAGAAATAATATCATTTTTTTAAAAAATAATATCCCTTACCTCAAAAAAGATAAGATTTCTAAAATGAATATCGGATATAGTGTCAAGGAACTTCAATCAGATAGCAACACTCAAAGTATCAAAATACTCACAAGAATACGCCGATATATAGAGAGAGAGAGAGAGAAACTTCAGCTTTCCGTGTGATTTTCAATTCTAACCTAAGCACCCTATTTATAGAAAATGCTTAGAACACCAAAGTAAAAATTTAATAAAATAATATATATATATTTATATAATTTTTCCTTAGCACACCTTAATTTGATTCAAATCATCACCAAACACATGTCCACAACCCACCAAAACAAAAAAAAAATTTTTTTAAAAAAAATAATTAAAACTTCCAAAAAATCAATTATTTCGAACTTCTAACTTCAATAATTCATAATAAATAGCCCTTTTATCGTAAAAAATTTGAACCTTATGTCTTTTTCCATAGGAAATTCCATTCTCTACAACTTTGTAAGTTTAAGTTTTTCCAAATTCCAAATGTAAAGTTGATCAAATCCACAAACGGATGATTTTATAAGCTATAATCAAATTTCACCAAGAAATGGGGTCCACAAACATGTTTAACATGTTTTAAACATTAATTGTAATAAAAAATACTCTTCCTCCTCATATATTCATATATCCCACATTCATTGTAAAATATCACCATTATTATATTATTAAAATATAATAATATATTTAAATGAATTATTTTATCGAAAAAAGATAAAATATCAATTTTTCAACAATTGTCACATTAAAAATTTTCTCCATCTATATCCACATAAAATGAATATTTTCCTTATCATATAAATCAATAATTAATTATTCACAAATAATATTATGTAATCACAATATCGACAACCAGTGCGCTTCCTCAGAAAGAGGGGCTTTCCAATAAGGATTTCTCCTCATCGGCGCCGCAATTAGGTGACCAAACCTCTCCTTAGATGTAACTTTCTAGACATTGCCAATAATGTTATCTAATAATATTATTCAAATAATATGAATTATTGATCCGATAATGAAAATATCGTAAAGTGACAATTATCAAACAACAATAATATAAAATATCAACGTAGCAATTATCAATCAATAAAATAAAATATTGAACAAGAATTCATCGTAATAATTATCGAGTAATGCCTTCCACGTAAGAATCAATAATCGTGCAATACCGCGTGCTATCGTGTTTTAACCACCGGTATTCCAACAAGATAATCTCAGAATAACTACGCCGCTATTTATAAACAACTTATACTTGTCGCTTTTTCATCCAATCGCTCATTATGGGGCCCACATAAGGTCAGGCCGTCGCATTTAATATTCCCCGACAAGAAGAATATTCCACCACCAAACTAATATTCTCCGATAAAAATGAATATTTTATAACCACTTGCATATTTGAAATATTTTATGAGATTTTACCCATAACTAACCACATTAATCAAATCAACCCTTACTATTTCAAAATAATAAATAGAGGAAATTTAATTTTATTTATAATAAGTTGGGGTCTTCTATCGATTTTTTTTCGCCGAGGACTAAGGATAATTTGTTCTACATTATCTTACTTATAATATTCTTTATCGGCCTATTTGTGCTCACCCTTTTGTTTCACAATTCATTTCAGGTAATAAGGGTGTACCTGGGTCGAGTGGGGATAACAGGGGAATAGAGTGATGGTTTGTGACTGTTGAAGTTTCTAAATACATTATAAAATAGCATTTCAATATATAATTGTATTGAGAACTTAAAATGTGTGTGTCGTATTTTATACGTCATTTAATAATTGATTTTGGCAAACAACAATAGGGTGAGGAGAACCCGACTGTAAAAACGTGAAAAATGCACCCCATTAGAATGAGGAGGACTGAAATATTCTTGTGTTCCCTTGAAGACTTGAAATATTTTTTGCTGTATTTTATATGACATTTTAATAATTTGGGTGTGTATATTCTTTTATTATATTTTGTACAATATTTGTATTGAAACTCTCAACTTATGTGTTGTCGTATTTTGCACGATAGTTTAACAGTTGTATAAATGAAGTTTGTATTTGGATTTAGTAGCTTGTATCTAGCGACTCGGAATGGGTTGTGTGGACCTATTTTGGGGGCGTCACATTTGGTATCAAAGCTTAGGGATATGGTTTATGGCGGATGTCTGAGATTAGAACTGGGAGAGGAGAGATGAGTAATATCCTTCGCTAGTGTATGTCCTACCTAAGCTGAATTTTCTTAATAAGTTAACAAATTTGATATGTCAATTAACCTTTGTTTTGAAGCTGTATTCTGGAATAATATTTGAAATGCAAGAGACAAGCAATGGAGAAATCATGATATAAAGGAAATGACTGGGAAGATAGAATCTGAAATGAAAGTAAGGTATTCTCACCTCTTTGAACTACCAGGTACGTAAATTTCGGGGACAAAATTTTATAAGGAGGGGAGATTGCAAGACCCCAAAATTTATGAAATGAAAGTATTCAATTTTATTATAATTATTATTTTATTCAGAAAATAGTTATATTGACAAAAGTTTAAAGTTAAGGGTGATATGTGAAAATTTTACAAAGTAAGCAAGTTGTCATAAAATATTCGTTGTGTCAGAGAATATGTTAGAGTTTATGCCCTAGAGGCCAATTATTTGATATAATTGCTTAACGTTTTGATATTATATTTGATTGAATAAATGAATGATTTTATTATGGTTTTATTTACTGCGTTATATAAATGTTAACATAATAAAAAAATCCTTAGAATAGTGATACAAATTATATAGTTTCAAGTATGTGACTTGAACATGAGATTATATAATTACAAGTATTATCATTGTTCTTAAATATCCCTAGTCGAGTATCATTGTTGATGGCACAACAATGATGCATTAAGACTAGAATATGGATTGACTGATGACCAAATCTCATTGGTCATAAATATATGAGATATTAAGTCAATGTATAGGTACATATTAGAGAACGATGTACTGGACAGACCCACCATGAGAATTCTACGTGGAACATTATGCAAAGTGTCATTAGCGATTCTCATAGTGACAATGATGTAATGGTCCTTCGACCTGAAATCACTATATTACTACACGGGAATTTATGTACTTTGATATCATCAAATGTCACCTTTAATAGGGTGGACTATAAAGGTGATTATTGGGTACATCATGAATCGTCTGAGGAATATGAGTGATCTAGATGGAATTTAACCATCCTATATATTAGGGGTGATATCCATAGGCCTCTTGATTGAGTAGGACTATGAAATGCATGGTCATGCTCAAATAGTGATTTGTTTCATATAGTCTACTCATTGATCAAGAAAACTCAGATTAAATTATGAAGAGTATGACACATTCCATGACTCGAGTTTAATCTAGGATATTAAGGTTAAAAGGATTAAATTACATTGAAACATTGGTCACTAAAAGGTTGCATCGAATCATCAATCTTATTATTACTTGGGTAGCAGTGATGCATTACTAGATGCCGCTCACTGTTTATAATTTTATAATATGATTTTAAAATTATTGCGAACGTAATAATAACCTATAGGGTTACACACATAGAACGTAATTAAAAGGAAATTAATTTAAATTGTAAAGATTTAAATATATCAATATGATTGATAGTATTTAAATTATGAATTTAAATTAATAGTATAATTTATATATAGGTATATTAATTAAGAAAGACTTAATTAATATATATATATATATAAATTCGAATTTTATTAGGTTTTGAATAAATCCTTTTAATCGCTATATATATGATATGTAGCAGCCATTTTAGGTATTATTCATAAACCAAAAACCCTAGCCGCTCTTAGAGAGAGACAAGAGAGAAAACCTTTCGAAAATCCTGTTCCTTTGGTGGGCTAGTACCGCAAGTCCTTTTTGCAAAATCGTGCGACGGTTCGTGCTACGTTCGTGTAGATACCATAGAGATGTAGTTTTGTGAGGAATTGCGTTAGAGATTCAAAGCATTTCTGAAGAACTTTCATATTCGGTATAATTTCTTTACACTGAATTAATTGATTTTCGCATGGATCCTGTTTAGGGTTTCGAAAATTGCTTTGATTATTTTATTTTTCCGCTGCGTTTTTATGCCGAAATCCCTACGGAATAATTGTTTGGTCATGGAATAGTCTTTTTGTCAGGAAATATTTGTATGACGACGCAATCATTGGTGAATCCCACACAGAATAACTGTAGGATATAGAAAGCGACAAAAATAACCTTTTTATAAAAATAAGCAAAACTTTTACCGTTAACTGTTGGAATATAGGTGATAAAAGAATAGTAATATGCATGGTTGCACAGTAGCACACGGTATTATACAGTATCTCTAATTATTGATGCTTATGTAAGAAGTCACTCAATTCATTTAATAATTGCCACAGTAGTTATTGCATTGTATCATATATTATTGATTCAATTATTGTCACAGTATCATCTGCACAATATTTTATATTATTAAATTAATAATTGAGACAACACATTTATTCATATTATTATTTGCATTATTGACAATGTCTAGAAAGTTCTGTCGTGGAAAGGGGTTACATTATTTAATTTTGCATCAATAAGGGGAAATCCTTATCGAAAAGCCCCTTCTTTCCTGGGAATGATCTGGTTGTCAATATTGTGAGTTAGAATATTAATGATAAATAATTGTTGAAAGATTAAAAATGTGTTTATTGAAGATAAGTAATTTGTGGTAAATATTTATTCACTTTTTAGAGGGGTTTGTCATGAGGCGGTTGTCGTAAGTTTGACTTATTATTCCATGGGGAGATGTAATAATTTTTTGGACCTTCGGTTGTGGTTTTAATAGTAAATCAATATGGACCGTCGGTTGTGGTTTTAATAGTAAATCAATTTGGACCGTCGGTTATGGGTTTAATAGTAAATCAATATGGACCATCCATTTTAATAGTAAATCAATCTGGACCGTCTGTGAATCAGTTACTATTTAGTCCATTCTCCTATAAATAGAAGCTTATTTCTTCTTTCATTCTCACCAATTCACTAAAACTCACAAGAGAAACTATAAAGAGAGAAACTATAGAGAGAAAGAAGAAGAGTATTTTACTACTTCACTATTGCAGTATCCAATCTCTTACTAAGGTAAGAGATATTATTTGTTGTATTTGTAAGGGATGTTATTTTTCTTATTCGTAAGGGATGTTATTTTTCGTATTCGTAAAGGACATTATTTGTTATATTTTTAAGGGATGTTATTTTTTATATTCATAAGGGATGTTATTTTTCGTATTCTTAAGGGATGTTATTTTTCGTATTCGTAAGGGATGTTATTTTTCGCATGGTAAGCAATATTACTTTTCGTATTCGTAGGGGATATTATTATTCATATTCGTAAGGGATATTATTTTTTGTATTCATTCTTTAATCTATGGGAATAACCTGTCTATGTAGATTACCGCATACATGGTGAATAACCCTTTGTACTCATTCTTTATTGGTGGAAAAGATCTATCTACGCGGATTACTGCATAACGGGTGAAAATCCATTTGCAGTTTCGTATATTATTTCTTTTCATATTCTTAAATCTAAACTTACTATGGTAAGTATTGCTTCTATAAACCCTGAAAGTAGTAGAATATCCTTGAGTTTTGCGCTTCATCTAGTATCATTTCATTGGAATATTGGGGGTGAACTTTCTTATTAAATTTTAATATTTTCATTCAGGGTACTATTCACGGGGTACTATTCACTCAAGTACTATTTAATCGGGTACTATGCACCAAGGGTACTTTTTGTGATGGGGTACTATTCATTCGAATACTATTCACAGGGTACTATTCATGACAAAAGTGATTTCTTTTCTGTCCAAATTATTTTTGATACATGAATATTATTCTTGAATTTTACTCCATAATTAGTCATCATGTTAACCATTTGGAAATTCTTGAACTCTGGATAAATTGAATTATAAATCTCTAATGTTTATCTTGGATCTCACTTGATTGATTCTTTATATCATTGTCATCATTCTCATGCTTATATTGTGCTAAAAGTCATCTTTGGCCCGTAGTGCATAGATGGACTATTAATGGGTATGATTATGACCCAAAATTGTGTATTGATATAATCATGACCTGTAATGTTATAGACAAATGATGTGGTAAAAGACATCTTTGGCCCGTAGTGCATAGATGGACTGTTGATTGGTATGATTATGACTAGGAATTGTGTATTGGTATAATCATGACATGTAATATTACAGACAATTGATGTGGTAAAAGACATCCTTGGCCCGTAGTGCATAGATGGACTGTTGATTGGTATGATTATGACCCGAAATTGTGTATTGGTATAATCATGACCTGTAATATTACAGACAAATGATGTGGTAAAAGTCATCTTTGGCCCGTAGTGCATAAATGGACTGTTGATTAGTATGATTATGACCAGGAATTGTGTATTGGTATAATCATGACATGTAATGTCACAGACAAATGATGTGGTAAAAGTCATCTTTGGCCCGTAGTGCATAGATGGACTGTTGATTGGTATTATTATGACCAGGAATTGTGTATTGGTATAGTCATAACATCTAATGTTACAGAAAAATTACGTGGTAAAAGTCATCTTTGGCCTGTAATACAAAGATGGACTGTTGATTATTGGTTTTACAGTTGAACATCTTTGGCCCGTAGTGCAAAGATGGACTGTTGATTATTGGTTTTACAGTTGTATGTCTTTTGCCCGTAATGCAAAGATGGACTGTCGATTATTGGTTTTACAGTTGTATGTCTTTGGCCCATAGTGCAAATATGTACTATTCCTTTACATGATTATAAATATGAATTATGAATTTAACTATAACCTTTGGTGGTTCAGGTGAAGATAGGTGATGAAAGTTCTCTTTGTCTTGGGTACAACAAAGAAATGTTGATGGGTATTAAATGGATGAAATATTAATGATGGACTTTTAATTTGGAAGAGATAGTAGACATTATGTTCTACTTGACTCTTCTAATGGATTGTTATTTTCGCTACAATTGTTGATCTAAACCTTGTTGTCTATTATATTCTATCAGATTTTTCCCTGTTGAGGACTAAGGATAATTTTTTCTACATTATCTTAGTTATAATATTCTTTATCGGGCTATTTTTGCTCACCCTTTTTCTTCAAAATTCTTTTCAAGTAATAAGGGTGTAGCTGGGTCAAGCGAGGATAACAGGGGAATAGAGTTATGGTTTGTGACTGTTGAAGTTTCTCAATACATTATAAAATAACATGTCAATATATAATTATATTGAGAACTTAAATTGTGTGTATCATATTTTATACGTCATTTAATAATTCATTTTGGCGAACAACAATAGGGTGAGGAGAACCCGACTGTGAAAACGACAAAAATACACCCCCATTAGAATGAGGAGGACATAAATATTCTCCAGTTCCCTTGAAGACTTGAAATATTTGTTGCTGTATTTTATATGAAATTTTAATAATTTGGGTGTGTATATAGTCATATTATATTCAGTACAATATTTGTATTGAAACTCTCAACTTATGTGTTGTCGTATTTTGCACGATAGTTTAATAGTTGTATAAATGATGTTTATATTTGGATTAAGTTGCGTGTATCTGGCGACTTAGAATGGGTTGTGTGGACCAATTTTGGGGGCTTCACATTTTATATTATTTTGGTATTATTTTGCTTAATATATGTGTTGCAAGGCTTATTAGGTCTTTTTCAGCTTGCAAGGGCATAAATGTCAATTTTCCTACACACAGTGCAGCGGCTACTTATGCGAGCTTAAACACGCACTGCAGGCGCTTCTACACCGCCAATTGTGACATCATCAGGTAGCATAGTGTGGCGCCCCAAAACATGTATACATCACCATCTTGAGTCGCCAAATACATGGTACAAAATTCAAATACAACTTAATTATACAACAGTCGTGTAAAATACGACAAAACATAATCTAAGAGTTTTAATAAGAATATTGTCATCTAGACAATATCCACACTCAATGGAGTCCTCAGTACATTTATTGTCACACTATTTAACAGAATAGTGAGGACTACTAATGCTATCATCTGGACCGTCACTCCGTTCCCCGACTCGTCCCATCTATATTCTCATTTCCTGAAGAGAATAGTGAAAGAAAGGGTGAGCTCAACTAGCTCAGAAAGAAATATTATGACTAAGATAATGCAGAATAAATTATCATTAGCCTTCAACAATGTTAAACTGATAGAATATGATAGACAACAAGTTTAACTACAGCGGAACAATCAATCCATTACAAGAGTCAAATAGAGCATAAAATCTACTATCTTCTATGATTTAAAAAGTTTTTCATCAACTTTATCGCTGAGACTCAGCTTAATAAATAAAATCGAATGATCCCTGCATCACGGCCAAGGATATTCATGTAATCATCAATGGTCATGACTATACCGAATAATTCGTGGTCATAATCACACCAACAACTGTCCATCAATGAACTACAGGCCAATGAGGAATTTTACCACATCATTCGTCACATTACGGTCATGATTATACCGAATAATCCCTGGTCATAATCATACCAAGTCCATATATGCACGTAAGCCAAAGATGACTTTCATCACAATATATGCATGAGGATGATAACAATGACATAATAATTCAATAAAACAAGTTCAAGGATAAATTTTAAAGATTTATAATTTTAACTTATCTAGAAATAAATAATGTCTAAATTGTCAACATGATACTTCTTTGTGGAGTAAAATTCAAGAGTGCTCAGAAGAATATTTCTAAGAAAGATACTGGATGAAGCGCAAATATCCAGGATATTCTACTAATTTCATGGAGTATAGAAGCCAAAACTTTAACCAACTAAGTATAATAGAATATATGAAATCGCAAATGGATTTTTGCCCGCCATGCGGTAATCTACGTAGACATATCCTTTCCACAATTTAATAAGGAATGAATACGAAGGATCATTCACCAGGCATGCGGTAATTCACATAGACAGGTTATTACAACAGAATAATAAAGAATGGAATAACAGAAGAATTCACCAGGCATGTGATAGACCGCACAGACAGGTTATTCCCAATAGAATAATAAAGAATGGAACCAGATCATGCGTAATCTGCACAGACAGGATATTCCAACAGAATAATAAAGAATGGGACTAGGTCATGCGTAATCCGCACAGACAGGATATTCTAACAAAATAATAAAGAATGAAACCAGGTCATGCGTAATCCGCACAGACAGGATATTCCAATAGAATAATAAATAATGGAACCAGGTCATGCGTAATCCGCACAGACAGGTTATTCCAACAGAATAATAAAGAATGGAATAACAACAGAATTCACCAAGCATGCGATTGACCGCACGGACAGGTTATTCCAACAGAATA
Organism: Panax quinquefolius; assembly: GCA_020205615.1. NCBI lineage: Eukaryota > Viridiplantae > Streptophyta > Magnoliopsida > Apiales > Araliaceae > Panax > Panax quinquefolius. The sequence continues at coordinate 111,849,457 of CM035156.1, forward strand.
ATAAAGAATGGAATAACAGAAGAATTTTACCATGTATGTTGTACTTCGCATAGACAGGTTATTCCAACATAATAATAAAGAATGGAATAACAACCCTTACGAATATTGAAAGAAAATAACTCTCTTCATGAATATGAAAGAATAATACCACTTACCTTAAAAGAAAACTGGATACATGAATAGTGAGGTAGCATGCTTCTCTTCTTCTTTCTCTCTATAATTTCTCTCTATAATAATTGCTCTTTAGCTTTAGTGAATTGGTGATAAATGAAGGAAAAATGAGCTTCTATTTATAGGAAAATATAGTTTCGATAATTGCACATTTTGGGGCTCAAAATATTACAGTATAATACCTTCATCTTTTTCTTTATTTTTAATTTAGTCCTGCAAGTATTATCAAACTTGCACCACCTCCCCTAATAGTAAATAATGTGAATCAATAGTTCAATCATGTGAATCAATAGTTATAATCATGGGAAAATATGAATTACAGTATAGTACCTTCAACTATACCTCCATTTTTAACTTAGTAATGCAAGTATTATCAATCTTGCACCACCTCCCCTAATAGTACAAAAATGTGAATCAATAGTACACACATGTGAACAAATAGTTATAATCATGTGAATTAATAGCAATTAATTGCTCATTTATCCGGTTAATTACCTGATTGGTCAATATAACCTCCAGACATCAATTATTATCGAAATAAATGTCGATTTTCACTAACAATAAAAATTCCAACACAATGGAACTATCCAAATCATCTTTAATCAACACAAACAAATTCATCATTAATATTATAATTCACAATATTTAACAACCAGGTCGTTCCAAGGAAAGAGGGGGCTTTTCGATAAGGATTTCTCCTTATTGGCGTGCAATTAGGTGACCAAACCTCTCCTTAATAGAAATTCTAGACATTGTCAATATTGCAAATAATAATATGAATAACTTTGCCGTCTCAATTATTGATTTAATAATATATATTATACAGATGATACTGTGACAATAATTGAATCAATAATATGAGAGATATGATGCAGCAAATACTGTAGCAATAATTGAGTATAACTGAGTGACTTCTCACGTAAGCATCAATAATTAATACCGTGTGCTACTATACAACCACGTGTATTACTGTACTTTTACTACCGGGTAGTTCAACAGTTTTAACGGTAACACTTTCGCCGTTATTTTTATAAAAAGATAATTATGTTGTTTTCTAACTACGACAATACTTCTGTTGTGGGGTCCACCAATGATTGTGCCGTCGTACGAATATTTCCTGTTAAAACGAATATTCCCCGACCAATCGAATATTATATAACCACTTGCTTACTTTGCAAAATTTGTAAATATTACTCACAACAATAACATTATATCAAATCCACACCATAATATTCAAAAATATATTTCGAGAAAATTATTCTTTATTCATAAAAGTTCGGGTCTTACAACCTCCCCTTCTTATGAAATTTCATCCTTGAAATTAGGGTACGTACCTGGTATATCGAAGAGGTAAGGATATCTTAACTTCATTTCAGATTCTAACCCCAGGTCATTTCTTCCACATCGTGGTTTCTCCACATCGTGGTTTCTCCACAAAACTTTGACTTGAGGTATAACCTTGGATCGTAGAATATGATCCTTCTTATCCAAGATTTTAACAGGTAACTCTTCATACGTTAAATCTTCCTCTATCTCTTCTGGTTCTAATTCAATAATGTGGTTCGAGACTTTCATATATTTACGTAACATAGATATGTGAAAAACGTTATGAACACGAGACATACTTGGCGGTAAGGCGAGTCTATAGGCCATAGTTCCTCTCTTTCCAAATCTCGTAACTCCTTTCCATGGAGCAACACGTAACAACACATGATCTCCAATATTGAATTCCACGTCCTTTCGATGAAGATTAGCATAACTCTTTTGTCGATCTTGTGAGGGTTTTATACATTGTCGGATCGTTTAAATCTTTTCTGTAGTTATACGTACCATATCCAGTCCCAATAATGTTGCTTCACCATCCTCATCCCAGCATACTGGAGAACGACACTTTCTTCCATACAATGCCTCAAATAAAGCCATGCCAATACTTGATTGATAACTATTATTGTAGGAAAACTCCACCAATGGTAAGAACTTGTCCTAACTTCCCTTGAAGTCAAGGACAGAAAGTCTTAATAAATCTTCAAGAGTTTGAATAGTCCTTTCCGACTGCCCATCCGTTTGATGATGATATGCTGAACTAAATCATAAATCTATGCCCATAGCTTTTTGCAAACAAACCCAAAATCTTGAAGTGAATCTTGGGTCTCGATCAGAAACTATGGATACTGGCATACCATGCAATCTTACAATCTCGTTTATGTACATACTAGCAAGACGTTCAAGTGTATAAGTTTCTCGTATCAGTAAGAAATGAGCAGACTTGGTCAATCTATCAACAATGACCCAAATCAAATCTATGCCTTGAGAAACCTTGGGAAGACCAGTAACGAAATCCAAGGTAATGTGCTCCCACTTCCATTCTGGAATTTCAAGTGGTTTCAATGGACCTTTCGGCACTTGATGCTCCGCCTTGACTCGTTGACAAGTTAGACACCTTGAGATAAACCCCGCTATCTATCTCTTCATATTGCTCCACCAAAATGTATGTCGAAGATCACGATACATTTTGGTACTCCCAGGATGGATTGCAAACGGTGTGTTATGCGCATCCATCATGATTTTATACTTCAAGTCAGAATCGTTAGGAACACAAAGTCTGGAGTTGACTCGAAGTTTTCCTTCTTCATCGATTCTTGCTTCTGAAATAGCACCTTCTTGAACTTTCTTCCTCATACGCATCAGCTCCAGGTGTGTAGCTTGAGCAGCTTTAACTTTATCAATTAAAGTCGGTTCCACTCGTATATTCGCTATCATCACATGGGTCCCTGGAGTCTTTAACTCTATTTCCATCCTTTCCAAGTCATACAAAATGGGCCTTTGCGTTAACAATATTGCACTCGTGCCCGCATATGATCTTCTAATAAATGCGTCAGCTACTACGTTCACTTTTTCAGGATGGTATTGGATGGTATGATCATAATTTTTTAACAACTCAAGCCATCGTCGTTATCGCATGTTGAGTTCCTTTTGAGTGAAGAAATATTTGAGGCTTTTATGATCCGTATAGATCTCCACCTTCTCTCCATACAGGTAATGCCTCCAAATCTTAAGCGTAAAAATGAATGTTGCTAACTCTAGATCATGAGTAGGATAATTACTCTCATATTCTTTGAGTTGTCATGAGCCATAGGCTATGACTTTCCCATGTTACATGAGAACACATCCTAACCCTTTGCCTGAAGCATCACTGTAGATGGCAAATCCCTCCAAGCCAGATGGTATTGTCAGAACAGGTGCTGAAATGAGTCTCCTCTTGAGTTCTTGAAAACTCTTTTCATATTCCTCGCTCTAATCGAATTTTATATCTTTTCGAGCCAGCTAAGTTAATGGAGTAGCGATTTGAGAAAACCCTTCTATGAATCTCTGATAATAACCAGCTAAGCCGAGAAAGCTACGTACTTTGGTCACTGACTTAGGTTGCTCCCAGCTTTGAATTGCTTTAATCTTTGTTGGGTCAACAATTATTCCATGATTTGATATTACGTGCCCAAGGAATGCAACTTCCGCAAGCCAAAACTCGCATTTCTTCAACTTGGCATATAGCTTGTTTTCACGAAGCTTTTGGAGTATCAGCCTCAAGTGTTTCTCATGGTCTTCATGGGTTTTGGAGTATATGAGGATGTCATCAATAAAGACAACCACAAAGTGATCCAAATATTCCTTGAATACTCGGTTCATCATGTCCATTAAAGGCAGCAGGAGCATTAGTCAATTCAGTTTTAATCTTCAACTGATGATATCCGGAACGAAGATCAATCTTTGAAAAGAATTTGACTCCTTGCAACTAGTAAAACATGTCATCAATACGAGGTAACGGGTACCTATTTTTGATGGTGACATGATTCAACTCCCGATAATCAATACAAAGTCGCATACTTCCATCTTTCTTCTTCACGAATAGAATAGGAGCACCCCAAGGAGACGTGCTAGGACGAATGAAATCGATGTCTAAGAATTCCTATAGTTGGGTTTTTAACTCCTAAAGTTCAATAGGAGCCATTCAATATGGGGCTTTGGAAATGGGTTTTGTACCGGATTCAAGGTCAATACAAAATTCAATTTCACGCTCTTGGGGTAGGCTAGGAAGTTCTTCAGGGAATACATCAGAACATTTATTAACAATAGAAATATCATTCAAATCTGACGTATTTTCATTTAAATCCATGACATGGGCTAAGAAAGCTTGACATCCGTTTTTCAATAAACGAATAGCTTTATGACTTGATATGACAGTGATTGATTTTAGTGGTTTGGTTGCTTGAATTCGCATAATAGGTTAGTTAGGAATATGAAAGCTAACAACCTTACGAAAACAATTGATTTTAGCATGATGAGTAGTTAACCAATCAATCCCTAAAATCACATCAAATACAAGTATTTTCAAGGAAATAAGATCGACAGGTAACGTGCGGTTACCGATTTGAATCAAACAAGACTTATAAACAGTGAATGTAATGAAGGTTTCTCCCAATGTAGTTTCAATAGATAAGTCAAAGTCTAATTTCTCTGGAGTCAAATTTAAACGTTGAGCGCAAGTAAGAGAAATGAAAGAATGGGTAGAATTGGTATCAAATAAAGTATAAACTTCACTAGAGTTTATGATTAGCTTACCCGTGATCACTTCGTTCGGATTCCTCGCTTTTTGGGAGGTTGCGACAAATGCTCTCCCTTTAACTACCAGTTTTGTCTTGCCTGGGACACCCTTTGATGCCTCCATCCCAGCTAGACTTGACTTTGGTGCACGACAAAATCGGGCTAGGTGACCTTCTTTTCCACAATTGTAACACGCTTTGGACTACATCGCGTAGTTTGGGCTGATGTGTCCTTCCCTTCTACATTTGTAACATACGACCGACGGTCATTCTCCTTCCTTAACAACAGGTGCTGGTGCTAACGTCTTTCCATCATTGTTGAATCTCCTCTTCTTGAAATGTCCACTCTTATTGTCATGGCCATGATTACCACCGAAGTGATTACCATTTCTGGAATGTTGATTCTCTCCACACTTGTTGTCACTGCTTCGATGACTGCTACCACTGGTATTATCGACTTGTCTGCTGCTCTCTCTTGGTTGGATTGACTCATTATCGTGCTCCAATAACTAAGCCCTATTCACAACATCTGAATACAAACACAGTATGTGAGAAATTAGGTATTGACGTATCTCGGGTTTCAAACCTCTTAGAAACATTCGCGTCATTCTCCCCTCATTATCAACCAAGTGGGACGCAAACCGAGACAACTCGACAAACTTAGTTTCGCATTTGCATACGGTCATATTGTTTTGCTCAAGCTTGATGAACTCTACCTCCTTCATATGACGAATACTTTCAGGAAAGTACTTGTCGTTGAAACGATTCTTGGAACTTCTCCCAAGACATCTTTAGTGCGGCGAGTTGAGTAAGCTTACTGATTCCCACCGATGAATCGCCTGCTGCTGCAACATGAAGGTGCCAAAGGAACCTTTTGCTCTCGGAGCATCCCAAGACATCAAATATCTTGTTTATCCGCTTTATCCACGTCTCGCCTTAAGTGGTTTGGCTCTCCAAAAACTCCGGTGGTCCCGGCTCCTTGAGCGCTTAGCGGTGACCAGCCCTAGAGTTGTCGGTGTTTTCACTGCATTTTGGATAGGAGAGCCCTACTCGATGATGTTGCATGAAATGCATAAAACCTCTGAACATCCCATCATTCATCATTTGATCGTTGTTGTTTACCTGAGGATTATTGTCTTCCTGTTGTACATTATCCTGGGTATTAATCTGTGGTGACTCAACGGTCTCATGTGCTTCATTTCTTATCTCAACATTTTCGGATGTCATTTTCAAATACTGGCATAAAACAAGGGTTAATTAACATATCACATATTATCCCTATACTCTGACTGACCAATTAAATACCAAATAAACTTTAGTAGGTCATACTAGTGAAGGAACTCCCCGTCTCTCCCCTCTTAGTTCTTGTCTCTCATCTCAGTCAGGGATCATATCCCTAAGCTTTGATACTGTGTGTGACGCCCCAAAACAGTATCAAACACCCATCTTGAGTCGCCAAATACATGGTACAAAATTCAAATACAACTTAATTATACAACATTCATGTAAAATACGACAAAACATAATCTAAGAGTTTTAATAAGAATAATGTCATCTAGACAATATCCACACTTAATGGAGTTCTCATTACATTTATTGTCACACTATTTAACAGAATAGTGAGGACTACTAATGCTATCATCTGGACCGTCAATCCATTCCCCAACTCGTCCCAGCTATATTCTCATTTCCTGAAGAGAATAGTGAAAGAAAAGGTGAGCTCAACTAGCCCAGTAAGAAATATTATGACAAAGATAATGCAGAATAAATTATCATTAGCTGTGAGACCCCAAATTTTATGAATAAAGATTTAAATTTCTCGAAATATTTTTTTCAAAATTATGGTGTGGATTTGAGATAATGTTATAGTTGTGGGTAATATTTATAAATTTTGAAAAGTATGCAAGTTGTTATATAATATTCAATTGGTCGGAGAATATTCATTTTAACAAGGAATATTCGTACGACGGCACAATCATTGGTGGACCCCACAACAGAATTATTGTCGAATTGAGAAAATGATAAAAATATTTTTATGAAAATAACGGCGGAAATTTTACCATTAATTGTTGAAACACTCGATGTTAAAAGTACAGTAATACGCGTGGTTTTATAGTAGCACACGTTATTGATTATTGATGCTTACGTGAGAAGTCACTCAATTTTGTTTAATTATTGCTACAGTAATTGTTGCATAGTATCTCACGTTATTTGATTCAATTATTGTCAATATTTTATATATTATTAAATCAATAATTGAGATAACAAAGTTATTAATATTATTATTTGCAATATTAACGATGTCTAGAAGTTCTGCCAATGAGAGGTTTGGTCACCAAATTGCGCGCCAATTGGGAGAAATCCTTATTGGAAAGCCCCCTCTTTCCTGGGAATGACCTGGTCGATTAATATTGTAAATTATAATAATGATGATAAATGTTGTTAAATATATTGAAGTGTCTTTTTATGAAGTCACGGAAGTTTTTATATATATATATATATATATAAATAAATTTTGTTTTATTAGTATTATTAATGTAATAAAAGCAGAAAAGCTTTTATATAAAATAGAATACTTTTATAAAATTATTTGTTTTATTAGACAATAATTAGAATATAATATATTTTATTATACATAGTGTTTTGCATAGTAAAATCTTTTTATATAAAATAGAATACTTTTATAAAGTTATTTGTTTTATTAAGCAATAATTAAAATATAATATATTTTATTATGCATAGTGTTTTGCATAATACTGCATGATAGTGTTTATATAGTAAAATCTTTTTATATAAAAGCAGAATACTTCTATAAAGTTAATTGTTTTATTAGATTTTGAATGAAATCTATATATATATATATATATATATATATATATATATATATATATATTATTTTATTGCATAGTATCCTTTCTATTTTCCTATAAATAAGATGCTTAGTTAGAATTGAAATCACACCAGAAGTTTAGAGAATTCTCCTTCTATAATCTTGAGCGTATTTCTTTAGAGTTTAAGAAAGCTTTGAGCGTAGTGCAAGTTTTCTTCAAGTATATCCCCACCCTACCTGTCGGAGTACTCTTCTTTATAAGATAAGGGATATTATTTATTGTACTCGTAAGGGGTATTATTTCTTTTGTCTTCATGAAGAGAACTTCTGTTATTTCATTCTTTACTATTCTGTTGGAATAACCTGTATATGCGAAGTACCGCATACATGGTGAAATTCTTCTATTATTTCGATCTTTATTATTCTGTTGTAATATCTTGTCTGTGCGTTTACGCATGACCTGGTTCCATTATTTATTATTCTGTTGGGAATAACCTGTCTGTCCGATCTATCACATGCATGGTGAATTCTTCAGTTATTCCATTCTTTACTATTCTGTTGGAATAACCTGTATATGCGAAGTACCGCATACATGGTGAAATTCTTCTATTATTCCATTCTTTATTGTTCTGTTGGAATATCCTGTCTGTGTGTTTACACATGACCTGGTTCAATTATTTATTATTCTATCGGAATATCCTGTCTGTGCATTTACGCATGACCTGGTTCCATTATTTATTATTCTGTTGGGAATAACCTGTCTATGCGATCTATCGCATGCATGGTGAATTCTTCAGTTATTCCATTCTTTATTATATTGTTGGAATAACCTGTCTATGTGGATTACCACATGCATGGTGAATGATCCTTTGTATTCATTCCTTATTAAATTGTGAAAATGATCTGTTTACGTGGATTATGATGAAAGTCATAATAAAAGCGTTGGACTGATGAAAATCATGGGTATATGTAGTATTAGTAAGTGTTATGATGAGTTATGTTGGTTATTATGTGTAAACATGAAAGTTTCTTAGAAATCACGAAGGGTTGAAAATCAGACTTTGGTGAAAATGGAACATGAAATTCAATTTACCATATCTCCTATTATATTTTGAATTTTTGAGTGTGGTCAAGTTCTAGAGTTAGATCTATGAGTTTTCTAACTTATCCAAATAGAATCACTAGAAAAGGTGTTGTAGATTTTCGTATGGACTAATTTTAGCAAAGGAGTCAAAAACTGCAAAGTACCAAAAAGCTACTGCCCAGAAATTTAAAAGGGCATTTTCTGCCACTTAATTTGTGAGAAAAATTCTGGCCTTTTTGGGACATTGAAATATATGGTATAAAGTACCTCCTGTCCAAAAATGAGCTCATTCCGACTTAAAATGAGTAACTTATGACTATTTCGATATTTAGGTTTTTCCGACGAAAAATGCTATAACCGGAGTTCTATAACTCTGATGACCATAAAATTTAAACTGGAAGCCCACGTTAACATGTGTAAGATCCTGCCAAGATTTGGGAATTTTTGGATTTAAACTTGAGGTAGTTAATTTCTTAAGGAATTAATTAGAAATTGATTTTTGAAAAATACTTAAGGGAGTTGAAAAATTATAAAACAAATACTTGTTGTGTATGAAATATATGTATAAATGTTTGGACAAAGGATAGAAAAATAATAAGTTGATTTAGTAATTTTTCATGAAAATGGTTTAGTTACAAACGTATGAGTTAAATATGTTATGTCAAGCTGAAGAATTGGTAAATAGGATTTTAGGGCTTGAAAATCCTATATAAGGTATATGAAAATTTTTGACGAGGGATTTGATCATTGGTGATGAAATCTTATGAGTCTGGCGTTTTTGAATGATTAAATGCATTATTTGGTAAACTGTAAACAATTGAAATAAATTGTTTATAAGTTTAGGAAGTGATTAAAATGTTATTATAATATTAATAATATTAGATTATGAGTTTATCAAGTGATTAATAATATTTGGATAAATTTAAAGTCTTTAATATTTATCCTTGTTTTCGTTTGATTAATGCTTATATCATTGTTATCATTCTCATGCTCATATTGTGATGAAAGTCATCTTTGGCTTACGTGCATTGATGGACTTGGTATGATTATTACTGGGATCATTCGGTATAATCATGACCTGTAATGTTATAAATGATGTGGTAAAAGTCCTCAGTGGGCTGTAGTGCATTGATGGATAATTTTTGGTATGATTATGACCAGGGATTATTCGGTATAGTCATGACCATTGATGATTTAATGAATATCCTTGGCCCGTAGTGCAGGGATGACTCGATTATGTGGTTTATTTATTAAGCTGAGTCTCAGCGATAAAAATTGATGAAAACATTTTAAATCATAGAAGATAGTAGATATCATGCTCTACTTGACTCTTCTAATGGATTGCTTATTCCGCTGCAGTTAAACTTGATGCCTATTTTATTTTATCAGTTTAACATTGTTGAAGACTAATGATAATTTATTCTACATTATCTTAGTCATAATATTTCTTACTGGGCTAGTTGACCTCACCCCTTTCTTTCACTGTTCTCTTCAGGAAATGAGAATGTAGCCGGGACTAGTCGGGGAACAGAGTGACTCTCCAGATGATAGTATTAGTAGTCCTCACTATTCTATTAAATAGTGTGATAATAAATGTATTGAGGACTCCTTTGAGTGTGGATATTGTCTAGATGACAATATTCTTATTAAAACTCCCAATTTATGTTTTGTCGTATTTTACACGACTGTTGTATAATTAGTTTATATTTGTATTCAGTACCTTGTATTTGGCGACTCAGAATAGGTGATGTATACCTATTTTGGAGGCGTCACAGTTGGTATCAAAGCTTAGAGATATGATCCCTGGCTAAGATGTGAGACAAGAACTAAGAGGGGAGAGATGAGAATTCCTTCGTTAGTATGACCTACCTAAGTTTATTTGTTATTTAATTGGTCGGTCAGAGTATAGGGATAATATTGTTGGGTTTTGTGAAATTCAAAGTAGCAATCAAATTAAAAAATTAGCGGAAGTGAAATAAAATCAGATTTTAAAATTTTTCACAAACCAATTACCCGGATCACCCTTTATGCATATTATTAATTAAACGAAGAATAAGAAATTATGAAATCATACCCTTGTAGAAACAAGCTTCCTCAGTGCGAGTTCACCTCCTACTTCTCATGATCTCCTTGAATCTCCGGGTAGATTCCTTCCTTTGATCAATGTAAGCCACCCAAATGTATGGCCTCTAGAGGTGATCCACCAAGGAAGAAGAATTTTCAAGAAGAAGGGTATTGGCTCAAACCCTAGTTTTTCCTATCTGTATAGAAAAAGGAGGCGTACTCTTCAACTCTCGAATTACGTATATCGGATATCGATATAAGACTCCTCTTATAAAGATATCATGTAACCCTATTTTAATTAAAATAAGGTATTATTTATTTAATTAAACTCTTTTAATTAAATGGGCTCCCTAATCCTATTAGGGGTAATTAATTAAACTCCTTTAACTAATTTTCCTTCCTAATCCAATTAGGAATAAATGAGAGTACTTATATTAAATTAATTCCTAAACCTTTTAGAAATTAAAATAATAATAATTGTAATAATATTAATAAGACTCCTCTTATTAATTTATATTTAATATTTCTAAAATAATAAATAATAAATATTAAGCTATTTAATTTATTCTATCACCATAGATTAAATTAAATATACTTAATATATTATTACAATTATGCCATTAACTTCTTAAATAATTATTCTTCCTTTTATGGTGTGACCCTTTAGGTTCTCCATATTAAGCAGGTTGTGAATAAATCAATTAGAACAATTCTAATCTCATTTAAATAAATAAATTAAACAAATAATTTATTTAAATAAATAATATTTATTCTACAATAGGGATAAGCCTCCTAGCGATCAACGACTTTCGGATAATATAGATTTCAACATTAATCATAAAAGAACCTTTGAGTAAATAATTTACCGTACAATTCAATCCTTCCACCATCTGATGTCCCGATTAAATATAAGACATGGAATTAGTGTCAAGTCTTATTTTATTTAATCATATGTATTTCGATTCCTAAATGCACAACTCTAATGAATGCAAATTAGAAACTACTTTCTAATTTCATTCCACCTTAACCAAGGATTCTGGGTTGTCATTTATCGAATCACATAGGACATTCTCCTTTTTACTAGAAGTGGTAGATTCTTTATTGATCATTCATTATCTTCATATATAACTTATTACACCCAAGCATACCCTTTGATATACTCTAAGAGTCTTAAGGAATAAGTCAAAGTGTAATTCATTATATATAAGATACTATGATGATCTCAAGTCTAAGGATCATTTGTACTACTATCACTCAGAATTCCTATTGACGGTAAGTAAAACTTCATTAGGTAGGTATTCTTAGCGAGTCACGTTCGGTGAACTTATTCTCTAATAAGCACCTACATACTTGCTTTAGTGTCTCCACACAAATGATCATGAGATCAATCATCCACATCCAATGAGCAAACAACGTACGTACCAATCTATCCGGATTTATTAATCCCCTTTTAGTAATCCATTGATTGGGAACATTTTAGTTTTAAGCTATCTAAGAATTTAGATCTCATTAGCATGATCTCATCATGATTCTAAAAGCATTGCTTAAAACTATGGGTTTATCACATATTATTAAAAGCGACACCATGTAGATAATAAATGCCTTTAATAAATAATTCTTTTATTAATAAATAAATAAATAAATAAGATTGATTACGATATATGCTTTATCATCATACATGATTGGCTTGTATGCATAATACTTTCAATCTCCCACTTGCACTAAAGCCAATCGTAGTGGTATCTCATACCCATCTTCTCTAAGTGATGATCAAGCTGCTTTGTTGTGTTAACGCTTTAGTAAATGGATCTGCAATATTGTCTTGAGAGTCCACGCGCTCGAGGTGACGTCTCCTCTTTCAATGATCTCTCGATCAAATGAAATCGCCGCCAACACATGTTTTGATTTACGATGAGACACGGGTTCCTTAGCTAATGCAATGACTCCAGTGTTGTCACGTAGAAAAGGCCTTTGGTCCTTTAATGCTAGAAACCACACCAAGTTTGGTAATGAACTTCTTCATCCAAACAGACTTCCTTTGCGACTTCACTTGCGGCTATGTACTCTGCCTCATCCTTTGAAATCAAGAATTTTTGTTGCTTGGAACTCTTCAACTCAACTGCGCCACCGTTTAAGGTAAACACATACCCCAAAGCGGATTTACTATCATCTTGGTCTGTTTGAAAACTTGAGTGCGTGAAGCCCTCTAGTTTTAATTCGGACCACCATAGTGAACAAGAAATACATCCTTAGTTCTTCTTAAGTACTTTAGGATATTTTTTCTTTGCCTTCCGGTGTTCTTCTCTGGATTCGATCGATATCTACTTATTATACTAAGTGCATGGCGACATACGGTCTAGTACATACACTACAACAAAAGGCCTATCGGTGACCTTAATCGGTCAGCGAGATAATATCTATGACGAAGTGCGATCGGCGATAATCGTCAGATAAAAAAATCTGGTCATTTGGGATGCACATCGGTGACCACTATTATGACCGCTATATCTCTGCTGCGGCCGCTATGAAGCGACCAGAAATGACAAATGCGATTCATTGAAATGAGTCGACATGGTCGAGGCCAAAGGCGGCGTGGTCCACGTGTCGGCGACCATTATCGGTGACGACCGCGCGTCGGCGATACTATCTTGCCGTCGCTAATAACTTTCGGTGACCGCATGCGATTCATTGATATAAAAAAATTGACTGATTTTTTTTGTTTTGCGCGAATTCCCAAAACACTGTACTGTTTTCTACACCTTTATCCCAACACACATACACACCAAGATAAACAACATCTGAAAACAATATAAACATCCATCGTCCACCAACACATACACCAAACTAGTATATAAACCTTTAAAACCAATATGATTTGAATAAATATAATAACATTTCAAAACTTGTTTAAGTAACATATATATACAAACATCCAAATAATGAATATACAAGTACAAGGTTATGTCAAGCGTCATCCCTCCTTGATCACTTTTGTAATTAACAAAATAATAAAATAGTTTAGTACATAAACATGAAAGTGATATAAACATGTATATATATGAATATAAAATGACAATAAACAAAAGTCGCATTTAAATAGTTTAGTACATAAACATGACAATGATATAAAAAACATGTATTGCTAAACATACATTTCATGAGTTCAAGTGTCGATATACGATTCGAGAATCATCTTGTATCGTGTTTGTGATTCATAACCATCATACGCCCGGATTACGTGTCGATTCGATCGATAACTCTTCCTCCTCGATATCAATGTCATCTAACACAAGTATTGACTCGAGGATCTAATTCATGTGGTTCATCTCCACCATCTATTTGGATTACTTCATTGTCGTCCTCCACATTTATTATAGTCGACTATGAAGCATCTTCTCTTGGTAAATCTCCCCATCGACTAATTCTACACGACTACGGCGGGAGTATAAATTACAAGACTTAGGATTACATAGACTAGGAGTGTAGTATACTTGTCTTGTTTGAGTTGGTAAAACAAGCGGTTCGTTGGAGTCTGTGAGACCTATGGAGGTCAATATCGGCGATTCCATGTATGCATCAACACGTATCCCTTTTACGAATCAAACCAAGCGGCACTTGAACAAGTGAATATGACCCCGTCGTGCGTGCCCTTATGCAACGACAACTCTACGATTTCCTCCACTCCCCATAAAAGGCACGACCAAGCTCATTGTAACAATCTCCTTGGACACACACTCCGAGTTCGTTGTTCTTTTCTGGCGCCCATATGCCTTTGTGTGAAATTCACAACCATTTATTTTGTAACCATTGCGGTGACTTGATCCTTATGCGGTCCCATAGCTAGGACTTGTACATTAATGGAATCGTTGATCCCTCGATCAAAGCCTACAAAAACTCCATCTTATTAAATGAAGTCATAGTTAACATATGGAGTATATATATTATATATATATACACTACGTGCTTAAAATTGAACTTACTTTGTCCTTTAGCCAAAGTGCAAAGTTTTATCCGATTGATTTGAATATCTTTATCGGTTATGTCGGCATGCTTCACTTTTAACTCGTCATCGTACAATCTATACCATGTTATAAACATTAACATATTAGAATAAATTTTCAACTTAAAAGATAAAATATCAAGTTTACATGTGTACCTCACAAATTCGTCGATCTCTCACAATTGAGAAGAATGTAAGTATATGCGGCATGTAATTCTTGCTCGAGAGAGGAATATCGCGCTTCCCTTTTCCATAAGCGCGACCGATAGACCAAATCTGAGAGAGCCGACCATTTAGTTCAACATTTCCCCCATCATCATGTCTCGATACTCGATTGGCCTTTGTCGAGACTTCGTCAGGAAAATGATGCGAGACAAGCGTAGATATCTCATCAAAGCTGTATGCCTCGCATATCGACCCCTCGACATAAGCTCTATTCTTCACCTTCCTCTTAAGGTTTCCCATCACCCTCTCGAAAGGGTACATCCATCTATATTGAAGCTGGACCCCCAACCACGAGCTTCATAGGGAAGATGGATTTGCAAATGCTCCGTGGAGTCGAAAAAAAACCGGTGGGAATATTTTTCCGGTTTATACGTGATCTCTATGATGTTCTTCTCAAGTACAAACATGTCCTTCTCATTCAATGATTTTGAACACAAGTCTTTGAAGAAAGCGACTAAGATCCGTCAAAGCATCCCATATTGGTTTATCAAGCGGATCCAAAATCTTTATAGGCATGAGTCTCTCCATGAACACATGGCGGTCATGACTCTTCATCCCTTGCAATTTCCCCACCGTAACACACCTTGTAATGTTTGACACATATCCATCTGGTAGTTTGGAGACTTAACCCATGTGCACACATCTTCAACTTGCTTTTTGGACAATGTGTACCTTGCATGCGGTTTGACAATCTTACCATTAGGAGATTCATAAAGTTCTAATCCGGGGCGCTTACAAATATCTTTCATGTCCAAAGCGTGCCTTATCGTTATCTTTTGTTTTCCCGTAACATTCATCACGATTGTTAAACACATTGTCAAACACATTCTTCTCAATATGCATCACATCTAGATTATAATGAATCAAATTTGTAGACCGATAAGGCAATTCCCAAAGATGCTTCTCGAACCCAGTTATGAGATTCACCAAACCCATTGATTATGTTTGTCGCATCAACCTTACCAAATGGGATAGCAAGCAATCTCATCACACGATCTCGCATCTCCGTTCAAACAATCGCGGTGCGGGCATATCATTTTCTACTTTCCCTTTCTGAAGTGTTCTCTATTTCTTGAAGCGGGTGATCTCTGAGGTAGAAGCAAGCGATGACAGTCAAACCAACAAGGCTTTCGACCTTTTGATAGATTAAAGCGACTTTGTATGCTCCATACAATACTGGACAAACCAACTTCCGTGTGTACTCCATCCATTTAACATACCATAAGTTGGGAAGTCACTTATAGTCCACATAACCACGCCTAAGGTTGAAATTTGTTTTCGTTGCAACATCCCAAGTATGTACTCCATCCTCCCACAATACCTTTAACAAATCTATAAGAGGTCTCAAGTAAACATCTAAGTTCTTTCCGGGACTCTTAGGACCGAGGAATCATGAGTGAAAGAAATAAGTATGGTACATTTCATACACATCCAAGGAGGCAAGTTATGCGGAGTAACAATCACGAGAGCCAACATAGAGTACGGAAGCAATTTGAGTGGCCAAAGCAGTTGAAACCATCGGTGGACAATCCAAGCCTCACATTTTAGGTTCAATGCAAATTCGGGATGTGCTAAGTTGAAATCTTTCCAAGCACCTTACATCTGCGGGATGATTTAGTTCTCCATCTTTATTTGGAGATTTAGCATGCCAACTCATATGTTGGTGATCTTGAAGACATGTACAATCTTTTTAGTCGATGTGTTATTGGAAAATACCTTAGAATCTTAAGCGGTATGCTTGATTTTTTGTAGTCACACCCTCTTTATTAGGCCTAAACCGATCATGGCGCAAAAGCGTGCACCTTGTCATCTCATTCACTTTCCTTATAAAACAACATGCAATCGTTGGGACATGCATCGATCTTTTTGTATCCAAGACCCAACTTCTTCACCATTTTCTTACAAAAGTAATAGTTACCAGGTAATTTCTCATCGTCAGGCAACATACTCTTAATTGCCTTCAAGAGTGACTCAAAACACTCATGGCTCATGTTGTGATCAGCCTTGATGTTAAGTAATGTCGCCACTTGAGACGATGTAGTGTGTTTGGTGCAACCATGCCACTGATGGCTTGCTACCCTCGTCTAACAACTTAAAAAGTCTTTGGCATCGAATTCATAGGTTGCTCTCTGCCTTGCTCCCAATCAAAATCGGCCCTACAATATCATGGACCATTTCATTCATACGATGAGTACTCTTGCCGAATTGTGTACTTGTGTGATGCCACCATCTCTTCTCTCGCCCACGTGTGCCCCCTGACATTCTTCGTAATTTCTTATGAACCCGAAACAAGTAAATGATAGTTTACCATGTCTCATCCATATAATTTACATTCTTACACTTTAAACATGGACATCGATATCTGCGACTTACCATTCATACATTACGGGTGACTATCGCATACTCCAAAAACACTTGGCAAACTTGACTCTAAATTCAATTTGTAGCTTTTATATGGGCACTTGACTTTCGTCGTGCCATCCAACTACGGTCTGAATAGAGGTCCATGATTCCACGGTACCTACTACAGACAACATTATAAATGTTAATTAACATATGACTTGAGCATACTTGTAACCATATGACTTGAGCATACTTGTAAGCATGCATAACTTGGTTGAGTAATTTATAGCTTCTATAACATTTTGTAGCTTTATTCTTATATACATAAGTGTTAAATACCCTTGTTAAAAAGATAAACAGTCTCTTTATTGACCATGTGTGTCTAGTTACCTTCTCTGTTGCACTAACAGTTCCCTAGCACTACCTATTTTGGCTTAACAGCCCCCCAATAGCTTACCATCCTAACAACCAAGCTTGGCTTGGCTGAAGTGAGCTTAGCTAAGCTTGGCGTGGCCTCGTTGCCCCAAGCCCCAAGCCCCATCAACTCAATAGCCCTTAATAGGCTCTAGTGGATCAACAATAGGCTCGTTAATAGTATAAATGTTCGCAACTACCCGACTAATAAAAAAAATTCGCCAGAGTCTCCCCTATAATATGGACTAGCCACATGCACGACAGCATGTATATAAAGTCATTTCTAGGCACCTAAGACACAAACCAAGAGAAATATACAAATTCCCGATATAATAATGCAAATTAAACTAGTATACTCAAAAAATAGCTTAATTGGAAGTATATATGAACTTCTCCAACAAAATCGATTCTTATCAAAATAAGAATTTCTTCATATCACTACCCAAAGTGAGTTACTAACAAAATATGAATTTCTTCCTATTCATAAGGAAATATGAACTTCTCCAACAAAATGGGTCTCCAACAAAATATGAGCTACCCATAATATACCCATAATTTTGGAGCGAATATACCCATAACATACTGATAAAGTAAATCGGTCTTCATATCGGTTACCCATAATTTTGGAGCGAAGAAAGTAAAAAATTGTGAAAGGAAGATTGTAATATACAATAAATTATGAAAGGAAGATTAAAGGGGTTCACAAGCGGTGAATGCGGTGATGGTGAAAGGCGTCGGTAGAAATTTGAATGTTGGTGGTTCCTCTTCTCTTCTCCCCTACTCCCTCTTCTCCCAAGTCGTGTTTCTCCCTCTTTTTTTTCCTTGTCATTGGTTGAGCGAATGCACGAATCGATTCGGGTTATAAGAATCGGTGACCACCATCGGCTGACAGCATGCGGTCGCTAGTTTTAATGATGTGGACATATTAGCGGCCGCTAGTGGTCGTTGATATAGATTGGTTCTTAGCCAAAGTTTTGCACCAAATTTTTGGGGAAATTCTTCTCAATGACCGACCATCGGTGACCGCATGCGATCGGTTGATCTCTCTAGCGACTAGATTTCTTACGATTCGCGAGATAGCGATCGCTAATACTATTATCGGCGACGGATAGAGGCGATCATTGATATCATTAATCGAGATGGCCCTTTTTCTTGTAGTGATATCATACCGTACATGATAGATCCTATTACTCTGAAGCATAAGGAATCTTACTAATACGGTTTCTCTCCTCAGGTGTCTTTGGGGCTTGTTTCTTGGAGAGATGTATTCCATGACTCATCGGCATGAGGCCTCTTTTGGAATCTTCCATGCTAAACCTCTTTAGCATCGAAGTCAATGTATCGTTCCTTGGGACAAGACCAAGCATCCTTTTAGATCTATCTCTATAGATCTTTATCCCCAAAATATAGGATGCTTCTCCCAAGTCCTTCATGGAGAAGTGTTTAGATAACCGATTTTAATTGATTGCTGACATAGGAATATCATTCCCTATCAGTAATATATCATCAACATATAATACAAGGAATGAAACAGCGCTCCCACTAACCTTCTTGTACACACATGGTTCATCCTCATTTTTGATAAAATCAAACTCTTTGATTGTCTCATCAAAATGGATGTTCCACCTACGAGAAGCTTGCTTTAATCCATAAATGGATTGTTGTAGCTTACAGACTTGATTTGTTCCAACCTTTGAAACAAATCCCTCTGGTTGTGTCATATACACATCCTCCTCAAGTTTCCCATTGAGGAAGGCCATTTTCACGTCCATCCGCCAGATTTTGTAGTCATGGTAAGGCGCAATCGCGAAGCAAAATCCGAATGGACTTGAGCATTGCTCTTTGGTGAGAAGGTTTCGTCATAGTCAACTCCTTGTCTTTGTTTGAAAACCTTTTGCAACCTTGATCGGGCCTTATAGGTCTCTACCTTGCCAAATCCGCTGCTCGGTCTTTCTTTTAAAGACCCATTTACACCCAATAGGCTTAATGCCTTGGTGGTGAGACCAAAGTCCATACTTGGTTCTCATACATGGAATCCATCTCGAATTTCATGGCTTCTTGCCACTTCTACGAGTCTTTACTACTCATGCTTTGTTAAGTAATTCAATGGATCATCATCATCTATGATCGTACCTCATTGTCATCTTCTATGACAAGTCCATACTGTCTGGTATCTTTGGTACTCTTCCAGATTTCTGAATAGGGTGTAATGCAGAAGGAATCTCTACTTGGTTAGGTACCTCACTTTGATGCGTAGTATTTTGTGGTTCTTGAACCTCTTCAAGATATATCTTACTCCCCTTTGACCCCTTCAAGGATAAACTCCTTTTCAAGAAGCGGCATGTTTCTCAACAAACACCTTTTGATCGGTTGGATGATAGAAATAATACCGATGTTTCTTTAGGATATCCCACAAATCTACATTTGTTAGATCTAGTCTGCAGCTTATCGTTTTCAAACTTTTTGACATAAGCTAGACAACCCCAAGTCTTAACATGCTTAAGATTTGGTTTCCTCCCCTATCCATAACTCATATAGGGTCTTGGGAATGATTTTGTAGGTACCTTGTTAAGTAGGTATGCAGCCGATTCTAGGGCATATCCCCAGAAGGAAACTGGAAGGTCGGTAAAACTCATCATAGATTGAACCATGTCCAACAATGTTCGATTTCTCCTTTCAGATACACCATTCATCTGTGACGTCCCTGGTGGAGTCCATTGTGAGATTATACCATTTTCTTTGAGACAATTGAGAAACTCACCACTTAAGTATTCTCCTCCTCGATCGGATCGAAGAATCTTAATACTCTTACCAGTTTGCTTCTCAACTTCACTTTTGAACTCTTTGAACTTTTCAAATGATTTGATTTGTATTTCATTAAATACACATATCCAAATCTTGAGTGGTCGTCGGTGAATGTAATAAAATAAGAATACCCTCCTCGTGCGATTCGTTGTGCATGGGTCCACATACATCTGTGTGTACCAACGCTTAACAACTCAGTAACTCTTTCTCCTTTTCCACTAAAAGGAGATTTAGTCATTTTACCCATGAGACAAGATTCACAGGTTTGATATGATTCATAATCGAGATAGCTCTAGGAGCCCATCTTTATGCAACTTGGATAATCTTGTTTCATTAATATGATAGAGTCTCTGATTGCCACATGAAGGTATAATTAACATCATCTCTTTTCCTTTTCTTAGTTTGTTCAATTTGAAATATATTTTCATGCAAGTCAAGTATATAAAGTCCATTTCATAAATTACCAACACCATATAAAACATTATCATTATAAATAGAACAATTTGTTGTTCTTTATTATAATATTAAAACCATCCATATCCAATACAGAGATAGAAATAATGTTTCTAATGATATTTGGAACAAAATAACAATTATTTAAATTAATGAACTTGCGCTTCAGTAAGCGGTGCTAAACAATAAGTCCCTACAACTAATGCAAAGAACCTTTGCTCCATTTCCCACTCGTAGGGCGACCTCATCCTTGCTTTCGACTTTCTACTTCGACCGGTCCTGCATATTATTACATATGTGAGAACCACATCCGGTATCCAATACCCGGTAGAAGATTGACTTTCGGAAAAATTAATTTCAATCATAAACAAACCTTGATTAGGATTGAAGCTTCTCCAAGCTTCTTACGCTTTTGTTTCTGCGAGATAATCCTTGCAGTTCCTCTTCCGATGACTCCAAACTATTGCAATGGAAGCAAATTCCTTTGCTAGTTGGATCGAGTTTCTTTTGATCCTTCACTTTCGCCTTTCCCTTAGCCTTCTTGGATTTTTTTTTTCGAGAAGATACCTTGGGCCTCTTCCTTTTCTTGGAAGAATCATCCACCCGATGAAGACATGGTTCTTCTTGGATGGGAAGTGACCTTTTGATAGCTTTTCAACATGTTAAGTAATTTGAGCGGTGACATCCAACTTATTCATGTGAAAATTCACAACAAATTGTGAGAAGGTGTATGGGGAGTGGCTGCAAGACTAAATCTTGACTCAATTCCCCATCCATGTGAACCAAGTTTGTCCAAGGCGTTCAATCAGATTGATCATCTTTAGGACATGAGTCTCAGCGGTAGTGCCCTCGGTCATCCAAGAGATCGGAAGAGCTCCTTAGATATTTCATATCTAGCAGTCCTACTTTGCTCACCATACAACTCTCGAAGGTGCGATAGCATAGTAGGAGCATCCATGTTTTCATCTTGTGGCTGAAGCTCGTTACTCGTGGATGTGAGCATGATGCATTGAGCCACGGATGCATCATCTTGCCTGATTTAAAAGTAGCAATCTCTTCCTCGGAGGGTCTCTACGCAACTTTTTTGCAGTATGCAGGCGAATTTAGGACATAAGAAATCTTTTTTTGATGAGAACAATTCTCGATTCCTTAACGATCAAAGTGTAGTTCATTCAAATTCGGTTTGTTAGCATCAAGTATGTCACATGAATGAAATTAGTGAATGTGACATTTTCAAAATTACGCATGTAAAAAGACAATATTTTAGCAAACATTCATTTAATTAATTACCAAAATAAATTAGGTATTATTTTATATTGGTATCTCCCACTATTTTCTTCAAACTATATTACCCTCATTTATATAGTTGGCAAAATCTAATTAAAGTTTTTTGCTAGTGAGAATAAGGATCCCATTTCAAATATATATAGCCTTGTGGTGACACAACAAACTATATATAAATAAATAGGTAGACAACTCCTTGTCAATTACATCAACATGTAACTCCTTATGTTTTGCCTCTTAGATTATTTTGATCAAGTGGTGGCACATCGAATCAAAATTATCTAAGTTAAATCAACCTAGCACTTCCATATATTCAAAAAGAAAAATATCGCCTTGTGGTGACACGACAAAACAATATTGTTTAATTTTCTTTATAAGCATCAAATATGATAAATTAACATCTTAAATACTTAATACTTGCCTTGTGGTGACACAACAAACTCATATTAAATATTTAATACTCTATTAATTTTATCATGCTAGAAGGCGACGTTCGATATTCTAAATACTTTGAACGCTTTGAAAGTAGTATGCACACAAGCCAATCATGTTTGATGATAAAGCATATACTTTGTAACAATCTTATTCATTTATTAATAAAAAGTATTAATTTATTAAAGGCTTTTAATTATCTACATGATGCTGTTTTATAATATGTGATAAACCCATAGTTTTAAGCAATGCTTTTAGAATAATGATGATGATCATTCTAATGAGATCTAAATTCTTAGAAAGCTTAAAACTAAAATAGTTCCCAATCGTTGGATTACTAAATTGGGATTAGTTAATCCGGATAGATTGGTACATTCGTTGTTTGCTCATTGGATGAGGATGATTGATCTCATGATCATTTGTGTGGAGACACTAAAGCAAGTATGTAGGTGCTTATTTGAGAATAAGTTCACTTTGAGCATTGGCTCGCTAAGGAATACCTAATGGAGTTTTACTTGCTGTCAATAGGAATTCTGTAGTGATAGTAGTCAAGTGATCCTTGGACTTGAGATCATCATAGTATCTTGTGTATGATAAGTTATACTTTGACTTATTCCTTAAGACCCTTAGGGTATATCAAAGGGTATGCTTGGGTATAATAAGTTGTACATGGAGATAATGTATGATCGATAAAGAATCTACCACTTCTATTAAAGAAGAGAAATGTCTATGTGATTCGATAAATGACAACCCGGTAGTCCTTGGCAAGCGAGAATGAAATTAGAAAGGAGTTTCTAATTTGCATTATTTGGAGTTGTGCATTTAAGAGTCGAAATACATATAATTAAATAAAATAAGACTTGACGGTAATTCCATGTCTTATATTTAATTGGGACATTGTATGGTGGAAGTATTGAATTGTGCAGTAACTATTTACTCAAAGGTTCTTTTATGATTAATGTTGAAATCTATATTATACGGAAAGTCGTTGATCATTAGGGAGGCTTATCCTATTGTAGAATAAATATTATTTATTTAAATAAATTAATTGATCAATTAATTTATTTAAATAAGATTAGAATTATTCTAATTGATTTATTCACAAATAGGTTTAATATGGAGAACCTAAAGGGTCACACCATAAAAGGAAGAATAATTATTTAAGAAGTTAATGGCATAATCATAATAATATGTTATGTATATTTAATTTAATCTATGGTGATAGAATAAATTAAATAGCTTAATATTTATTATTTAATATTTTAGAAATATTAAATATAAATTAATAAGAGAGTCTTATTAATATTATTACAATTATTATTATTATTTTAATTTCTAAAAGAGTTTAGGAATTAATTTAATATAAGTACTCTCATTTATTCCTAATTGAATTAGGAAGGAAAATTAATTAAAGGAGTTTAATTAATTATCCCTAATAAGATTAGGGAGCCCCTTTAATTAAAAGGGTTTAATTAAATAATACCTTATTTTAATAGGGTTACTTGATATCTTTATAAGAAGAGTCTTATATCGGATATTAAATATCGTCGTAAATAATTCGATGGTTGGAGAATCGCCTTTTCTATAGAGATAGAAAACTAGGGTTTAGCCAATCACCCATCTTCTTAAATCCTTCTTCTTCCTTGGTGGATCACCTCTAGAGGCCAAACACTTGGGTGGCTAACGTTGATCAAAGGAAAGAACCAAACCCGGTGGATTCAAGTTGAACGCGAAAAGGATTGGAGGTGAACTTGTACTGAGGAAGCCTCGATCTTCAAGGGTATGATTCTTATTCGTTATCTTTTTCGTTTAATTAATAATTGTGCATAAAGGGTGATCAGGGTATATGGTTTGTAAAATTTTAAACTCGATTTTTTTACGTTTCGCTTATTTTTTGCAATTTGATTGCGTTCTTGAATATTACAAACCTAACAGTGGCATCAGAGCCAAACCTTTATGTGAATTATTAATTGTTTTAATTTGATATGTATATTGATATGTGTTTAGAACAATTTAATTGGGCATAATTTGTTGTATAAAATTAAAAAAAAAAAAAAAAACGTGATTCGATGTTAATAGTTAATAGTGTTTTACGTGATTTTTTTTTTAAAGGTTACTAGGAGATTCACTGGAAACAGGATTATATAGTAATCAGTTATTTTATATATATATTTCGTGATTTTTTTTTTTTTTGCAGGATTAAGTTCGGTTTATATTAATATATATTTTAGATGATAATTATTATATATATATACCTGACCATGTGAATCCTTATCAAACTTAATTCTAGTAATCACAGGATTCCAAAGTTGGATTCCTATTGTATTATATATATATAGCGCAACGTTAATAATACATATATATGGCGTGGTAGCGTGGTTAAGATAATATTATATATGTCATATATCATATATTATACTTTTAATGATTTTATAATTAAAATAAAAGTTTATTTTAATATTAAAATAAAAAGTTTATTTTAATTTTAAAATTGGATTTCATGCTAACTAATTAGAGTTGGAATTGGATTCCATGATAACTAATTGGAGTTGAAATTAGATTCCATGTTTTCTTAAATAAAGGAGTTTATTTAGATATGAAATAAGATTTCATATTATTCAAAATAAAAGAGTTTATTTGTGAATAGGAAAGAAAATCCATGTTTCCTTAAATAAAGGAGTTTATTTAATTATGAAATAAGATTTCATATTATTCAAAATAAAGGAGTTTATTTGTGAATAGGAAAAGAATTCGTGTTTCCTTTAATAATTTTTTTTTTACATGGAATTGGATTCCATAATTAATTAAAATAAAGGAGTTTATTTTGATTAAAGATTTTGATTAAAATAAAATAGTTTATTTTATTCAAAATTGGATAAATTAAAATAAAATAGTTTTATTTTGATTTAAATTTGGATTAAAATAAAGGAGTTTATTTTGATTCAAAAAAATAGATTTTATACTAACTAAATTTGCCCATTAAATGATATCGATATATATATTGAATGTTTATTATTATTCATCGGATGAATGTTATGTATTGATGCATATGGTGATATGTATGATAATAAATGAGATTGATTATGGACAATTGACCAATGTGATTGGATTTTATTTTAGTTAGATGCATGAATGTATGGGTTTTTATTAAATGAATCTGCGTACCTCGTCTTCTCTAATTTTTTACGAATGTAAATTCTATCTCCTTCTATGTACTTCCCTCGATCACGATCAAGGTTTCTATTTATTTTAAATAGTTTTGTAATAGGAATAGTTAGAATTAATTTTGAAGAATTGGAGATCAAGGAACAAAGGCGCCGAGAAGACCCGTTTGTAATGGAGCAGGAGTTTAAATGTAATAGTTATATTTAAATATTATTTCTTGCACCCCTAGGGTTTGACCTTTTGGTTCACTTGGTGGCTCTAGTGAACCAAACTAGAATAAAAGTCCATAATCAATCCGGGTAGAATATAGTATTCTATATATGCGTGCTTATACTATATATATTATATATTATGCAAACATGCTTAGCATGTTTATTAATATGACGCGTATTTTATATATATATATGTGCATGCGCTAAACAAGATAAGACAAATTAATAACAAACCCCTCAAATTTTTATATTAAGTCCTAAGCGTTCAAAGATATTTGGAATATCGAAGCGTAAGCTTTCTAGCATGATAAAATTAATAGAGTATTAAATATTTAATATGAGTTTGTTGTGTCACCACAAGGCAAGTATTAAGTATTTAAGATGTTAATTTATCACATTTGATGCTTATAAAGAAAATTGAACAATATTGTTTTGTTGTGTCACCACAAGGATGATATTTTTCTTTTTTGAATATATGGAGTGCTAGGTCGGACTTAACTTGGATAATTTTGATTCGGATGTGCCACCACTTGATCAAAATAATCTAAGAGGCAAAAGAAAAGGAGTTGCATAGTTGATGTAATTGACAAAAGTTGTCTACTATTTATTTATATATATACATGTTGTGTCACCACAAGGCTATATACATTTGAAATGGGATCCTTATTCTCACTAGCAAATCGTTAATTAGATTTTTTAGAACTATATAAGTGAGGTAATATAGTTTGAAGAAAATAGTGGGAGATACCAATTTAAAACAAGACCTAATTTATTTTGGTAATTAATAAAAGAATGTATGTTAAAATGTTGTTAATTACAAATTCATTTACGAATTTTACAATGTCTAAAATTACTATCAACTTGCGAAGCATATTAGATGCTAAATTAACGGAACAGAATTAAGCGGATTGGTTAAGGAATTTGAGAATAGTTCTCATGGTGAAAAGATATCTTATGTCCTTAATCGCCTATCCTACGCAATGGTTGCGAACAATGCCTCTGAGGAAGACATTGCTACTTTTAGAAAGTGGCAAGATGATGCACAGTTGGCTCAATGCATCATGCTCGCATCTATGAGTAACGAGCTTCAGCGTCAGCATGAAACTATGGATGCTTCTACTATATTCATGCACATCAAGTAGTTGATGGTGAGGAAAGTAGGACTGATAGATATCAGATATCTAAGGAGCTCTTCCGATCTAGAATGACCGATGACACTACAGAACAGATAAAAGTCCTTAACATTATCAATTTGATTGATCAATTAGGACAACGAGTTTTGTCATGGATGGAGAGTTGAGCCAAGATTTGATCTTGCACTCACTCCCGGACTCCTTTCACAATTGTTGTGAATTTTTTATATGAACAAGCTAGATATCAGCCTCGCTGATTTGCTTAACATATTGAAAAATGTTGAGAGTCACTTTCCAACCAAGAAAGATCAAGTCTTACTGGTAGGGGCCAAAGGATCTACGAAAAGAAGAGCGATTCAAAGAAGGTAAATAGAAAGGCATAAACAAAGGATAATAAGAACAAAAGCGTCACGGATAGCAAAGGAGTTTGCTTCCCTTTGCTATAAGCTTTGGACCTTTGGAAAAAAGCGCAAGAAGCATCTTGCGAGAGGCTAACCAAAGAAGCTTAGTGAAGTTTTGGTTACAAATACAAATTTGTTCATGATTTAAAATAATTTTTTCTTTAAGTCGAGGTTCTACTTGGGTATTGGATCTGAGCTTTGGTTATCATAAATATAGATTTATGAAGGGACCAAGCAGTAGAAAGTTAAACAAAGACAAGTAATCATGTGTGAAAAATGAAGCAAAGGTTCTTTGCATTAGCTATAGAAACTTATAGTTTAGCATCGCCTATGGGCAAATCTATTAAGTCGATAAGTTGTTATTGTATTCAATTCTTGTTAGAAACATTATTTCCATTTTATTGTTGGACAATAAAATTTTGGTATTATAATTAAGAACAATTGTTGTTCTATTTATAATAATAATGTTTCAGTATAGAATGAAAAGATTACTTAATGGATTTTGTATACTTGACTTACGTGAAAGATTATTTTGTAAATTGAACAAACTAGTATAAGAAAAGGAGATGATCATTCAAAGAGTTGAATGTATGTATTTGTTGAAATACAAGTGTGAATTATTTGAAAGGTTCAAAGAAATTGAAGTGAAACAAATTGACAAAGTATTAAGATTCTTTGATTAGATCGAGGAATAAATACTTGTGCAATAAGTTTCTTGATCATCTCAAATGGTTTTCTCATAATGGACGCCTCCTCGATATGTAATAAATGATTTATGTATCGAAAGGAAAAATCGTACCTTGTTGGACATAGATGCGGTCCATAATGATTTTCTGAGCATTCCGGTATCCCTCTACAGGGTCAATGTCCTAGAAATGGTTGCATATCTACGAAAAGGTAACCTCAAAATCCATTAGAGACTCCATAAAAGTTATGGATGGGGAGGATTCCTAATCTTAAGTATGTTAAGATAAGGGGTTGTCAACTTATGTGAAAAGGTTTCAAAGGATAAGCTTGGGATAAAATTTGACATGTACAGATTTGTGGGACATCCTAAAGTAAGTTTAGGGCATATGTTCTATAATCCTACATAGCAAAAGGTGTTTATTGCGAAACACGCTGCCTTTTAAGATAAAGGTGTTTATCATTGAATGGGCTAGTGGGAGGATAATAGATCTTGAAGAGTTCAAGAACCACAAAACACTATAAGTCGAATAAGAGGAACACTGTAGATAGAACCTATTGTACCTGGCCAAATGAATCAAATACGGAATAATCAAGAAGATACAGGAGATATGGATTCATCATGGATGATGATGATGATGAGTACGATATCATAGAAGATGATGATCCGATTACATACAATGAGGTAAGAGTTGTAGACACTCAGAGAAATGAATTGAAGCAAGTTTCTCAAATAATGGAACATTCGTTTTGATGAGACAATCAAAAGAGTTTGATTTTATCAAAAATAAGAATGAACCAAGTGTGTACAAAAGGGTCGATGGGGCGCGTGTGAAATTTCTAGTATTATATGTTGATATACTACGGATGAGGAATGACATACCAATGCTACAATCAGTAAAGATAAAGTTGTCTAAACATTCCTCCATGAATGATTTGGGAAGAGAATCGTAATTGAGGATAAAAATCTATATAGATAGATTTAAAAGGATGCTCGACTTAACCCAAGGAGCGTATATTCATTTGATGCTAAAGTCGTTTAGCATGGCAAACTCAAGAGATGTCTCATGTCGATGAGCTATGGAGTGTATCTCTCCTAATAGTCCCCACAGACTCACGAAAAAAGAGAGGTCGCATGAGTGACAATCATGTATGCAATGAAATGTCACGAGAGACACGATGTTGATCGGTAATATTATGGAGAAGTTCACTATGAGTCGGTGAAAAACATCTTAAAGTGCTTACTTAAGCACTAAGGATGTGATCATATTCATGGTGGGTCTAAATTAAAACTAGAGGGCTTAACAGACTCAAGTTTTCAGCGCATGACTAAGATGATGAGAAAAATCCACTTTAAGGTAAAGCGTTATCTTGAGCAGGTGGTGCGTTGAATTGGAAAGGTTCAAACAATGAAAGAGTTCTTTGGTTTAGTGATAAAGACAAAGTATATAGCTATAAATGAAGGCGCAAGTTGATTGTTTGGATTAAAAGTTCATTCTGAGTAACTAGGAATAGTTCCTAAGTCTCATCTTGGATCTAAACATGTGTTGTAGCACTTTCATTTGATTATTAGAATCATTGAAAGATGGGAAATCACAATAGAGATAGTGGACTCTCATAAACAACATTACATATCCATTAACTAAAGCTTATCCAACAGCAGGATAATCGTCACTTAGAGAATGAGAGTATGAGATACCATGACGATTGGCTTTAGTGCAAGTGGGAGATTGAAAGTAGTATGCACACAAGCCAATCATATTTGATGATAAAGCATATACTTTGTAACAATCTTATTCATTTATTAATAAAAAGTATTAATTTATTAAAGGCTTTTAATTATCTACATGATGTTGTTTTATAATATGTGATAAACCCATAGTTTTAAGCAATGTTTTTAAAATAATGATGATGATCATTCTAATGAGATCTAAATTCTTAGAAAGCTTAAAACTAAAATAGTTCCCAATCGTTGGATTACTAAATTGGGATTAGTTAATCAGGATAGATTGGTACATCGTTCTTGCTTTCGTTGGATGAGGATGATTGATCTCATTATCATTTGTGTGGAGACACTAAAGCAAGTATGTAGGTGCTTATTAGAGAATAAGTTCCTTTGAGCGTGGCTCGCTAAGGAATACCTAATGGAGTTTTACTTGCACTGTTAATAGGAATTCTGTAGTGATAGTAGTCAAGTGATCCTTGGACTTGAGATCATCATAGTATCTTGTGTATGATAAGTTATACTTTGACTTATTCCTTAAGACCCTTAGGGTATATCAAAGGGTATGCTTGGGTATAATAAGTTATACATGGAGATAATGTATGATCAATAAAGAATCTACCACTTCTATTAAAAAAGAGAAATGTCTATGTGATTCGATAAATGACAACCCAGAGTCCTTCCTTGGCGGCGAGAATGAAATTAGAAAGGAGTTTCTAATTTGCATTATTTGGAGTTGTGCATTTAAGAGTCGAAATACATATAATTAAATAAAATAAGACTTGACAAAGTAATTCCATGTCTTATATTTAATTGGGACATTGTATGGTGGAAGGATTGAATTATACGGTAACTATTTACTCAAAGGTTCTTTTATGATTAATGTTGAAATCTATATTATACGGAAAGTCGCGTTGATCGCTAGGAGGCTTATCCCTATTGTAGAATAAATATTATTTATTTAAATAAATTAATTAATTTATTTATTTATTTAAATAAGATTAGAATTATTCTAATTGATTTATTCTAATGGTTTAATATGGAGAACCTAAAAGGTCACACCATAAAAGGAAGAATAATTATTTAAGAAGTTAATGGCATAATCATAATAATATGTTATGTATATTTAATTTAATCTATGGTGATAGAATAAATTAAATAGCTTAATATTTATTATTTAATATTTTAGAAATATTAAATATAAATTAATAAGAGGAGTCTTATTAATATTATTACAATTATTATTATTATTTTAATTTCTAAAAGAGTTTAGGAATTAATTTAATATAAGTACTCTCATTTATTCCTAATTGAATTAGGAAGGAAAATTAATTAAATGAGTTTAATTAATTATCCCTAATAAGATTAGGGAGCCCCTTTAATTAAAAGGGTTTAATTAAATAATACCTTATTTTAATAGGGTTACTTGATATCTTTATAAGAAGAGTCTTATATCAGATATTAAATATACGTCATAATTCCAATGGTTGGAGAGTACGCCTTTTCTATAGAGATAGAAAACTAGGGTTTAGCCAATCACCCATCTTCTTAAATCCTTCTTCTTCCTTGGTGGATCACCTCTAGAGGCCAAACACTTGGGTGGCTAACGTTGATCAAAGGAATGAACCAAACCCGGTGGATTCAAGTTGAACGCGAAAAGGATTGGAGGTGAACTTGTACCTGAGGAAGCTCGATCTTCAAGGGTATGATTCTTATTCATTATCTTTTTCGTTTAATTAATAATTGTGCATAAAGGGTGATCCGGGTATATGGTTTGTAAAAATTTTAAACTCTGATTTTTACACGTTTCCGCTTATTTTTGCAATGAATATTACAAACCTAACACGCTTAAGACTTAATATATAAAAAAACTTTGAGGGATTTGTTATTATTTGTCTCATCTTGTTTAGCGCGCATGCAAATATATATATAAAATACGCGTCATATTATTAAACATGCGAAGCATGTTTGCATAATATATAATATATATAATACTAGCATGCACATATAGAATACTATATTCTACCCGGATTGATTATGGACTTTTATTCTAGTTTGGTTCACTAGAGCCACCAAGTGAACCAAAAGGTCAAACCCTAAGGTGCAAGAATAAACATTTAAATATAACTATTACATTTAAACCTGGGCTCCATTAGGAACGGGTCTTCAAGCGCTCCTTGCTCCTTGATCTCCGGTTCTTCAAAAAAAATTCTAACTAATCCTATTACATTAAACTATTTAATTTAAATAGAAACCTTGATCAGCAGTCAAGGGAAAGTATATAGGAGAGAGATAGAATTTACATCAAGAAAAAAACCAGAAAAGACGAGGTACGCAGACCCCATTTAATAAAACTCATTCATTCAAACATTCAACTAAAATAAATCCAATCACATTGGTCAATTGTCCATAAACAATCCCATTTATTATCATACATATCACCATATGTATCAATAAATAAAATCATTCCATGTATATATGAGTATCATTTAATGGGCAATTTTATGTTGCATGAAATCCAATTTCAAGATTAAAATAAACTCTTTTATTTTAATTATAAAATTATTAAGATATTATATAATATATATAATATAATATAATATTAACCGTACCAAAAAAAACGTACGGTTTATATATATATATTATATATATATAATCTGATGAAACAGATTTATATAACATATATATATATATATATAATATATAATATATATACCAATACTGGATCTTAACATGCGACAAAAAAAAAAGTGATTCAAGCTACGGTTTTCTAAGTAATCCGTGAGTATACATAGCAATTAGCAGGTATTACGGTTTTTATTTTTTTTTTCTTTCGGCGATCATGCCCTTTAAAAAAAAAAAAGTTTACCCACGGATTCCTATTGAAAACTAGTCACCCACGAATTCATAAAAAAAAAAAAGTTTCCGAAAACAGTTTTTCGGTAAAATAATTTTATTTTTTTTTCATAAAATAATAATTTTATACAACAAATTATGCCCAATAAATTATTCAAAATACATACCCAAACATATATGGAATCAAAATAATTAATAATTCGCATAAAGTTTGGCTCTGATACCACTGTTGGGTTTTGTAAAATTCAAAGTAGCAATCAAATTGAAAAATTAGCGGAAGCGAAATAAAATCAGATTTTAAAATTTTTCACAAACCAATTACCCGGATCATCCTTTATGCATATTATTAATTAAACGAAGAATAAGAAATTATGAAATCATACCCTTGTAGAAACGAAGCTTCCTCGTGTATGAAGTTCACCTCCTACTTCTCATGATCTCCTTGAATCTAAAGGTAGATTCCTTCCTTTGATCAATGTAAGCCACCCAAATGTATGGCCTCTAGAGGTGATCCACCAGGAAGAAGAAGAATTTTCAAGAAGAAGGGTATTGGCTCAAACCCTAATTTTTCCTATCTCAGATAGAAAAAGGAGGCGTACTCTTCAACTCTGGAATTACATTATATCGGATATCGATATATAAGACTCCTCTTATAAAGATATCATGTAACCCTATTTTAATTAAAATAAGGTATTATTTATTTAATTAAACTCTTTTAATTAAATGGGCTCCCTAATCCTATTAGGGGTAATTAATTAAACTCCTTTAACTAATTTTCCTTCCTAATCCAATTAGGAATAAATGAGAATACTTATATTAAATTAATTCCTAAACCTTTTAGAAATTAAAATAATAATAATTGTAATAATATTAATAAGACTCCTCTTATTAATTTATATTTAATATTTCTAAAATATTAAATAATAATATTAAGCTATTTAATTTATTCTATCACCATAGATTAAATTAAATATACTTAACATATATTATTACAATTATGCCATTAACTTCTTAAATAATTATTCTTCCTTTTATGGTGTGACCCTTTAGGTTCTCCATATTAAACCCAGGTTGTGAATAAATCAATTAGAACAATTTTAATCTCATTTAAATAAATAAATTAAACAAATAATTTATTTAAATAAATAATATTTATTCTACAATAGGGATAAGCCTTCCCTAGCGATCAACGACTTTCAGATAATATAGATTTCAACATTAATCATAAAAGAACCTTTGAGTAAATAGTTCTAGTACAATTCAATCCTTCCACCATACAATGTCCCAATTAAATATAAGATATGGAATTACTGTCAAGTCTTATTTTATTTAATCATATGTATTTCGATTCCTAAATGCACAACTCCTAATGAATGCAAATTAGAAACTAATTTCTAATTTCATTCCACCTTGGCCAAGGATTCCTAGGTTGTCATTTATCGAATCACATAGACATTTCTCTTTTTACTAGAAGTGGTAGATTCTTTATTGATCATTCATTATCTTCATATATAACTTATTACACCCAAGCATACCCTTTGATATACTCTAAGAGTCTTAAGGAATAAGTCAAAGTGTAATTCATTATATATAAGATACTATGATGATCTCAAGTCTAAGGATCATTTGACTACTATCACTACAGAATTCCTATTGACAGTAAGTAAAACTCCATTAGGTATTCCTTAGCGAGTCATGCGTTCAAAGTGAACTTATTCTCTAATAAGCACCTACATACTTGCTTTAGTGTCTCCACACAAATGATCATGAGATCAATCATCCTCATCCAATGAGCAAACAACGACGTACTCAATCTATCCCGGATTCATTAATCCCCTTTTAGTAATCCATTGATTGGGAACATTTTAGTTTTAAGTTATCTAAGAATTTAGATCTCATTAGCATGATCTCATCATGATTCTAAAAGCATTGCTTAAAACTATGGGTTTATCACATATTATTAAAACAGCACCATGTAGATAATAAATGCCTTTAATAAATAATTCTTCTATTAATAAATAAATAAGATTGATTACACAGTATATGCTTTATCATCATACATGATTGGCTTGTATGCATAATACTTTCAAATATGTGATATGTCAATTAACCCTTGTTTTGTGGCAGTGTTTGAGAATGGCAGCTGAAAATGTTAACAATGGAGCGAATGACGCGAATGTTTCTAAGAGGTTTGAAACCTTAGATACGTCAATACCTCATTTCTCACAAACTTTGTTTATATTCAGATGTTGTGAATAGGGCTCAGTTATTGGAACGCGATAATGAGTCAGCACAACCAAAAGGCAACGACCAACAACACGATAATAATCTTACCGGTGGCAACGACCACCAGAACAACGATAACCATCGTAGAGGAAATTTTCATGCCAAGAATGGTAATCACTTCGGTGGTAATCATGGCCAAGATAATAGAAGTGGAAACTTCAAGAAGAGAAGGTCATTTAGCTCGATTTTGTCGTATAGTGAAGTGAAGTCCAGCTGGGACGGTGGCACCAAAGGCGGATACGGACAAAACAAAGTCGGTGGTTTCAGGAAGAGCGATTTTCATGACTTCTCAAAAAGCGAGTAACCCGAACAAAGTTAGCATGGGTTAGTTAATTATAAATTTTTGCGAAGTCTATACCTTATTTGATACTGGTTTTACCCATTCTTTTATCTCTCTTGCTTGCGCTCAACGTTTAAATTTGACTCCGGAGAGATTAGACTTTGACTTATCGATTGAAACTTCGTTAGTAGAAACATTCGTTACCTCCACTGTTTATAAATCTTGTTTGATTCAAATCGACACTTTCACGTTACTTGTCGATCTTATCTCTTTGAAAATACTTTCCTTTGATATGATTTTAGGAATCGATTGGTTAACTACTCATCATGTTTTTCGTAAGGTTGTTAGTTTTCATATTCCTAACCAACCTATTATGTGAATTCAAGCAACCAAACCACTAAAATCAATCATTGTCATATCAAGCCATAAGTAAAGAGCCTCGAGCCTTTCACTGGTGACTTCCAAGTCTTGGAATACACCGAAGCCAGAATATCCGTAGGGGACGTCGTGAATAACGGTGGCAAGTTAATAGATATCAATGTGACGTGCTATCCAAGTCTTAGATGAGAGTCACAATTTTGAATGATATTTTTATTATTAATAAATTTTTTGACATATTTCTGAAGACTTCTTAGCCTACCCCTAGAGCGTGAAATCAAATTTTATATTGACCCCAGTACAAAACCTATTTCTAAAACCCTCAAGTATTTTTTCACCCAAAACGAACGTATAATGCGCCAAAGACGATGGCTCGAGCTGTTGAAGGTTACGACCATTCAATACCATTGTGGAAAAGTGAACGTGGTAGTTGATGTGTTGAGTAGAAGATCGTATGCGTTTACGAGTGCGAATATACGAACCTACGTGAAGATAATGAATATATGATTAGAACCGACTTTAGTCAATAATGTTAAAACTGCTAAAGCTACAGACCCGGAGCTGATGAATACGAAGAAGAAGGTTCAAGAGGGCGTTATTTTAAAAGCAAGAGTTTCTGAAGAGAGAAAATCTCAACCCTCAATTTAATTGGCCCATTTGAAATCCTTGATCGATTAGGAACTATGACCTATAGACTCGTTTTACTGCCAAGTATGTCACGTGTTCATAAAGTTTTTAACGTATCCATGTTACGTAAATATGTGAAAGACCCGAACCACATTATTGAGTTAGAACCGGACAAAATAGCAGAAGATTTAACGTATGAAGAGATTCCTGTTCAAATCTTGGATAAGAAGGAACATATCCTACGCTCCAAGGTTATACCTCAAGTCAAGGTTTTGTGGAGAAACCACGATGTTGAAGAAATGACCTGGGAGTTAGAATCTGAAATAAAATCAAGGTATCCTTAACTCTTCGGCATACCAGGTACGTACATAAATTTTGAGGGCAAAATTTCATAAGGAGTGGAGATTGTGAGACCCCAAATTTTATGAATAAAGATTTAAATTCCTCAAAATATTTTTTTCAAAATTATGATGTGGATTTGAGATAATGTTATAGTTGCGGATAATATTTATAAATTTTGAAAAGTATGCAAGTTGTTATATAATATTCGATTAGTCGGGGAATATTCGTTTTAACATTGAATATTCGTACGACGACACAATCATTGGTGGACCCCACAACGGAATTATTGTCGGATTGAGAAAACGAAAAAAATATTTTTATGAAAATAAAGGCGGAAGTTTTACCATTAACTGTTGAAACACCCCGTGTTAAAAGTATAGTAATACGCATGGTTGCATAGTAGTACACAGTATTGATTATTGATGCTTACGTGAGAAGTCACTCAGTTTTGTTCAATTATTGCTACTGTAATTGTTGCATAGTATCTCACGTTATTTAATTCAATTATTTTGGATATTTTATATATTATTAAATCAATAATTGAGATAACAAAGTTATTAATATTATTATTTGCAATAGTATCTGTATAGTGTTTGCATAGTAAAATCTTTTTATATAAAACAGAATACTTTTATAAAGTTAATTATTTTATTAGATTTTAAATAAAATATATAAATATATATATATATATATATATATATATATATATATTATTGCATAGTATCTCTTCTATTTTCCTATAAATAGAATGCTTAGTTAGAATTGAAATCACACTAGAAGTTAAGAGAATTCTCCTTCTATAATCTTGAGCGTATTTCTTTAGAGTTTAAGAAAGCTTTGAGCATAGTGCAAGTTTTCTTCAAGTATATCCCCGCCTCTACCCGTCAGTAGTACTTTTCTTTATAAGGTAAGGGATATTATTTCAGACTTGTAAGGGGTATTATTTCTTTCGTCTTCATGAAGAGAACTTCTGTTATTCCATTCTTTACTATTCTGTTAGAATAACCTGTATATGCGAAGTACCGCATACATGGTAAAATTCTTCTATTATTCCATTCTTTATTATTCTGTCAAAATATCATGTCTATGCGTTTACGCATGACCTGTCACTACTACAAAACATTAAATAGACAACGCGAAAAAAATGTTATGATTTCAGTCATAAAAACGTCGTGGTTAAGGGTGTTATCTATTTGACACCCTTACACAACGTTTTTAAAACGTTGTAGTTAAGCACAATACACAACATTTTTTAGAAAAAAACGTTGTAGATTTGTTTTTCAAAAATTAGCATATGCTTAAAAACGTTGTAGAAGATATGATTCTACAACATTTTTTGGATAAAAATGTTGTTGTTTAGTATATCATACAACGTTTAAGCACATTTACACAACGTTTTTAAAATATTGTAAATTGACTTGGAAAAAAAATAAAAAAAAATTGTGATTCACCTATATTACCAATGCACTTGCAATCTGCTAATGTCATGATATATAGGTTAAAGGTCTAAATTCTCATTTAAATTTAAAGCCAAAATGTATCAACCATTCAAAATACATTCCAATAATACCATTCGTTTATAGTTTCAAATTACTACATCCACAAAATAAATTCAAGGAATTAGAGACTAACTTTAAGGCAGGTTGTTACAGCATTAAAGCAGGTTGTTACAAAAAGCTTCGCAACAGCTTGCCCACTTGTCGGACCAACATTCTCCTTGTCATCCTGGCTCCCTTCTGCTCCAGCTGGATAAGTATAATAGCAGCAGATATAGTCACTATTGTTCACATATAAATGAAGTACCCATTTTTTCAGTCCACTACAAGTGTTTGTCCCCTCATTGCCGCTGGCCTGAGTTTCACTGCTAGCAGGAAGCATTGTTCTGAGCCTCTCCAAAACAAAACCAGCTTGAGTCGTGGTGGAAGCTCTTTCAAAATCCGAACCTCATCCCTCAAGGATGTTATGAAATGATCAACATCAAATATGTCCTTAAACTCACTGCCCCATTGATAGGCAATCTTAGGAAATATGAAGAGAGTAGCCACACAGAATCTATGGCAGTCAAGATGATAAACGATTACAACTATGTCCACTTAATAGAACAAAACTACTGAACCCACCTTGGATCTGCCCAAAATGAAGTTTTGTCCAGTTCCGGCACAATAAGAGTGACATTCAGATATCTTGCAATAGCAACCATGTCACAAATCTGCAGAGGAAATAATCACAACAACAAAATTTCATATGGACCCTAATTACAGAAGCAAAATTCATGACAATATTAATCATGATAAAAGAAGCCAGTAACTCACTGACTGCTTGATTCTCAAGCTGCAGACAACATGGGGTTGAAGGTTCAGTTACTTGCCTAGGTGAAAAAAAATATATGAGGAAATTTGATGAAGGAGACGGGTGAAAAAAATGACATTAAGCACACAAACATTCAATAGGAACCTTAAAAGTCTGAATACTAAAAGAACAGAAAACTAGAAAAGTATAGATTGCACTTAAAGTTTTTGATGCTTAATAATGGAAGGTGCACATAACAGTGAAATTTTTAGAAAAAAATACAAAATGGCACATAGTTATGGTTTGATGCGCTAGAGTAGAACATGCCTTGTTAAGTGGCTCAGGCTTGGGAATAAGTTTTATATGAACATTGGAAAGCAGCAAAATCAAATTTTCCCACTGGTTCCTGACATTGTCTCTCTGCAGACACCAATATACACAGAAGAAAAGTAATTACATCACAAAAGTAATACAACAACTATAGGCAAATAATTTCTCATTCTGTAGTTAAGAACACATCCCTGAAATCCAAACATGGCCATTAGCCAATCACGAACATCTAATTCCTCTTTCTGCCTATGCTGATCAAATGTGGTTGGCCACTTCAAGCCACTCGTGTTTAGCAGTGCATCCACAGCTGCTTTAACCTGGTATAGAAAGAGGCTAAGAGAGTGGAAAAACTTAAACATCCTGACTACACACCAGGTAGGCTTCATGCATGTGTGTGCTTGTGGTACCTCTTTTAACTGCATGATGGCTTGTGATGCCCCAGCAGAATCCAATGGAAGAACGTTATAGGGAGTATAGATTTTTTTCTTTGCCTGGACATCTTTCGCTGAAGCAATAATCTGCTCATGAAGGTATATATTCCATGGCTCCTAATGCAATTCATACACCATATTGCTCGATTTGAATCAATAGTGTAAAAAGTACTAACCTCAGGAGCAACTTCTTTGACTTTCTCATATATGTTAACAGCGCAGAGGACTTCAAGAAGCACACCAGCTGTCTGGTAAGCTTTTCCGAGTCGGGCTCTGTTATTTTAAGGGTTTAACCAATTAATCAATTGGCTCTCATCAGAATTGTTGTTCAACCTTGATCGCAACAAGGGAGGGGGGAGAAGAGAAGAGAATAGAAAATTACAAGGCAATGCTGCTAGAAAATAGAGTGCATGATTTACCTGTACTCTTGCTCTCCATTGTCAAGTACTCTAACATAGTGTTCATAATAAAAGATCCCAATTTCCTCGCAAAAACATTTATCATTATAAAAATTTTACTCGCAAAAACATTTATCATTATAAATCAGGTAAATCACCGCAAGTTGAGCCATAACATGTTTTCTATTAACAAGATGTGTTATGTCCATTATAAAAAATGAACATCTTGTTAAACCCCAATGCGTCCATACCAACTCTCTTATGGATCAAAGTTAGATTTTGATGAGTATCTTCACAAATTGTAGAACAAATTTTCCCGGGGCACATAACCGTTAAAACTGATGCACAGCAATTAGCTCAGAAAGTAAAGAAATGAAGATAGTTCAAATAGAGAAATGAAAACCCCAAAAACCAAACTCATCAAGCATAGTTGGAAAAACAAAAAATAAAAACAAAAACAAAAACAAAACAAGAACAACTGAACTAATTTAGACTTCAAAAACACATACCCTAGTCAAATTCCAGGAATATTGTCAGAATCTGCATATTTAAAGAGAATTTCAGTTGGGTATCTCCAAAATCACATCAAAACACTTGCACATACCAAGAATTCTTTCAAAGATTCCACATTTATCAATAGTTTCATCTGGGTATCTCCAAAAAACGTATAAATTGAAAGAATAACTATAGCAAAAGAAGTCAAAGATACTTACCAATGGAGCTCAAACTTGAAAACCCCTGCGTGCATTTGGAGACCTTTCAACTGACTGGTGGTCCATCTCACAAGTACAATTTTATAGACAAATTTCTGGCTACACCCAGAATCAATTTAAGAATTAAACAAACTTTACAGACTTAAATCAAGACCTCTTCAACCACCAATCTTTAAATCAAAATCCCAAAAATAAAAATCTAAAATAGAATTCCACATTCCCCAAGCTAGTCAAGTCACATCTCTTCCAAAAAAATACAAGAAAGAAAAAGACCATTTGCAGAGTAATGACCATTTGCAGAGTTCAGGTCCACTACCCAAACCTCCAAGCCCAACTGTTATTCTGTAGAACTCCTGAGCAGTTCTAGCATCCCAGCATCTTATAAACCTGACATTTTTCATAACGTTCAGAGAATATAAACCATATGTACCACAAAAATGTCACTGGCTGCTTGGCAATATTAATATTTAATACTAAATTTATATCAAAGTCCATCATATTGAAAATCTAAACACGCAGTCACACGTAAATCATGCAGCAGAATTAAGCAATAAGGGAAATGATGCACTGTGCACTAGTCTTTTATATAAAATAATTACACATACCCATCGCTACTCCCTGAATATATCTTATTTGCATCAGCACTCCAAGTCACACTCAAGGCGCGGCCTGCAAACAATATACATATTACTTCCTACTAAACCATTACTCAGGTAATAGAAGATGTACAGAAGGAATTGAACTTCAACAATAGTTTGGTAGCTTAAGGTAATTCCATTATTATGAATTAATTAGAATTCTTTTGCAAAAAATACAAAATGATGAAAAATGCACATTACACTGCTCATTTTGGAAATTTAGAAAGAAAAATAATGACCTGTATTCGCCTTCTGCATTAAAATGATTGGAAAACATCAAACTTAGCAATATATTAGGTAATAATATAGAAATAGACCTTCTGTGTCAAATCAAACAGGTCCCACTCCGAAACTGATCCATCAATGCTCGAAGAAAACATCCTACCAGCCGCCAGGAAGCCACTCGAACTAGACCGGCACCAAACCAGGGATGAAACTCTCGAATTAGGGTCTCCATGTATCGTCTGTACATAGAAAAATAAATACTAAATAAATGTCAAACACATTAAGAAAAATTAGCAAGGAGTGGGTGTGTACTAGCTGACGATGCCAGCTGACTGAGCCGGGGAGACGAGCCAAATCTCAAGGGAGCTTAGAGCGGTGGCGGCGAAGAAGTTGAAAGACAGAGAACAGGGCTAGGATTTGAGAAGTGGAGCTCTCTCCTCTCCACCTTCCACTTCAACCCTCTGCAACAAAAGTTATTTCTGAACGTATTTTGTGACAGTCGGTCGGTGGAGAATCGAAAGATCTGAAGCAACCAGATGATTTAGGGGGAGAGGTAAAAGATTTTGTGTGAAAAATCGGAAGGAGGGAATATCAGATTGGGGGAAAATTAGGGGAAAAGTAAGGAGGGAATGAAATTAAAGTATAGGAAACGTTTTAAGCTCCGTGTACTTTCGCATGTTTTATTTTAAGCTCCGTGTAACGTTTCTAAAAAAAATGTTATCTAGTTAAAATCAAAAAATGTCTTTTTAAATAGATAACATTTTTACATATATATATCTATAATATTTTTTTAAAAATGTTGTGAAAAAAAATACCACAACGTTTTTATAAAAAATGTTATGAGTTAAGTGTTATTATATTTAAGACTTTTGTCTTTGGTGTGGATTCCATTATTTATTATTACATTGGGAATAACTCGTCTGCATGCGATCTATCGCATTTACGTGAGTGAATTCTTACATTATTACATTCTTTACTATTACTTTGGAATAGCATAGTATATGCAATCTCGCATACATGATGAAATTCTTCTATTATTTCATTCCTTATTATTCTGTCGGAATATCATGTCTATGCGTTTACGCATAACCTGGTTCCATTATTTATTATTCTGTCAAAATATCCTGTCTGTGCGTTTACGCATGACCTGGTTCCATTATATATTATTCTATTGGGAATAACATGTCTGTGCGATATATCGCATGCATAATGAATTCTTTAGTTATTCCATTCTTTATTATACTGTTGGAATAACGCTATACATGTGGATTCTGGCGTACGTGGTGAATGATCCTTTGTATTCATTCCTTATTAAATTATGGAAATGATCTGTTTACGTGGATTATGATGAAAGTCATAATAAAAGCCTTGGACTGATGAAACCATGGGTATATGTAGTATTAATAAGTGTTATGATGAGTTATGTTGGTTATTATGTGAAAACATTACAGTTTCTTAGAAATCACAAAGGGTTGAAAATTAGATTTTGGTGAAAATGGAACATGAAATTCAATTGACCATATCTCCTATTATATTTTGAAATTTTGAGTGTGGTCAAGTTCTAGAGTTAGATCTATGAGTTTTCTAACTTATCCAAGTGGAATCACTGAAAAAGGTGTTGTAGATTTTCGTATGGACTGATTTTAGCAAATGAGTCAAAAATAACAAAGTACCAAAAAGCTACTGCCCTGAAATTTAAAAGGGCATTTTCTACCACTTAATTTGTGAGAACAATTCTGGCCTTTTGGGACATGGAAATATATGGTATAAAGTACCTCCTGTCCAAAAATGAGCTCATTCCGACTTAAAATGAGCAAGTTATGACTATTTCAATATTTAGATTTTTTCCGACGAAAAATGCTATAACCGGAGTTCTATAACTCCGATGACCATGAAATTGAAACGGAAGCTCGCGTTAACATGTGAAAGATCCTGCCAAGATTTGGGAATTTCTGGAGTTAAACTTGAGGTAGCTAATTTCTTAAGGAATTAATTAGAAATTGATTGTTCAAAAATACTTAAGGGAGTTGAAAAATTATAAAAAAATACCTGTGTATGAAATACATGTATATATGTTTGGACAAAGGATAGAAAAATAATAAGTTGATTTAGTAATTTTTCATGAAAATGGTTTAGTTACAAACATATGAGTTAAATTTGTTATGTGAAGTTGAAGAATTGGTAAATAGGATTTTAGGGCTTGAAAATCCTATATAAGGTATATGAAAATTTTTGATGAGGGATTTGATCATTGGTGATGAAATCTTATGAGTCTGGCGTTTTTGAATGATTAAATGCATTATTTGGTAAAGTGTAAACAATTGAAATAAATTGTTTATACGTTTAAGAAGTGATTAAAATGTTATTATAATATTAATAATATTAAATTATGAGTTTCCTAAGTGATTGATAATATTTGGATAAATTTAAAGTCTTTAATATTTATCCTTATTTTCGTTTGATTAATGCTTATATCATTGTTATCATCCTCATGCTCATATTGTGATGAAAGTCATCTTTGGCTTACGTGCATAGATGGACTTGGTATGATTATGACCAGGAATTATTCGGTATAATCATGACTGTAAATTTATCCAAATATTATCAATCACTTAAATAATAAAGAATGGAACCAGGTCATGCGTAATCCACACAGACATGATATTTTAATAGAAAAATAAGGAATGGAACCAAGTCAGCGCCGTAATCGCATGCATGAGAATATTCAATAGAATAAT
This sequence comes from Panax quinquefolius, assembly GCA_020205615.1. Lineage (NCBI taxonomy): Eukaryota > Viridiplantae > Streptophyta > Magnoliopsida > Apiales > Araliaceae > Panax > Panax quinquefolius. The sequence goes on from CM035156.1 coordinate 111,894,009, forward strand.
AAAGAATGGAACGAAGTCGTACATAATCCGCGTGAGACAAGATATTCCAATGTAATAATAAAGAATGGAATAACAACGAAATTCACTGTGCATGCGATAAATCAAGATTACAACGGGTTATTCTAATGAATAATAAAGAATGGAATAATGAAGAATTTCACCATGTATGCGGTACTTGGCATGCATGAGTTATTCAACATAATAATAAAGAATGGAATAACAACCCTTACGAATATTGAAAGAAAATAACTCTCTTCATGAATACGAAAGAATAATACCCATTACCTTAGAAGAAAACTGGATACAGGAATAGTGAGGTAGCATACTTCTCTTCTTTTTTCTCTCTATAATTTCTCTCTATAATAATTACTCTATAGCTTTAGTGAATTGGTGAGAAATGAAGGAAGAATGAGCTTCTATTTATAGGAAAATATAGTTTCGATAATTGCGCGTTTGGGGCTCAAAATATTACAGTATAATACCTTCCTCTTTTTCTTCATTTTTAATTTAGTCCTGCAAGTATTATCAAACTTGCACCATCTCCCCTAATAGTAAATAATGTGAATCAATAGTTCAATCATGTGAATCAATAGTTATAATCATGTGAAAATATGAATTACAGTATAGTACCTTCAATTATACCGCCATTTTTAACTTAGTCATGCAAGTATTATCAAACTTGCATCACCTACCCTAATAGTACAAGAATGTGAATCAATAGTACACGCATGTGAACAAATAGTTATAATCATGTGAATTAATAGCAATTAATTGCTCATTTATCTGTTTAATTACCCGATTGGTTAATATAACCTCCAAACATCAATTATTATCGAAATAAATGTCGATTTTCACTAACACTAATAATTCTAACACAATGGAACTATCCAATTCATCTTTAATCAACACAAACTTATTCATCATTAATATTATAATTCATAATATTTAACAATCGTGTCGCTCCTCGTGAAAGAGGGGCTTTCAGATAAGGATTTCTCCTTATTGGTAGCCGCAATTAGGTGACCAAACCTCTCCTCGATGAACTTCTAGATATTGTCGATATTGCAAATAATAGTATTAATAACTTGCCGACTCAATTATTGATTTAATAATATATATTATGCACGATGATAATCTTGTGACAATAATTGAATCAATAATACGAGAGAGATATGATGCAAGAATTATCGTATCAATAATTGAGTATAAGCGAGTGACTTCTCACGTAAGCATCAATAATCAATATGTGTGCTACTATGCAACCACACGTGTATTATCGTACTTTTACTAAGGGTAGTTCAATAGTTTTAACGGTAACACTTTCGCCGTTATTTTTATAAAAAGATAATTATGTTGTTTTCTAACTCAAATAATACTTACATTGTGGGGTCCACCAATGATTGTCTTGGTCGCATTTAATATTCCCCTGTTAAAGCGAATATTCCCCACCAATCGAATATTATATAACCACTTGCTTACTTTGCAAAATTTGTAAATATTACTCACAACAATAACATTATATCAAATCCACACCATAATATTCAAAAATATATTTCAAGAAAATTATTCTTTATTCATAAAAGTTGGGGTCTTACATGCAGCGCCCAAGATCTTTTACAAATTGGCGCTGCAGCACCACTTATGGACCAAACGTGTTGACTCAACGCTGCAGCGCCGCTGATGAATGGGTAATATACCCATGAATTGGATACATCCGGGATTAATTTATTGTGTTCTCAAGTCTTTTAGAATAGTTTTTAAGTGTTTGTGTCTATTCATGCATGTTTTATATTGTTTTATAGGAATTGGGACAAAAGTTACTTGGATCGACGTTTGGGGTTGCTAGATTCGCGTTTTCGGCTTACCATTTACACAACAGTCACTTCAGAGCTAATTTGAGTATTTCTTTGGACATTATTTCGAAAACCTTAAAGGATAAAAGTTGTAGATCTACGTCTCCTCTTTCTGGAACATCTTGAATCATCAAAATCGGAGTTCGAACGAAGATGTTATGGCCATTTTTCTAAAGGACGTCAGAGTAGAAAATGTCAGAAAATGTTTCAGCGCCTGGGCGCCCAAATCAAGCTTATGCTGCTCAGTGCCGGGGAACTATAATGCAGTGTTCCAGCGCTGTGCCCAGTGCCAGGGCGCTGGGGAAAGTTTTGGTGAGGCTTGGACGCATTTTGGGGTGAATTTTGACACTTTTCTAACTCCAAATTGGATTTGGTTTGTTCCTAATCTAAAAATTGGACTTGTAACCTATAAATACATGATGTAAGGCATAAAATAAAGGGAGATTATATAGATTAGATTAGAGATACACTCCATTAGATTAGAACATAAACTCTAGTTCTTATTGGTTTTGGAGATTGAAGCAACTTGGAGACCATTGAAGAAAAAGAGCAGGAGCTTGAGGAAGATGGAGATTTGCTGACAACAAATTTATTCTCTTCTCTAATCTTACTTTTATCTTTTAATGTCTATTCAATTGTGGATTCTTGGTTTTAATTCATTAATAATGAACTAAATTTCTTTTATTAAGACTACAATTGAACCTTTTAGGCCTATGAATTAATTAATTGACTTATTCCAAGTATTTATGTCAAGGTGAATTGTTTATCATGTTTTATGCTTATTGATTAATTATTTGATCAGTAACTACCTTGTTACTCTAGAAGGATTCGGGAGAGGAGATCTAGGGTTAGAACTGGACATGATAACATGTATGCTTAATTATTTGCATGACAAATAATTAGGGTCGTGAATTGAATAGGAATATCTATTCACTGCATGTAACAAGTTGGGAATTGGGATTGAAAGAGTTTAATTTAATTGTTTTGCATAGGAATATCTCAAGATTAATTAGATTAAATAGAAGTTAATTGATCACTTGGAAAAGGGCTTTTGACACTTGGAAATCCTGTTAACAATTCATTAGGCATAATAATTGGGATAATTAGATAATTAGTTTATAGTTCATAATTAGGGATATTATAGTCTTAACCTTTATTTATTTGAATTCATTTATAAAGCAATTCAGTTTAATTAGTTAATATAGTTTTCTTAATTAGAAAAATCACGATTGAGATTGTTTAAATAAAATTAGTTTGGTTAAGAACTAGTACTTGGTGATTTTTATTAAATAATTTCTCGTGGGAACGATACTCTACTTTTACTTTATTACTTGTTGACCGTGTATACTTGCACGTATTCATTAACATGCATGTTTTATGTTGTTTTATAGGAATTGGGACAAAAGTTACTTGTTTCGACGTTTGGGGTTGCTAGATTCGCGTTTTCGGCTTGCCATTTACACATCAGTCACTTCAGAGCCAATTTTAGTTTTGCTCTGGACCTTATTTCGAAAAACATATAGGATGAAAGTTGTTGATCTACGTCTCCTCTTTACAGAACATCTTGAATCATAAAAATCAGAGTTCAGAGGAAGAAGTTATGGCCATTTTCCCAAAGGACGTCAGAGCAGAAAATGTCAAAAAAAAATGTTCAAATATTTGGAGTACCCAAATCAAGCTTTATGCTCAATACCAAGGCGCTATAATGTAGTGTTCAGGTCGTACAGCCGTCTTGGGCTACTGGGAAAGGATAGTGAGGCTTGGACGCATTTTAGGGAGAATTTTGACACTTTTCTGACTCCAAATTAGATTGGGTTTGTTCCTAAGCTAAAAATTGGACTTGTAACCTATAAATACATGATGTAAGGCATAAAATAAAGAGAGATTGCATAAATTAGATTAGAGATACACTCCATTAGATTAGAACATAAACCCTAGTTCTTATTAATTTTGAAGATTGAAGCAACTTGGAGACCATTGAAGAAAAAGAGCAGGAGCTTGAGGAAGATGGAGATTTGCTGACAACAAATTTATTCTCTTCTCTAATCTTACTTTTATCTTTTAATGTCTATTCAATTGTGGATTCTTGGTTTTAATTCGTTAATAATGAACTAAATTTCTTTTATTAAGACTACAATTGAACCTTTTAGGCCTATGAATTAATTATTTGACTTATTCCAAGTATTTATGTCAAGGTGAATTGTTTATCATGTTTTATGCTTATTGATTAATTATTTGATTAGTAATTACCTTGTTACTCTAGAAGGATTCGGGAGAGAAGATCTAGGGTTAGAACTGGACATGATAACATGTATGCTTAATTATTTGCATGACAAATAATTAGGGTCGTGAATTGAATAAGAATATCTATTCACTGCATGTAACAAGTTGGGAATTGGGATTGAAAGAGTTTAATTTAATTGTTTTGCATAAGAATATCGCAAGATTAATTGGATTAAATAGAAGTTAATTGATCACTTGGAAAAAGGCTTTTGACCCTTGGAAATCCTGTTAACAATTCATTAGGCATAATAATTGGGATAATTAGATAATTAGTTTATAGTTCATAATTGGGGATATTGTAGTCTTAACCTTTATTTATTTGAATTCATTTATAAAGCAATTCAGTTTAATTAGTTAATTTAGTTTTCTTAATTAGAAAAAATCACGATTTGAGATTGTTTAAATAAAATTAGTTTGGTTAAGAACTAGTATTTGGTGATTTTTATTAAATAATTCCTCGTGGGAACGATACTCTACTTTCACTTTATTACTTGTTGATCGTGTATACTTGCACGTATTCATTGATTGCGAAATTGATCAACAGCCGCTCCAAGGCTTAATCTTGGCGTTGCAACACCAACTCTGGTTCTCAGGCAGGGAAGAGGTTGATTTAACCTAGCTTTAAGAAAAACACATGTATATATGTTAAAGGGGCAGCCTCATTGCAAGATATCTCATATTCCCCCTCTGAGAACTAGTTTCTCTCTCTCTTGTAGTTTTCTCCCATTTTCTATTAGGTAATGTTTGTAAATATAGTTTATATAGATTAGGGAGATGCTTGGGATTTCATGGAGCTCAAGAGCAATCAGCATCATGGATTGGAAAGCTTAAATGGATTGAAATTCTTGGAGACTGAAGAACTTTGACAGAGTTTATTCTTATCCATTTGTTTCCTTTGATTTTGTAATCCATAAATGTTGTTTTTATTTCTACTTATATTTAGTTCAAGAGCTAAGAATTAATTATTGCCTCTAAGGTTATAATGGAAACCTTTGTTAATTTTAATTGAATGCCTTATCTCTTTGGTTGGCACCATATGGTTTGGTTCAATATATTCATGCTTAATGATTCTTGCTAAGAAATTAGTGATGATTTTGGTAAACTATATGATATTGAAAGAAGGATTGTAGATTTACACCTTAATATATTGGCATGTGATTATGAGTTGTCGAATTGATTCGACTGCCTAATTTGTGTATAGAATAGACATATATCAGTGCACCATGTGTGACCTCATTGAGAACTTATGCTTTAAATCCTTGTTATGGCTAATTCGCATAGACATGTGTAGGATTATGGCTTATCTTGGATGTTCTTTTCTATTTTATTCCCTATCAAGTTGATCTAAAGAGGATATGTTTGTACACACCTCGAAAGAGGTGTATGAGCAGTTGTGTGTTCTCAATCGACAAACTGTCATGACCACTAATACCAAAGAGAGAAGGGTAGGATGTTTGATGAAACATAGCACACCAGGTGTTTGACAAAATGTTAGTGTGGGGTGAAGTTATGACCTTAGCTTGTAGCACCTTTGATACCATTCGTTATCCATTTATTTGCTTTGATAATTAGATATAACTAGATTAGTTACACATCTGTATTTCTGCTGTTCGAATAAGACTTAAGCGATACAAAGTCGGTATTTGGTAAATATTAGTGATATTTCTTCGTGGGTATGACACTTTTCTTATCACTATATTACTTGTTAGACCGCGTATACTTGCGCGTGTTTAGTGATTTTAAAAACGAGCAACAAGATTTTGGCGCTGTTGCCAGGGAATTATTATTCTAATATTGTCCAATATTAATTTCAATCAATTTAGTCTTAATTTGAACGTATATATATTTATTTCTTTTATTTGTTTGATCTTCCTTTTTATTTTTAAGCTTACAGGTTATGGACGATCAATGTTATCAATGACCTTTTGAGAGGACGACACAACTAAGATCGGAAGAAGGACTTGAGCAATTGTAAGATCAAATTTCAAATCTCTTGGGGTTTTATGACAATCTTGAGTGTCAGTCCACTCAGAATGCCTATTTTCAGGAACAAGCTGACAATGAACTGACTCACTATCATCCAGACTGTCAAGGTTATCCAAATTCTTGGGACTACAGTCAAGAGCAGTATAATGATCCAAATTTTTCCTATTAGAAAGAATTTGAATATCAGTCTCCCCCGCAATATAAGGAGACATTTCAAACCAATGAGAGCCCTTCAATATACTTAAAACAAGAAGAAGATAAAAGGCTTGAAGAGCTCCTTAACAACTTTATAGAGAGAAATGAGGTTCGAATAGCGAACCAAGATGCCTCATTGCAGAGCCTCGAGAGTCAATTTGGACAACTTGTCAATGCCATCACAAATTCACTTTAAGGTAATCTACCAGTCATAACTAATCACAACGATGAAGTTATAGAGCATTATACGGTGAGTACGCAAGGAGAAGGCGATAAGTCTCACAAAGTTGCTGAGGGAGATGTCGAAGTGCTTATTGACCAACTTGTAGAGTCTAAAGATGGAGAAAAGAGGATCACGAGTGGTTGTATTGTTAAAACTAATGAAAAGTTGGAAACTACACTCACAGTTGTTGAAACCATAGAGGGCCCACTAGAGCATATTGAACGATTTCAGTTTAATGTGAAAGATAAATTAGTGGATAATTCAAGTGGTGAACGATTCTTCGTGCCAATGGGTGAAGTGGAGTTTAGGGATGACCAATCATCCATGACTGTCATGAGCATCAAGGAGTTGACTAATAGGTGGCATGAAATGGTCGTCTTCGCATATGAGCTGGATTGAACGGCAGTGGAATAGTTAAGCCGAAGTCTTTAAAACAAGCGCTTGATGGGGAGGCACCCCTATCTCAGTATCATTCTGTTACCCTCTTAGCTTTTATTTAGGATATTTAGGCTGTTTTTGTTTTTGTTTATATATATATATAGTATTATACGTACTACATTTTGGGTTAAAGATAAATTTTTGGTTATGTGTGTTAATTCGTTGCATGGAGATCCATAGAGGTCATCTTTTGGGTTTCAAGTGTCAGTTCATTCTTATTAAGTGTTGATGTGCTTATATATGCTTTTTAATGAAAAATATTTCACTGATGAAGGTAATGACGCCACAGGTCATGTTTTGAATCTATGATCGGCGTTGCAGGCGCCTTCATCAATGTGCGATTTTCAAAAGCAATGACTACCAGCTTGATTTTAGTAGGTAAGCGGTACGCATCATCACCCGTAAAAACCCACTGGAAATACGTGTTGCGATTGCCATATTTATTACTCAGATCTAATGACCGCAAATGCTACTTAAAAATCCAGGTTTAAAGATCGGCGCTGCAGTGCCTCTCAAAGAAGAAAAGGCAGCGCTACAGCGCCATCAACGAATTTTTGTTGGTTTTATTTGGGCATAGCTCTGCAGTTGTGCATTTAATTTCCTCATTTTGTTGCATCTTTCTCGTACGACACCATTTTCTCCCAGCTAGTCCCTTAATTCACCACCGCAACCAATTTCTTGCTCTCACCACTCAAATTCGGCCCCAAATCAGTTCCTAAATTCGAGTCTTCCAGACGATTGCTACTGCTAGGGTTATCCAAATTCAGGTATAGTGTCGTAGTCTATTTCTGATATTAATTGTTCATTGGCTGATTAGTTTGGAAAATTACTGGCTTATTGCTGAATGATATTGGGTTGTTGCTATTATTATTCTACTCAGGTTTGAGGTGCTTAGAACAATGCTTGTCAGAGTTGTTCAAGGCAATGAATATTAAATGTTTGATAAAAGGTCTAAGAAAGAATTTACTGCAAGTTGCCTCTGATTTGGCATCATTAAGCTCGTGGGTTGTGTTAGGTTTCAACTAGACTTTCACAGTTTCATTGTTAGCATCTGTAGTCAGTTGATTAAGGTTTAGTTGGTGGCTTCTTGTTTGGGGTTTAAATTCAGTCTGTGATCTATTATTGACTGAGAATTCTGACATGGCTTCTAAGAGACAGAAACTTAGCATCGGCGGCTCCTCGTCAGCAGCACCACAATGGGACCAAGCCAAGTTTGTCAACGGGGCAGCATTCGCACGGGACAATTGAACTTTTGCTAAGCAAAGCTTGGTGCCTGAGAGGGGCTTGAGGCCAAACCCTAAGAAGGATGGGGACATGATGACCATGATCCCAGAAAAGAAATGGGTGCACTTTACCAAACAGCCTGGGTCAGTGAATTTCTCTCTGGTACAAGAATTCTATGCCAATGTCAGTCCTGAAGGTCCACCAGTCGTTCAAGTGCGAAGCCAGGCAGTGGCTTATGACAATGTAATGCTCAATGCTATTTTTAATATACCAAACCACTCAGGCTCTGATTACGTGGAAAATGGGACTCGACATGATTACCTAACAAATGGGCTTAGCAGTTATGACTTGGATGACATTATAAAGTGACTTTACAAACCCGTCACAGTGTGGAAGACACATGAATCCACCAGGGAGAAGATGAGTTTCCCTCACCATACCCTCAGTTGCTATAGGAAAGCATGGTACAATTTCATTTGTGTTGATATCATTCTTAGTCGTCACCACAGTGATATGACCAAGGAGCGAGCGGTCCTACTCTTTGCTATTATCATCGGCCTCGACGTTGATATTGGTGTCTGCATTCAAGAGTCCATTCTAAAGGCAATCAAGGGCACTACATCTAGGGGACTCCCATCCATCATGGATTACCAGACTGTGCTGACGAGCTAGATTGCAGTGGAGAGAGGATGAGGTCCACCAGCTACCCATGGGTGTCATAGATCACTCCATCATTATGCGATTCAGTGGGTGGGATGGAGCAGATCCTCATCAACATGGTGAGGGCTTCCTCCCTTCTTCTCGACCTCTGTAAAACCCCAAGTTTTATGAAATGAATATTTAATTTTCTCAAAATATTTTTTTATTAAGGTGTGGATTTGATATAATGCTTTAGTTGTGGGTAATATTTATAAATTTTGCAAAGTTTGCAAGTTGTTATAAAATATTCGATTGGTCGGGAAATATTCATTTTAACAGGAAATATTCATACGACGGCACAATCATTGGTGGACCCTACAACAGAATTATTATCCGAATGAGAAAACGACAGAAATATCTTTTTATGAAAATAACGGCAGAAGTTTTACCGTTAACTATTGAAATATCTGGTGTTAAAAAGTATAGTATTACATGTGGTTGCATAGTAGCACACGGTATTGATTATTGATGCTTACGTGAAAAGTCACTCAGTTTTATTCAATTATTGCTACAGTAATTGCTGTATAGTATCTCACGTTATTTGATTCAATTATTGTCGATATTTTATATATTATTAGATCAATAATTGAGATGATACATTTATTCATATTATTATTTGTAATATTGACGATGTCTGGAAAGTTTTGTCGAGAAGAGATTTGGTCACCTAATTGTGCGCCAATAGGGAGAAATCCTTATTGGAAAGCCCCCTCTTTCTTGGGAATGATCTGGTTGTTAAATATTGCGAGTTATAATAATGATGATAAATGTTGTTAAAAATATTGAGGGGATTTTTTATGAAGTATTTGATGTAAATTTTGCTTATTTTACGGACCCCCCATCTATCCATTGTTCAAAATAATCGGTAAAAAGTTTTGCAGTATATATGTAATATAGTGGGACCCACATGTGATGATGACATGTTGGTGAAAGGGGAATACGTGGGGCCCACATGTAGAAAAATGAAACAGGGGGAGAAGAAATTGAAACTCACGGATGGAATACGGGAGGTAGAAAAGGGAGTACCATTATTAGTGTTATTACATATGTGTGTGTGTGTGTGTGTATGTGTGAATGTGATATTTATATATATATATATATAGTATGTGGGTGAGTATATATATATATATATATTATAATAAGTTTTGTTTTATTAGATTAAAAATAGAATATATTATATTTTATTATGCATAGTGCCTGCATAGTGTTTGCATAGTAACTCAGAAAAATTTTCAGTCGATTTGTGTTGCCCGTGATTTTATTCATGTGCAGTCGGTGAGAAAAAAATTTAAATAGTACCATTTTCATTCTCTTATAAATAGGATGCTTAGTCACAATTGAAAATCACACCAGAATTAGAGAATTCTTCTTCAATAATATTGAACGTATTTCTTTCGAGTTTTACGAAGCTTTGAGTGTAGAAAACAGTGAAAGTTTTCTTCAAGAATATCCCCGCTATACCAGTTGGAATACTCTTCTTTTAAGGTAAGGGGTATTATTTATTTCATATTCGCTTACAATATTATTTTTTGTATTCGTAAAAAAATTTATTTCGTTCAATATTCGCAAGAAATATTATCTTTGTTTAATATTCGTAAGGAATATTATCTTCGTTCAATATTCGTAAGGAATATTATTTTTCGTTCAACAGTTGTAAGGGATATTATTTTTGTTCAGTATTCATATGAAATAATATTTTCTTCCAAACTTTGTAGTATGTCAGTAATATTATTTCGTTTCAGGTTTCTAATTCTACACTCGTTTTGTTAAAGTTTTGGCTTCTATACTCCATAAAATTAGTACAATATCCTTGATATTTGCGTTTCATCCAATATCTTTTCATGAAAATATTATTCTAAGCATTCTTGATAAGTTTTAACTTTTTCATGTCGGAGTACTATTCACGGGGCTACTCTTCCCAAAATACTATTCACGGGGTACTATTCACACAGTTACTATTCACCCGGGGTACTATTCATGACAAAAATTGATTTCTTTATGGTCCAAATCATTTTTGATACAATATTATTCTTGAATTTTACTCCATAAAGTAGTATCATGTTGACAAATTGGACATTATTGAATTTTGTATAAATTAAATTGACAAAGTCTTTAATATTTATCCTTTTCTTTCATTTAATTGAATTCCTATATCATTGTCATCATCCTCATGTTTATATTATGATGAAAGTCATCTATGGCCTGTAGTGCATAGATGGACTTGGTATGATGATGACCATGGATTATTCGGTATAATCATGACAGTAATGTTACAAATGATGTGGTAAAAGTCTTCATTGGCCCGTAGTGCATTGATAGACAGTGGTTGACATGATCATGACCATTAATGAAAATACGAATATCCTTGGCTCGTAGTGCATAGATAATTCATGGTCGTGATACTAATGAATATCCTTGGCCGTAGTGCAGGGATAATTTGATGATGTGGATTATTTATTAAGCTGAGTCTCAGCGATAAAATTGATGATAAACTTTTTAAATCATAGAAGATAGTAGATATCATGCTCTACTTGACTCTTCTAATGGATTGCTTGTTCACCGCAGATTAAACTTGATGTCTATTGTATTTTATCAGTTTAACACTGTTGAAGGCTAATGATAAATTATTCTGCATTATCTTAGTTATAATATTTCTTACTGGGCTAGTTGAGCTCACCCTTTGATTTCATTGTTCTCTTCCGGAAATGAGAATATAGCTGGGACTAGTCGGGGAGCGGAGTGACGGTCCAGATGTTTGCATTAGCAGTTCTAACTATTTTGTGAAATAGTGTCAAAATAAATGTAATAATATTGAATTTGAGTTTGTATATTGTCTAGAAGGCAATATTCGTGTTGAAACTCTCAGCTTATGTTTTGTCGTACTTTACACGACAGTTGTATAATTAAGTTGTATTTGAATTTTGTACCGTGTATTTGGCGACATAGAATGGGTGATGTATACCTATTTTGGGGGCGTCACAACCTCCACCTCCTTCTTCAGAAGTCGGCACATCTGCTCAGCCTATTAAGTTAGAGTCGTCTTTAGCTGGGTCATTGGCAGAGATTCTAGCCTTTATGAACCTCCTACACCAAAAGGTGGACAGACAAAGTAGGAGGATTGATGTTGTAGCCCAGAGGCAGGATCTATTCATGCAATATCATGCTGAGTTCGCCAACACTATAGTGAGCATTTATGTAGCATCTGGCGGCGATGACACTGATTCTATGTCATTCCAGTTCCCAGAGCCTTCGGTCTGCCCTCCATATCCACCACCATCTCTTGAGGCAGACGGCGACGAAAAAGGCGAGTTCCAAGGTGGGGACGAGTGACTACATCGACACGGCAGTTCCTCATATTCTGATTGTTGCATCACTAGACAATGAGAACATTGCCTGATTCAAGTCTGGGGAGATTTCTATTTTATTATTATATATGAATTGTTATGTATGAACTGCGATTTTGACTTCATTTTGGGCGTGGTTAGCCTTTGATTGATTATGTTTTGGTATTATTATGGATGGATGTCATGAACAGTTTTTGTTATTATTAATGGATGCTTTGATTATTATCAGCATGTATGTTTAGTTTATAGCCATCTTTTGGGACTTATACAGATTAGTATGTTTGTGCTATGTTAATGGCTTTATTACACTATTTTGAGCTATTATTATGCAAGGGTTTTATATAGTTTATAATTTTTTTATCGTGGCTAATGATAAGTGCCGGGTGATTATGTCTATTTCTTAGAGTTTGTGTCAAGAATGCATGGATGAGGGGTTAGTTTAGTTGATAACTTGAGACAGCGAGCACCGACCAACTATTATAACTGTTATATTTCTGATATGGTTTGTGTGGTTATTGTTTTGAAAATGTGTTCATTCGGTTGAACTTACATGAATACAAGGTAATAGAAGACTTAAACGCTTACACAGTTTCAGATCTTGGATTCTAGCGTGTTTTCATATAAAAAAAAGAATAGTATGAGCCTTAGTTGACCAAGTTTGGTTACGTGGCCTATATTGCTTGAGTCATTAGATCCTTAAGGGTGTTCTACACCTAGTGCTCTAAAGCATGGCTTGGGAGTCATTGATCAAAAGCTCATTAATGGATAACTTTGAATAGCCTAAGGTAATTAAGCATTGCACGATCTTCTTAAAGGTATTGTTTGTTAATGTATAGAATAAAAGTCTAATTTGGCTTAGTTTGATTATGTGGCCTTTATTGCTCGAGTTATTAGATTCATAGGGGTGTTCTACACCTAGTGCCATAAAGCCATCTAGCTCGGGAGTCACTGATCAAAAGCTCATTAATGGGTAGTGTGACAACCCGGAAAATCGGATTGTCCAGAATTTAAGAGTTAAAGAATTAGTTATTAATAAAATGAATTTTTATTAATACTATTCTGTGTTATGTGTTTATTAATCATTCTATAATCTGGAATGATTATTAATCGGGAGGATTCTGGCTACGAGCTAGACTGAACGAGTAGGAATTTTCAAGACGAAAATAAAATTTTTCCGGGAACAAAATATTTTCGGGGAAAAAGACGAAATAGGCACTATTCACCCGACGAAACCCTAAGGGTTAGAGTTTGAATAACCTAAGCCGTTCTGAGAGTTCGGTATGTCAAAATGACATTCTTTTGAAAGATTTGACGATAAAATATCATGAAATGTTAAGTAAGCTGATCAAAGTTTTTCTCGAAAAACGTGCAGAAATCGGATAAAATAAAAATGACGAAAAGTACTGTTATGTACTTTTCACTCGTTTAGCTATGTTAGGGAAAAACGTGAAGGAAAACGCTTATCGTGGAAAATTGTTTTTCAGTTTTTCGAAAATCTGAAGAATACATAAAAGTTAATCTGTAAAGGAAAGGCGAAATATCCAAAAATATTTGGATTTCAAGAATCGAAGTTTTTAAAACTGTCAGACGAAATCCAAAAGACGGAAGCACGAAGCTTCCAAGGGAAGCAACCTAAGGAGGTGCGGTGGCTACTTGGCCACCAAGTAAACTTGGTGGCTAAGTTTGGAATAGTAAAGAGGTTAGGGGTGAAAAGACAAAAATGCCCCTAGCCTTGGTTTTCTATAAATAGGAAGCTTATTTCATTATTTTGGGATTTTGAAAAAAATTCTACAACTATGATAGATAGAGAGAGAGGGTCGGATGGGAGAGTAAGAGGAAGAGGATGAGGAAAAGCTTGCCAAGTGCACGCTTTGTCCGACGGAACGGAATTAAAGAAGAACGGTAATCCGAACCCTAGTTTCTTCCAATTTTTCTTTAAGTTTACTATGTTCAAAAACATAACTTAATGAAGATCAGTAGTAGATGAAGTTAAGAATGATTTCATATAGTTGAAATCATGGGAAAACGAAGAAATAAAAATTAGAAATTTAGTTTTTAAATTTCTTAAGGAAGTGTAAGATTCGTAAGGATTTTGAGCGATCCGAATGAATCTTATGAATGAGTAGGTTAAATAAGTAAGGAATGATGTTCTATAACATCAAATTCCAAAAAATGTAAAATCGTAATAAAAAATATCGATTAAAAACGAAGAAAACGCGATGAACACTCGAAGAACGCGAAGAACGTTGTTGATGGACAAATTTAAAACCATCGTAGGATAATTGTTGTTGATGGACAAGTTTAAAACCATCACGTATAAGTTTGTTGCTTATTGCTTGGTTAGGAACGATAGAAACGTTCATGAAGAACGATTTAAACTGAGCTATAACGAAGTTATGGCAATATTTTTGTAAAAGAAGAATGAGAATTAAAAAGTTAGTAAATGAACCCGAGCGTGTAGGGTTTCATAAGAATGTAAGAGAACATAGAAAACATGGGTCGTGAACTCAAGAACGAAAGAGTTCCGAGTTTCGAGTTCCTAGCGTGTAGGGTTTTATAAGAATGTTAACGGATTCAGAATGAAGTTTTGTCCATGGGTAATCGAAGTACGTAAGATAAGGAAGAAAATGACTTTGGAACGACCTCGCTCTGAGTTATAACGAATAAGATATGAGATTTCAAAGTCAGCGTCTCAATCTTGTAAAAGACTTAGAAAAATTTTCTAGGTTTTGCTTGCTTGGCCAGCCTTACTTGAAGTCGTGCCTTGGGGTCGGCCGCAACGTGTGCTCAGGCCATTAGCTACTGCTAAGGGTGCCTTGTTGACGTGAAAGAAGAGAAGAAGGCACGGTGGTACGCGCGGCCGCCAGTCAGTGCAGGCAATACCCAGAAATGAGATTTTAACTGCTCAATTTTCTCGGGGGATGTGGAAGAAAGAAATATGAATATGTAATTCAACTAATGTAACACTTAATCAAGTGTATTAAACCTTTGAGGAAGGTTGAACGAAAAGATTAAATGAGGTTAAAAGATAAAGAATGTAGACGCGGGTTACGGAACCAATGTCCAGGAACCGTAGTCACAATGAAACGAACGTGAGGGATTGCTATAATTGTGATTCCTTAAACTTAAATTGACTAGGGTAATGAATAACATTTCGATGTTATGTCATGGTCATGAGAGATGAATGTAAAGTGTTTAGAAGCTGTGAACGCAACGTTGTTGCGATGAACGATTGGTCTTAGCATACAACGAACCGTATGGCTTTGACATTAAGAAAGACTTAAGAACATGGGGTTCAGGTGACGAGTAATGAATGAAAGTAATTAAAACCTTGGATGAAGGTTGAATAGAATTAAGATGCAAGTAACGTAAATGTTGAATACGTAAACGATCCTCGTGAATCGTATTCACGTTGAGCGAACGTTCTAAGTATACATTGGTTGTATGACTTAGACGTTGACGGGAGTAGTATGTAAGATATGAATTATCAAGAAAGTCGTAGCGAAAGGTAATAAGATTAATGAAAGCCGAATGTGAGTCGGATGAGAATGTTAGAATGAAATGTAAGAATTGAACACTTGAACCGGCGTAAAGTTTGAGTGTACGCAAATATTAAATGGGTAAAACCTACACTCCGTGTATGGTTTGACCGTAAGGTAATAAAGATCAATGATTACACCTGTGAACGGTGGAGATGCTGAATTAAAGACAAGTACGTATAACGTAAAAGAAGTTGAGTTAATGTTTATAACTTGGATGACGTTCCGAGTCGAATGAACCGGATGTTGTAAGATAAGAATAACATAACTTAAAATGTTTAACGCTTTAAATGCGTAGAATGAATATTGAATGATCGTCCTGAGTATACAAAATATTGTATGACTTAGACGATAAAGAATGAATCCTGAGGTATGGCATTTAGTTGCCAGAAAGCCATAAGGAATAAGAAATTGACTTAACGAACATTATAGTTTAATAGTTTGGGTAGGTTAAGATGAATTTAGGTTCTAGTACAATCGTAACCTTTGATGATTGACATATGGGAGCTGGGCTAAACAATTCCTTTAGAGAGCGAAGGTATATACAAAACTGGTAACCGATCTAACTCACTGTTATGGGCAGTTGAGATGATACGGGAACTTGTTTGTTGGTTGTTTGTGGGAAACCACTCAGAGTACCATATGGACTACGAGCAGAGATACGATGTGTGCTGAGTCCTAGGAAAGTATCAGAAGAAGATAAGAATGTAAATCATCAAAGATGATGAACGTATTAAGTAAGACATCTTCGTATGTCATGAAGCCGTTAACCGGTAAAGGAAGTTCGTCGCGTAAACTAAGTTTATAAGAACGTGAACCCTAAGAAGTAAAGTAAAGTAAACCAATGCGTAAGTCAAATATATGACTAATTGGTATATGTGTTATTTCCTTATGTGCTACATAGGAATTGGAATGAGCAATTCAGCGTAAACTATAAGTTGTAGCTGTGTGTAAGGCAAGTTTCTTAACTTCATTCATATTTTAAATGAATGCTAGTTTCTAAACTTCTCGGATGTTGAACTTGAGAAGTTACATACTATGTGCAAATGTGTGATATTTGTACAAGGTGTTAGAATATATGAGGCTTTTATGCCACAATGTGAACACTTGGTGTTTCTATGATATGAAGCATTACGTGATTGAACTATTCAATATGAGCATGTTCATTTATACATGAACCGTTATTGTTAAGTCGTGCTATTGATTCTAGCAGAATGAGAATGTGAATGAAAGAAAGTAGAGAATGAAAGTATTTCAAAGTGAATGTGGTTAATGTTTTAAAATGATAGGAATCGAGATTATTCCTATTATTCAAGCTGCTTCATAACCTTTATTCGGTTATTGAAGTCTTAAAGGAATGTTTAAATTCTTGAAGTTGTTTGTTCAATTTGCTATGACTCACAGGCAATTGAATGCTCACACTTGCTTTAAATAAAAACATTTTCAGCTAACGATGTTAGAAATAACTTAAGGATCTCGGAAAGATCAAGCTGATCGGTATCCAGAAGAAGTGCCATTCATTATATGAATGTGCGTGAAGATCAAGCGAAGACTTGTAATATAGAATGATAGAATTAAACTATAGAATAGTTTAATGAACGATTATGTATCCTTGGTGGCCGATAAAAGTCACTTGTACAAGATGTAAAGAATAATGTAATTATCATTATTTGGAATGAAAGAGGTTTTAAGGTTTTAGAACCTGGGATTTGAGGATGTATGTTGTTATATTTAACTATATAATGATGTATGTTCGTAAGAAGATGGGATCGTGACGTACGGAATACGGATGTGAAAATAGACCGGATTTTGGGGCGTTACAAGTTGGTATCAGAGCTAATAGATTATAAATCTTAGGTATGAGTACCTAAGACTATAATCGTAGGGAGAAGGATAAGAAGATCACCACGTGATCATAGTAAATCGTAGTAACAGATGAGCTATTAAACGATGAATGATTTATAGCCAATGCTATGAATGAATAGTACTACGAAGTAGTACGGGAAGAATAACTCAGATTGAGTTGTAAAGACTAGCATACGAATTAAAGAAAATTCGTATGTAGTAAAGAGAGATTTAGAAGTTGTAAGATTTCAATTGAGGACTCATGTGATAGCTGAGTTGTATGAACCTTTGTATGGGCAGAGGTTTGTGCTTGGTGTAACAAATGCTTAGTTTATTACAGTGATAATCATTGGAATTGGTCGCGCTATCAATATGTTAATGACAAGAAGGTGAATTTTTTCTCATGTATATGCTTGATAGGTAGAGAACGACAAGGTAGGTGCGAGTTCTTGAAACTCATACTTATGGTACATTCGTGACTTATAATGATATGGTAGGTTTTTGAACTTCTCAACGAATGGACGCCTATGGTCTGTCTGGGATAGTTCTTAAACTCATATTATTGTGGAAAGTTCCTGAACTCATAATGTGTGGTAAGTTGATGGACTGTACTAAGGTATATGAATGTTAAGACTGAAAACGAGTTATTTTCAGTAGACTTAGCATTGAAGGTGCTAGAGAAGATTAAGTATTGTCACAAGTAAGACAATAAAGGAAGATGGAGAATAGGATATTCCAAGTCAGCTAGCTATGCTAGATTTCGAAGTTTCTTGAAATTGTGCTAATGTGCACATTTTGAAAATGAAAGAATTGGTTCAATTTTTAGAACCAACGGATTTTAAAAGAACTATTCTTGGTATGTCTATGTTAATTGATTCGGCTAGATAGAAATTGATTTGAAATATCAAAATGAATTTTATATCATCAGTGCATTTGATGCAAGGATGGTAAAACGATGGAGTTATTAATGCAACTGAACCTAGTGTTGGAAGTGATCTTATGATCAACAACCCACTATGGTATGATGTATAATGACGAAGTCATAAACTGACAAAGTCCTCAACGTACTGTGAAAAGTGCGGTATCATGACGTCATGTAACGTTTTGATGTATTGCAAAAGAATTTAAAGAAGTAGTCGATGTCAAGCGTGTTGACTAGACGAATGATTCAAGTTGATGTCCAATTTATTGGTATGGTCTAAGCTACTTGATTTGGCTAAGACGAATGGTATGTCATGATTAAAAAGAAAATCGAGCTTTCTTTGATGAGCTATCTAGAACCAAATTTCTTTGGTGCGGAATCTAATGATTAAGTCCGAGGTGAACATACCTACGAAATGGGGTGATACGATAGGTTGATCACCTACATTATGGAAGAGGTAGTTTACCTTCTTTGTGATTGTAAACTTACCGTGTAATAAAGGTTTATGGCGAAAGGTTGTTTAACCTAGTATGAGTTCATGGTCGATTTGACCCCTCAGCAAAAGTATGAAATGTTTTAAAGGAATCCTTATGTTCCTAGTTATTCCTTTCACTTCATTATTCTTGATAATTTATGAAGGGTAGGGAATGTATGAAAGATAATAACTTCTTTGAAACGAAGTTGAGAAGAAGGGTAAGCTGAAATTTCGAGGACGAAATTCTGTGAAGAAGGGAAGAATATGAGAACCCGGGTAAGGGTTTGGTTTTAAGAAATTCCGAGGACAGAATTTTTGTAAGGGGGAAGAATGTGACAACCCGGAAAATCGGATTGTCCAGAATTTAAGAGTTAAAGAATTAGTTATTAATAAAATGGATTTTTATTAATATTATTCTGTGTTAGGTGTTTATTAATCATTCTATAATCTGGAATGATTATTAATCGGGAGGATTAAGCTCTGAGCTAGGCTGAATGAGTAGGAATTTTCAAGACGAAAAATAAAATTTTTTTAGAACAAAATATTTTCGAGGAAAAAAGGCGAAATAGGCATTATTCATTGAAACGAAACCCTAAGGGTTAGGGTTTGAATAACCTAAGCCATTCGAGAGAGTTTGGTATGTCAAAATGACATTCCGTCGAAAAGATTTGATGATAAAATATCGAGAAATGTTAAGTAAAATCGATAAAAGTTTTTCGAAAAACGCGCGTAAAATCGAATAAAATAAAAATGACGAAAAGTACTGTTATGTACTTTTCACTCGTTTAGCTACGTTAGGGGAAAACGTGAGGGAAAATGCTTATCGTGGAAAAGTGTTTTTTAGTTTTTTAAAAATCCGAAGAATACATAAAAGTTAATCGGTAAAGGAAAGGAGAAATATCCAAAAATATTTGGATTCCGAGAATCGCAATTTTTAAAACTGTCAGACGAAATCCAAAAGACGGAAGCACGAAGCTTCCAAGGGAAGCTACCTAAGGAGGTGGGGCGGCTACTTAGCCACCAAGTAAACTTGATGGCTAAGTTTGGAATAGTAAGGAGGTTAGGGGTGAAAAGATCAAAATACCCCTAGCCTTGGTTTTCTATAAATAGGAAGCTCATTTCATTATTTTGGGATTTTGAAAAAAATCCTACAACTATGAGAGATAGAGAGAGAGGGTCGGATGGGAGAGTAAGAGGAAGAGAATGAGGAAAAGCTTGCCAAGTGCACGCTTTGTCCGACGGAACGAAATTAAAGAAGAACGGTAATCCGAACCCTAGTTTCTTCCAATTTTTCTTTAAGTTTATTATGTTCAAAAACATAACTTAATGAAGATCAGTAGTAGATGAAGTTAAGAATGATTTCATATAGTTGAAATCATGAGAAAACGAAGAAATAAAAATTAGAAATTTAGTTTTTAAATTTCTTAAGGAAGTGTAAGATTCGTAAGGATTTTGAGCGATCCAAATGAATCTTATGAATGAGTAGGTTAAATAAGTAAGGAATGATATTCTATAACATCAAATTCCAAGAAAAGTAAAATCGTAATAAAAAATATCGATTAAAAACGAAGAAAACGCGAAGAACACGCGAAGAACGCGAAGAACGTTGTTGATGGACAAATTTAAAACCATCATAGGATAATTGTTGTTGATGGACAAGTTTAAAACCATCACGTATAAGTTAGTTGCTTATTGCTTGGTTAGGAACGGTAGAAACGTTCATGAAGAACAGATTAAACTGAGTTATAACGAAGTTATGGCGAAATTTTCGTAAAAGAAGAATGAGAATTATAAAGTTAGTAAATTAACCCGAGCGTGTAGGGTTTCATAAGAATGTAAGAGAATGTAGAAAACGTGAGTCGTGGACTCAAAAATGAATGAGTTCCGTGCTCAGATGACCGAATTACGGACGAACGAATGAAGAACGTTAATAACGTAAAATGAACGAATAATGAAGATTAAGCCAATTGAATGGCATGTTAATGGATTCAGAATGAAGTTTTGTCCATCAGTAATCGAAGTACGTAAGATAAGGAAGAAAATGGCTTTGGAACGACCTCGTTCCGAGTTATAACGAATAAGATATGAGATTTCAAAGTCAGCGTCTCAAGCTTGTAAAAGACTTAGAAAATTTTTCTAGGTTTAATGCTTGGCGGCGCATAGTCATGAAGTCGTGCCTTTGGGGGGGCGCCGCATAACTTGAGCTCGAGCCCATTAGCTATATTAGCTAATTGGCTAAGTGGCATGACTTGAAAGACGAAGAAGAAAGAGAAGGGCACGTGCAGCGGAGCGGTCAGTGGCAATACCGTAAATAAGATTTTAACTGCTCAATTTTCTCGGGGGATGTGCAAGAAAGAAATATGAATATGTAATTCAACTAATGTAACACTTAATCAAGTGTATTAAACCTTTGAGTAAGGTTGAACGAAAAGATTAAATGAGGTTAAAAGATAAAGAATGTAGATGCGGGTTACGGAACCAATGTCCAGGAACCGTAGTCACAATGAAACGAACGTGAGGGATTGCTATAATTGTGATTCCTTAAACTTTAATTGACTAGGATAATGAATAACATTTCGATGTTATGTCATGGTCATGAGAGATGAATGTAAAGTGTTTAGACGCTGTGAACACAACGTTGTTGCGATGAACGATCGGTCTTAGCATACAACAAACCGTATGGCTTTGACGTTAAGAAAGACTTATGAACATGGGGTTCAGGTGACGAGTAATGAATGAAAATAATTAAAACCTTGGATAAAGGTTGAATAGAATTAAGATGCAAGTAACGTAAATGTTGAATGCGTAAACGATCCTCGTGAATCGTATTCACGTTGAGCGAACGTTCTAAGTATACATTGGTTGTATAACTTAGACGTTGACGGGAGTGGTAAGTAAGATATGAATTATCAAGAAAGCCATAACGAACGGTAATAAGATTAATGAAAGTCGAATGTCAGTCGGATGAGAATGTTAGAATGAAATGTAAGAGTTGAACACTTGAACCGGCGTAAAGGTTGAGTGTACGCAAATATTAAACGAGTAAAACCTACACTCCATGTATGGTTTGACCGTAAGGTAATAAAGATCAATGATTACACCTGTGAACGGTGGAGATGCTGAATTAAAGATAAGTATGTATAACGTAAAAGAAGTCGAGTTAATGTTTATAACTTGGATGACATTTTGAGTCGAATGAACCGGACGTTGTAAGATAAGAATAACGTAACGTAAAATGTTTAACACTTTAAATGCGTAGAATGAATATTGAATGATCATCCTGAGTATACAAAGATTGTATGACTTAGACGATAAAGAATGAATCCTGAGGTATGGCATTTAGTTGCCAGAAAGCCATAAGGAATATGAAATTGACTTAACGAACATTATAGTTTAATATTTCGGGTAGGTTATGATGAATTTAGGTTCTAGTACAATCGTTACCTTTGATGGTTGACATATGGGAGTTGGGCTAAAAAATTCCTTTAGAGAGCGAAGGTATATACAAAACTGGTAACCAATCTAACTCACTATTATGCGCAGTTGAGATGAAACGGGAACTTGTTTGTTGGTTATTTGTGGGAAACCAGTCAGAGTACCATATGGACTACTAGCAGAGACACGATGTGTGCTGAGTCCTAGGAAAGTATAAGAAGAAGATAAGAATGTAAATAATCAAAGATGATGAACGTATTAAGTAAGACATCTCCGTATGCCATGAAGCCGTTAACCGGTAAAGGAAGTTGGTCGCGTAAACTAAGTTTATAAGAACGTGAACCCTAAGAAGTAAAGTAATATAAACCAATGCGTAAGTCAAGTATATGACTAATTGGTATATGTGTTATTTCCTTATGTGCTACATAGGAATTGGAATGAGCAGTTCAGCGTAAACTATAAGTTGTAGCTGTGCGTAAGGCAAGTTTCTTAACTTCATTCATATTTTAAATGAATGCTAGTTTCTAAACTTCTCAGATGTTGAACTTGAGAAGTTCTGTCTATGTGCAAATGTGTGATATTTGTACAAGGTGTTAGAATATATGAGGCCTTATGCCACAATGTGAACACTTCGGTGTTTCTATGATATGAACTGTTCTGTGATTGAACTATTCAATATGAGCATGTTCTGTTTATACATGAACCGTTATTATTAAGTCTGTGCTATTGATTCTAGCCAGACAGAATGTGAATGAAAGAAAGTAGAGAATGAAAGTATTTCAAAGTGAATGTGGTTAATGTTTTAAAATGATAGGAATCGAGATTATTCCTATTATTCAAGCTGCTTCATAACCTTTGTTCGGTTATTGAAGTCTTAAAGGAATGTTTAAATTCTTGAAGTTGTTTGTTCAACTGCTTTGACTTGCTGGGAAATTGAATGCTCACACTTGCTTTAAATAAAAACATTTTCAGCGAACGATGTTAGAAAGAACTTAAGGATCTCGGAAAGATCAAGCTGATCGGTATCCAGAAGAAGTGCCATTCATTATATGAATGTGCGTAAAGATCAAGCAAAGACTTGTAATATAGAATGATAGAATTAAACTATAGAATAGTTTAATGAACGATTATGTATCCTTGGTGGCGGATAAAAGTCACTTGTACAAGATGTAAAGAATAATGTAATTATCATTATTTGGAATGAAAGAGGTTTTAAGGTTTTAGAACCTGGGATTTGAGGATGTATGTTGTTATATTTAACTATATAATGATGTATGTTTGTAAGAAGATGGGATCGTGACGTACGGAATCCGGATGTGAAAATAGACCGGATTTCTGGGTGTTACAGGTAGCTCTGAATAGCCTAAGGTAATTAAGTACTATACAAGTCAGATTTTAATGTCTTCATACTAATGTCTTTAGATCCTTTCTTGCATCTGTGCATTGTTCTTAATGCTTGTTGATTGCTTGAGTTACTAAGTTAACATATTGGTTATTACAATCGATTATGTGAGCTTATTCTAAGTTATGATTAGTTATGATGGTTGGTCTTCACACACACATATAGAATGAATCGAATACAGTCTTATGCTTTGAAATTGATTGATCCCTTATTCATATTTATGTCTGTCCTGTTCTTTGAGAGTGGCTATGATTGAGCTTAAAGCCATGTTGCTAGTATATAGTTTAATACTTCATTCGCGTTATTATTTTACTGTTATCTTTCCTGTGTTAGATAGTTTTGCTTGAGGACAAGGAAAGGCTTAAGTTTGGGGGTATTTGATGAGTGGGATTTATTCCCACGAATCGGATCCATTATTTCTTAAGAAGTTTCTTGATCTTCGTAGTTTATATAGCTTTTATATTAATTTTGGTATTATTTTGCTTAATTTATGTTTTACAGAGCTTATTAGGTCTTTTCTGGCTTGCAGGGGAAGAAATGTCAATTTTCCTACACCGGCGCTGCAACACCTATGCCAGGCTAAAACCTAGCACTGCAACGCCCCTACATGGACAACTGTGAGATCATCATAGAGCTGCAGCGCCCCAAATCCTTTACAAACTGGCAGTGCAACGCCATTTATTGACCAAACATGCTGGCTCAGCGCTGTAATGCCGCTCCAAGGCTTAATCTTGGCATTGCAGCGCCACCTCCGATTCCCAGGCAGAGAAGAGCTGGATTTGACTTAGCTTTAAGAAAAACACATGTATATATGTTAAAGGGGCAGCCTCCTTACAAGATATCTCATATTCCCCCTCTGGGAACTAGTTTCTCTCTCTTTTGTAGTTTTCTCTCATTTTCTATTAGGTAATGTTTATAAATATAATTTAGATAGATTAGGGAGATTCTTGGGATTTCATGGAGCTGAAGAGCAATTAGCAACATGTATTGGAAAGCTTGAATGAAATGGAATTCTTGGAGATTGAAGAGCTTTGACAGAGTTTATTCTTATCCATTTGTTTCTTTTGATTTTGTGCATGCAACAACTCAATAGCTATTTCTAGCTGCTTAAACGATCGAATTAAAGGTAAATTAAAAACTAAAATGATTATCAACTCACATTAATTAATTAACAAATGAAGAGATTCAAATTGGAGAGATATGGGATCCTAATGTCACTTAATGCTTTACCTAGATTATACACCTCATGTTAAACTTGATTAATTACTATGGATTGCTAGCGAGGGCACGAAAGTGAGACATGACTATTTTTCAATACACCATGTCCATATCACATAAAATCCACAAATAGATAGAAATCATATGAGCAACAATATTACCTAACCCACTATATGTCTATGTGAATTACAAGTAATATCAATTCAAGTGCAATCTCTCTCAGCGACTATACATGGTAAGCCGGTATATGTCTATCCGGACTACGAATCACAAAATCTATCACATGTAAATTTCATGAACATATGCCAACACGGTCAGATCTGAGCTTATATTTCCTCTTTCAATTCCATACAAGTTATTAGGGTAGATGGTGATCACGCTACTAGATCTAAAGAAAGAAGCAAAATAGTAGTAGAAAGCTATGAAATCTCTCTAGCTCTATGAAACCCTAAAATAAAAAATATAACTGATAATAATGATGTCTCATAACTAGCAAATACACCCCCTTATAGTAATCACGCTACAATAGACTTAAAATGAAAAGTTAGAGTTTTTATCAGTTTTGACTGGCGCGGTCGAGCGACCTCGTATAGCAATTGGAGTCTTGGCGGCGGTGGGTCACTGAATTCTTTTTTTTGGCGCAAGACCGAGTTTCCTTCTTATGGGCGTGGTCGCATGGCCAATGCTGCGTTCACTTTGCACTCTGGTACATCTTCTTTGTTGGTGTTTTACCGCTACATTGCTCCTACTTCATTCTTCTTTTTCCTTCACTTACTTCTTCATTCTTCACTTGACTTTTAGATGCCCTCCTCACATGCACTTGCTCAGCTTCATTCCTCATTCCAGCACAAGCTCACCATGTTTTGCCACTTCCATGCTATTGATATGCCTTGGTAGTTTCCTTAATGCAATCCTAAAAACAAAGATAAAAAGAAATCAAACAATACTAAAAATACTTAAGTTTAAGCATAATTCTAGCAAGTTGATAGCCAATAAGTAAGTATAAAACCTACTTATCAGCACCATATGGTTTGGTTCAATATATTCATGCTTAATGATTATTGCTAAGAAATTAGTGATGATTTTGGTAATCTATATGATATTGAAAGAAGGATTGTAGATTTACACCTTAATATATTGGCATGTGATTATGAGTTGTCGACTTGATTTGACTACCTAATTTGTGTATAGAATAGACATATATATGTGCACCATGTGTGACCTCATTGAAAACTTATGTTTTAAATCCTTGTTATGGTTAATTCGCATAGACATGTGTAGGATTATTGCCTATCGGGTGGATCTAGAAAGGATATGTTTGTACACACCTCGAAAGAGCCGTATGAGCACTTGTGTGTTCTCGGTAGACAAACTGTTGTGACCACTAAGACCAAAGAGAGAAGGGTAGGAAGTTCGATGAAATATAGCACACCAGGTGTTTGACAAAATGCCAGTGTGGGGTGAAGTTATGACCTTAGCTTGTAGCACCTTCGATACCATTCGTTATCCATTTACTTGCTTTGATAATTAGATTTAACTAGATTAGTTACACATCTGTATTTCTGCTGTTTGAATAAGACTTAAGCGATACAAAGTCGGTATTTGGTAAATATTAGGGATAGTTCCTCGTGGGTACGACACTTTTCATATAACTGTATTACTTGTTAGACCGCGTATACTTGCGCGTGTTTAGTGATCATGAAAACTGGCAACATAAACAAGCCTTCATCACTTGTTTGCTTTGCCCTTTCCCTTACTAGTGGATACTCATCAACTCTTTCGACCTTAGCTACAATGTTATTATGCAAGAGTGAGCAACAATTGCCCACAAGTATTAATAATAATAATAATAATAATAAAAATAATAATAACATGTGAATAAACAATGGATACTGGATAAAAGAAAGCTCGACTTTTGAATCAAGATTAGGAAAACAAGAATCAAAAGTACATCTGATGGTCACAAGACCACGAACTATGTCCCAAGTTATCAACTATTTTTACTTTAAACCTTTAACAGTCATAAGACTATATCGACCTTACTTTTCGTACTTGGGGGGATCAGCCCTTAGTACCATGTAGTGCACAACATCTCAACGCTATTGCATAACATAATCCCCTATAAAGGGTTGTTCATCTCAGTTTGACATCAGAGTCCACACCAAAGGAAGTTTGGTTTGGATAAGCTTCAATAGTAGTTCTAGAATTTAGAACGCTCATCAATTATGGACTAGTCGAATCAATAAGGGTTCACTAGTCATTCAAGG
The DNA here is from genome assembly GCA_020205615.1 of Panax quinquefolius. NCBI lineage: Eukaryota > Viridiplantae > Streptophyta > Magnoliopsida > Apiales > Araliaceae > Panax > Panax quinquefolius. The sequence goes on from CM035156.1 coordinate 111,921,357, forward strand.
TTTAATAATAAAAATCTATACTCAAAACAAATAATGAATCTTGAAGGTATACAATTGAATAACAGTGTATAACCGAAGTAATACTTTAGAACATTTCATCTGAAATCATGAACTTGAATTAACGAGAGTAAGACTTTGTTCAATATAAGAATAGGATTTATGAACTTGCTCAAAGAAAGTCTGGGGTTAGAAAAATTGCGTAATTTTAATCGAGATAGGGTAAGAAACTTGTCTCGTACAAAGATTATGTGTTTACTATTCACGTTCCTCAATTTAATCCTACATACCATTTACATTCACAATACAAATTAATTATAACATAACTAGCATCATAAGTACATTCTCTTCTAACTTAACTAAACTCTAATTATGATTATATTAATCAAATCACAACATTAGTTCTCACACATTATTAGACTTCACGAATGACGAGTTAAATACGCATTCGACTTATCAATTAAACACGTAAGAACATCATTGATATGTTAAGAATCTATTTTAACATCACATTATATGTTTAATACATTTTCATGTTCATTATATTGGGTTAAAATCACATTTTCTGGACTTAAGCAATTAATTAAAAAAATTTGGGCAAAACTGTAGAGTGGCACTGCAGCGCTGCCCCACAAGCTTAAAATTGGCGCTGCAGGCACTGCCGCACGCAGTTAAGTCTTCTAAGAGGTGTTGCAGCGCTGCGGAGCAGTTTCAGTTCATGATTCAAAGCATGATTTTAAAACTTAAATCACATAAACAACTAAATTTGAACTCATAATTTTCATGTTCTTGCTATTTTTTAAAGTTTCGTCAAATTTCATGAAATTGCATATTACATATTCGTTATAACTCCAAATTAGTCCGTTTAAGTTTCGTTTTTTCGTTTTTACATGTATAAACATAATCAATCATCAATTCACCGATTAATATGCAATTTAACATAAATTTCATACATTTAAGCCATATTCATACATATTTCTCTATAAACTACAAAACTCCAACTTAAACACGATTTCATGGATTTGATTACTCTAAATCACATACAAATCATATACAAATGCATTATGCATGCTAATAAACATATATACTCAAATTCTTAACAATTTGGCCATCGAACTTCATTTATAGAGAACTAAAATGAACTTTCATGGAGAAAACTCAAGAACATAAATTAAAGTTTGAATATAAGAGATTACCCTTGATTGTTTGTTTAGATTAGTAGGAGATGATAGAAAGTCATTTAATTGTCCAACTTCTTCTTCTTCAATCTCACAATTCTCTCAAATTTTCTCTCTATTCTCTCTGTATTATGTTTTCAGACTTAGCAATATGAAGGTTATAACTATACGTATAATATTAATAATGACGTTCGTGGGTATTAGTTAAGCGCACTAAGGCTTTAACTGATCCCACGTTCTCAGGATCATATTTGGCTAGCCTTTAAAAGGCTCTTTTCCATTTAATTTAATTAACTTTTTTATTATATAGTTTATTAGTCACACTTTAATTAATCAAATTATATTAATTAAATTTAATTAAATTAAAGCTAATATTACTCATTAAATTTGTGACAACCCGAGAATTTGGACAATATAATAAAAATCTTAAAAGATTGAATTAAGGTTAAATAATAGACCTAGATAGAAAATAAGTGAATGGTTTTGAGATTTCTGGGAAGGAATTTTGTGAATTTAAACAAATTTTGGTGAAGGCATACAATGTTAAGGATATAAGTATATATGTTTTGTGTATATGATCATTTATGTGTACAGAATATGATTAAGGGTCAAGGGTTGACCAGATAAATTATATTAGTTTCCAAACCCTAATATTATATTAAGAACATCGACGTTCAGTTAGAAAACCATATTGATATGATAGAAATCCTAATACCAGCTTTGGAAACCCTAATTTCAGTTACGGGAATCCGAAACTCTAACCGGGAATATTAAAACCCTAATTTGAAATTCAAATCAGAATTTAAGACGGTTAAGTAATTTTGTTATGTGATTAATGATGTGTGTTATTAATTATAACCTAATTAGGGAAAACCCTAATGAATAATTAGAAACCCTAATTGCTATTTTAGCAATTTTAAGTAGGAACCATTAATCCTAATTACAAGCCCTAATGTGATTAGAAAATCTTAATATAATTAGGAAATCCAAATTATAATTTAGAAATCTTAATTTTCTATTCTTAAAACCTATTAGAAAATCCTAGAAATTTATTTTCCAAAACCTTAGGGTTAAACCATAAAGGTTAAACCCTAAGGGTTGTAGCAAATGTCAATTATGCCATTAAAATTGGAAGCAAAAAGACCAAATTTCCCTTTTTGTATTTGTGACGCCCTAAAATAGGTATACATCACCCATTCTGAGTTGTCAATACATGGTACAGAAACAACTACAACTTTATTATTACAACAGTAAAACTGTGAGTTTAAATACAAATATTATCTTCTAGACAATATCTATACTCAAATAAATTCTCATCACATTTATTGATACATTATTTTACAAAAATGGTGAGGACTACTAAACGACTCTCTCTAGAACCTTCATTCCATACCCAGGCTACTGTACTCGCTTATATTCTCGCCTCCCGAGAAAAATGGAACAAAAAGGAAAAGGGTGAGCTCAACTAGCTCAAGAAAGAATATTATGACTAAGATAATATACAACAAATTACCGTTAGTCTTCAACAGAAAAATCTAATATAATACAATAGACAACAAATTTTAAATCAATATTCGCAATGAAATAATAATTCATTAGAAGAGTTAAGTAGAGAATGCAAACTACTATCTTCTATGTATGAATTTAAAAGTTCATCATCTATCTTTTATCCCTGTAACATCAATCAATATACATACGGAATCAAATATTCATCTTTGCACTCTGGTGCCAAAGATATTCATCGATTGGTCATGTTCATCTAAACACTGCTCATCTTTGCACTACTACCAAAGATATTCTTCAGAAATCATTCATTTTGACTACTAAAGCCAAAGATATTCAATAATATCATCATTTAAGACCGAGGATGATGAAAAATATTTTAAAGAAACGAATCCAATTGAAACAAAATGACAAGGATTAAGGATTAAGGATTTAAGTACTTTGTTTTATCCATGTTCAAAAATACCTCAAAAATGATCATAGTGGTGTAAAATTCAAGAATGATCAAAACATGGATACAATCAAAGCTAGTATCCGAATAGATATTTTGGACAAAAAAAAGAAATTTTATTTTTCGATTGAATAGTGCCAGATACGTGAATAGTGCCTGGTATCGTGAATAGTAACTCAACACCAAAAGATAGAAATTCCACAAAAACATCTTCACGCTTCATGAATAGTACTCGTGAATAGTAACTCGTGAATAGTAACTCATGAATAGTAACTCATGAATAGTAACCCGACATGAAAAAGTTCCAAATTTGATAAAAGTTCCAACTAATATTTCAAAGATAATGATATTGAAGAAATAATATCATTTGAGAAGAAAATAACATCCCTTACCTCGAAAGATTAGTACTTCTAATTTGGAATAGGGTATAGTGTTGAAGGAAACTTGCAACCGTCTAACAATACTCAAAGTATACTCAAAATACTCACAAGAATACGCCGATAATATAGAGAGAAAACTTCATTTACGGTGTGATTTTCAATTCTAACCCTAAGCACCTATTTATAGGAAAACGCTTAGAACACCAAAGCGTAAAATTTAATAAAATAATAATATTTCTTAAAAATATTCAAGCCCACCTTAGAAATCTGATTTCAGATCATTTATAACACATGTGAGCCACTCAATTACAAAATAAAAACGTTTTTCTTACAAAAAATATTTTAAACTCCAAAAATCAATTATTCCTAATTTTGTAACTTCAATAATTCATAATAAATAGCCCTTTCATGAGAAAATTCGAATCTTGAAAGTGTTTATAGGAAATTCAATTCTCTACAACTTTGCAGAAGAAAGTTTTTCCAAATTCCAAATAGAAATTGGACCGAAATCCACAAACCAAGCGATTTTACGTGCTATAATCAAATTCGATCAATAAATGGGGTCCACCGACATGTTTAACATGTTTTAAACATTTATTGCAACAAAAATACTCCTCCTCGTATACTCATATATCCCACATTCGTTGTAAAAATATCACCATTATTATATTATTAAAATATAATAATATATTTAAACGAATTATTTTATCGAAAAAAGATAAAATTTCAATTTTCAACAATTGTCACAATAAAAATTTTCTCCATCTATATCCACATAAAATCAATATTTTTCTCATCATATGAATCAATAATTAATTATTCACAAATAATATTACGTAATCACAATATTGACAACCAAGCAGCGCCTCGAGGAAGAGGGGCTTTCAATAAGAATTTCTTCATCATGGCGCAATTAATTAGGTGACCAAACCTCTCCTTAGACGTAACTTTCTAGACATTGCCAATAATGTTATCTAATAATATTATTCAGATAATATGAATTATTGCTTCGATAATAAAATATCGTATGTAATGACAATTATTGAAACAACAAAGAATATAAAATATCAACGCAAAGAATTATTAACTCAATAAAATCTTGAAAGTAATTATCGTAACCATTATCGAGTAGTGCCTTCTTACGTAAGAATCAATAATTGGTGCAATACCGTAAGTGCTATCTTGTGTTTTAACCACCGAGTATTTTAACAAGATAATCTGGTAATAACTACGTCGTTATTTTTAAACAACTTATATTTGTCGCTTTTTCTTCATCCAATCGCTTTCGTTATGGGCCCACACATGGGTGCATCGTCGCATTTAATATTCCTCGGCAAAGACGAATATTCCACGACCAAACGAATATTCCTCGACAACAATGAATATTTTATAACCACTTGCCTATTTTGAAATATTTTATGATTTTACCCCTAACTATCCACATTAATCACATCAACCCTTACTATTTCAAAATAATAAATAGAGAAAATTAAATTTCATTAATAATAAGTTGGGGTCTTACAGTATTCTTTTATTAGTTAGTGTGTGAATCTTGCCCTACTTGTGGTTGTTCACCAACCCTAGCTCTAGCATGTGACTTATATCTCACAATCTCAACCACATTTCATCAGCTATACATTGAATCAAGAATTATAAATAGAAAAGTACGTAAAGTAACTTAATTTCCTTAACAAACCCACCAAGCCATACTCTCTCTCCAATTTCGAAAATGTAGAGTGAGAGTGAGTGATCAGTTGAGATAATATCATATCTTAACACTCCATGATTAGCAACAAACGATCAGATTCAAGATCAAAGCCTTAAAAGTTATAAAACCCTAAACTTAGAAATCCTTATGATTCATGTTAATCTTTGTGTTTAGATTTTTAAAGTTGTGTAATAGGATATTATTGAGTGATCTGGGTTGTAATAACATAGATCCATAACATCTAGATGCACGAAAATCAAGTTTTTGAAAACTGTTTAAGAACCCTAAAATGTTGTCTGACAAGCATATGTCAGGACCCATAGATCTTTACCTGTTAGTTGTTTGTTGTATTTTATGTTATAGATCTGTTCTATGTCATGTGGACTATGATCTGAAACTGTAATCAGGGTCAGATCATGTCTAGATCTTAAGATATAAGCAATCAAACTTAGTTGACCGATCATGAAAACTTAGTTTCTGGGCAACCCAGAAACCCAGTATTGGTCTGACAATGTTTTTTTAGCCTTTAATCTTGCTAATGATAATGATTTTGGCTATGTTGTTATATTAGATTTGTAGACTGACATGTAGGCTACATGATCATGCCTTTAGAACACTTAGATCCTACACTGGATCAAAGTTATAGAGAGTCAAAGTAGGCTTGACCTTTTGTTTTGGTGATTTTCTGGAAAACCCAGAAAATTGAATAGCCAGTTTTCTGACATGGTTTGACCATGCCAAATCTTGGACATGTGATGATGTTATGATGATATGATGTTATAAACTTTTACCCTGACATCTCTTATACAAATTTGAACCTTTAGAACATACTTAGCAAGCCCAGAACTTATGATTCAAGGCTTTGAAAATAGGTACCTCGACTGTTCTTCATTTATGGAAAACCCAAAAATTGAAGAACAGGTCTGACAACGATTTGTAGAGCTTAGATCTCTCTGATCTGTTGTAGAATGGATGTGCAACTTGATTTTAGTTGTAGTATTACACTTATACTACATGATTGATATCATTATCTGTCCAGAAATCATTAGCATCATAGATAAAATTGTGGTCAAACTAGCTAACTTGTTAACTGATATTGCATGTTCATAGTTGATGAAGAACACCTATAGCGACGGTTCTGTTGCTATAGGGACCTTTAGTGACACTTTAATTATGAAATTATTATTTTTATTAAATAATTAGTAAAAAATAGTTTTTAATTATTAAAAATACTTAATAAATTCCTAAAAATTATTTTAAAGCCTAAAAATGGGTTTTTAATAATTTTGAATATATTTCATTAATATTTAATATTTTTGGAATATTCATGGTATTTAATTTATTTAATTATAATATTAAATAAATTACTTAAAAATGAATTTAATACTTGAAAAATTATTTAAAATTATATTATGGTATAAGAAAATATTTGAAGTTATTTTAATGTCTTTTTATATTTTGAGATGAAGTTTATTAATAAATTAATATTAATGATAATTAATTTATTTAGTAAATGTATTAAATAAATTATGGAAAAATAGAATTAATGATTTAAAAATCATATAAAAATGATTTAAGGGTTATAAAAATAATTTAATTTATAAAATATAACTTTTGATATTTTGTCAAAAAATACATTAATATTTAATTTTAATGGAAATTATTTAATAATGGTTTTAATTACTTTAAAATCATTTCTAGGTGATAATAAAGTATTAAAATACTTTGAGATATTATAAATAATTTATAATATTATGTCATGATTTTCATTAATATTTGTTATTAAATAAGTATTAATGATAAATAGAATATTGTGATATTTAAATCGTATAAATATGATATTAATGATTGAAAAATCATGATAAGTGGTAATAATTATCTGAAAATTATTATGAGCCTATGAAAATTATTTTGACAGATAATAAAATTATCTAAGATAATTGTTAAGTGTTTAGATAGAGTCTTATGGATAATAGGCTTGTGGATTATCCGACTATGCCGTCAGGATGTCAGAATTGTACCGGACTCAACTCAGACTGAAATAGTTTGACTTGATGCCAAAGTCTTAAGTGTTTTATAGACTGATAGGGATACGTGTTTATGTGATTAGGTTATTTTATATCGGTAATTAGCAATAGCTACTATAATGATATTATTCTAATATTTGGAGATCGGTATTATCTATATTAGGTTTTCAGACAAAGCTAAATAGGTTGTGTAACAGTAATCAACGGAACATGCAAGTTTTCTCTAACTCGACCTCAAGTTGTTTATTCAAAAATATTTATGGCTAATCATTGCTGATTACCATGTCTATAAATTTTTTAATCATACTCTGTGCATATTGCATGTATTCATCAGGTGTGAAAGGCTGATCACCTTCATTACCATCTGGTTTATATATATATTTATTTATGTTAAATGTTTATTCAGCTATAAAAGTTTATTCATACTAGTTCACAATTATATTGTTGAATGTTAGCCAGCTATTATTCAAATTCTTTCAATCATGATATATCCTCAATTAAACTTATACTTGCTGGGCAAACTTGTTGCTCACCCTTGCTATATCATGATAAATATTGCAGATTAGGCGAATATGTCGGATACAAGGAAAAGTCAAAGCCAAGTATAGCTTTGGAGTATATGTGCAGCTAGATTTGTAACAATAATGTATGATAATAACAATGTATGTTAGATAGGATATTGATTCAGATATTATGTGAAGGTTCTCGACCTTGGGATTAGTGTGTAATGTTTAATGTATAAACAATTTATGTTTATATCTTCCGCAATAGTTATAGAAATAGTATACCAGATCCTTGGTGTTTAGGACCGAGATTTGGGGATGCTACAAAATTAATTGTCACATAATTAAAATTCTCATTTATTAATTATGACAAATCATTAAATCTTTAATTAATTATTAAATTAATTAGAACAACAACATTAACATTATTTAACAACTCATTTAATTTAATTATCTCAATTAGATTCACGCTTTGAACTTTCACATTACTCAACGCTAATTAAATTAATGCAACACATTTAATTAAATTAATCTACCACAACTTTATCAAATATTTATTTAACTCCATAAATAATTCACAAAAATATTTATTTACTTCAATAAAAAAATCTCGTTTGTCACACCTGAATTCCTGGATTAAACATAAAACACAACGAATCAACAAATATCTTTTGTCTAATCACGAAGAATTCAAATAAATTAAAATCATATGCATAGTCTACTAGAACAATATTCAAAACACTTCCTATGCCTTGAACGGAATGAATTGTACGATCCATGATTTCCTTGATGAATATGATCCCATTACGAATCTGTAAAACACTAAGAACCTTCCTCTTTCCATTGATATTAACAATTTCAAGATCAAGTAATAACATCAATGGAACAAAAAGGTCACAATCACAAGATGAAAACTTAATAGCATATCGACGATGATCACAAACAAACTCAACACATGCTGTAAAATTTTCTAAATTGTTAACACAAACTGGAATATCATCAAAATAGATAATAATAAGTTTTCCCATGAACGAATGCAAAATATGATTCAACAATCCCATGGTAATATGCAATGCCTCAGTTAATCCAAGTGAACTAACTAAACATGCAAATAACCCATATCTCAATCTATATTGATGATAAAAACTTCTCAAATCAAAATCATATGATAGCAAATTATGCAATGAAGATTGCCCTAATGAAACAACATGATTACTACAACTGTTAACTATCGACATCTCATGTAAATATTGACTAGCATGTAAACCTAACTCAACATATGGATAAGAAACCCTAGAATGAATGATAAATAGTTTTATAGCTAATTATCTTAATATCAATTAACTTCAATTGTTACTTAAACTCATTCGTTTTATTAGCTTTTCATGCATTTTTGATGTTTTGTGTAGATTGTATGTTTGGGAACTTACTATGTGGCATTTAAAGATTAAAGGAATGTGTGGATGCTAAAAGAAACAAGTTTGTAAGTGATGGCATAGGAGTGCACCAGCTACAGCAGAAAATAGAAATCAGGATATGGTGTGTGGCGCAGATTACACCAGTTTGGGTTTTGAGTACAGTCATGTACCAAGACCGGGTCTTTTATCGGGATGTTTGTAAGCAGCCTACGCCTCATTTAGCCTTGTGGGTAGCGTAGCTGCGCCGGTTTCAAAATTTTAGCAATTGACTTTTTAATTACTTGGACAAATGAGACTTGTTCGTGGGAAAGGAAGGAATCGAGAATTAGTATAAATATGGTATATTTACAGTTTGTAATAGCGGAGACTAGTTCCAAGACTCCATAAAATCCCTCTCATAATAGATTTCTATTAATTTTCATCTTTAGTTTCTTTCTTAGATTAGGAACCCTAGATTAGACTAGAACTGAATAATGAATCTATTGATCATCATTAGAGAATCAGATGGGAAGCAAGAGAATGCATATTTGTTTATCTCAATTCTAAATTCTTTTCTTATTCTATTTTTATCTTTTAATGCTTAATAAATTGTGGATGATGGATTCTAGTTCAGTTACGAATTAAACTTTGTTTTTAGATTTTTATGGATCTTATAGTGTATTTTACTTTGATATACTTCCTTGTTAGTCTTATTAGCTGTATTTAGATTGTCTATTATGGTTTGCCCTTAATTGCTTAATTGCCTAGCTAACAATTACTGTGAGAATCCATATGAACTTGAGAGACGAATTATGGGTTTAGATCTGATCATAATAACATGTATTTATGTGTTCTACATGGCATTAGAATTTATGATGTGTGCCTAGGATAGAGATTTACCAAAGCATTGCATGTAATCTAATAAAAACTTGCACTTCAACCCTTTTTAATTGTAATTCACATAGAGATATAATGGATTAGTTAATTAGGGTGTTCACTTTGATTCTATCATTTGTAGATTTGATTTGATATGAATATAGTGCATTGAGAGATGGCTATATTTTGCTTTCGTGTTCTTGATTAACAATCCAGAATAATTAATTTGGCTTAATAGGAAGTGTGTTGATTTAAATAAAGCAATAAGTGAAATTGTAATCTCAAGTCTTCAATATCTTATTTCATTCTAGGGATAGTTAGTAATAGTTTAATTAATTATTTTAATTCAAAATACAAAATCATTTGTTTAAATAAGATTAAATTGATTATGGGTTAGTAATTGGTAATTTTTGTTAAATAATTCTCGTGGGATTGATACTCTACTCATCACTTTATTACTTGTTGATCACGTCTACTTGCATGCAGTGCTTAATTTATATTACACACAACAAGTTTTTGGCATCGTTGTCGGGGAATTAGTTTAATAAATTTTTGCCAATATTAGCTTCAATCAAATTAGTCTTAATTTTAACATTTTTTCTTTCTTTCTGTTTATTTAATTCTCTTCCTATTTTTCTCTCTTTTCAGGCACCATGGCTGGATGCAATTATTAATGGCCATATTCGAGTATAACTCAGCCAAGGGACACATGGATTGATGAACTCAATGGAATTTGTGCATTATCAACACAACTTGAGACACTTTCGAGGAGGTTAGACGTTTTTACAGCCCAATATATTCGAAGGATATCAGTTACTTGCAATTATTATGCTTAAAATCACCTGAGTAATCAATGCACCATCTTTCTTGGGCCGTTCGGTATGGTGATAACTGCCTCAACCAGTATGCATATGCCAATTATCATCGGGTATCACCCAGATTCTTCATAGAGTTACAATTATGAAGATCAATATTATGCTCCAAATGTAAGACCCCAACTTTTATGAATAAAGATTAATTTCTCTCGAAATATATTTTTTAATATTATGGTGTGGATATAATATAATGTTATAGTTATGGGTAATATTTACAAATTTATCAAAGTAAGCAAGTGGTTATATAATATTTGATTGGTTGGGGAATATTCGTTTTAACAGGGAATATTCGTACGACGGCACAATCATTGGTGGACCCCACAACGAAAGTATTGTCGTAGTAAGAAAATGACAAAATTATCTTTTTATAAAAATAACGGCGGAAGTGTTACCGTTAAAACTATTGAACTACCCGGTAGTAAAAGTACAATAATACGCGTGGTTGCATAGTAGCACACGGTATTGGTTATTGATGCTTACGTGAGAAATCACTCAGTTACACTCAATTTTGCTAAAGTAATTATTGCATCATATCTCTCATATTATTGATTCGATTATTGTCACAATATCATCTGTATAATATGATATATTATTAAATCAATAATTGAGATGACAAAGTTATTCATATTATTAAATTACAATATTTACAATGACTAGAAGTTCTATCAAGGAGAGGTTTGGTCATCTAATCAATTGCTACATAATAAGGAGAAATCCTTATCGAAAGCCCCCCTTTCCGGGAATGACCTGGTTGTTAAATATTGTGAGTTATAATATTAATGATAAATAAGTTCGTGTTGATTAAAGATGAAATTGATAGTTCCATTGTGTTGGAATTATTAGTGTTAGTGAAAATCGACATTTATTTCGATAATAATTGATGTCTGGAAGTTATCAGGTAATTAATCAGATAAATGAGGAATTAATTGCTATTAATTCATATGATTATAACTATTTGTTCACATGTGTGTACTATTGATTCACATTCATGTACTATTAGAAGAGTTGGTGCCAGATTGATAATACTTGCATGACTAAGTTAAAAATGGAGGTATAGATGGAGGTACTATACTGTTATTCATATTTTCACATGATTATAACTATTAAATCAATTGATTGAACTATTGATTCACATTATTAACTATTAGGGGAGGTGGTGCAAGTTTGATAATACTTGCAGGACTAAATTAAAAATGAAAGAAAAGTTGGAGGTATCAGATTGTAATTTTTGAGCCCCAAAACGCAATTATCGAAACTATATTTTTCTATAAATAGAAGCTCATTATTCCTTCATTTCTCACCAATTCACTAAAGCTACAGAGCAATTATTATAGAGAGAAATTATAGAGAGAAAGAAGAAGAGAAGTTTGCTACCTCTCTATTCCAGTATCTAGCTTTATTCTAAGGTAAGGGGTATTATTTCTTTCATTTTCATGAAGAGAGCTTCTGTTATTCCATTCTTTATTATCCTATTGGAATATCTTGTCTGTGCGTATTACGCGTGACCTTATTCCATTATTTATTATTTTGTTGGAATAACCTGCCTGTGCGGTCTATCGTATGCATGGTGAATTATGTTGTTATTCCATTCTTTATTATTCTGTTGGAATATCCTGTCTGTGCGGATTTCGTATGACCTGGTTCCATTCTTTATTATTCTGTTGGGAATAACCTGTCTGTGCGATCTATCGCATGCATGGTGAATTCTTCTGTGATTCTATTCTTTATTATTCTATTGGAATAACATGTCTATCTGGATTACCAAATGCATGGTGAATGATCCTTTTGTATTCATTCCTTATTAAATTGTGGAAATGATCTGTCTACGTGGATTACTGCATGGTGGGGGAAAGTCCATTTGCAGGTTTATATATTCTATTATATTTAGTTGGTTAAAGTTTTGGCTTCTATACTCCATGAAATTAGTAGAAATATCATGGATATTTGCGCTTCATCCAGTATCTTTTTCATGGAAATATTCTTCTAAGCATTCTTGAATTTTACTCCACAAAGCAGTATCATGTTGACAATTTTGACGTTTCTGAGATCAGGATAAATTAACTTATAAATCTTTAAAATTTAATTCTTGAACTTGTTTTATTGAATTATTATGTCATTGTCATCATCCTCATGTTTATATTATATTGAAAGTCATATGTGGCCTGTAGTGCATAGATGGACTTGGTATGATTATGACCAGGTGTCGACGTCAGGATTTTTTAGTGTCCCTTTTCGTTACTTGTTCTTTGGTGTTCTCGTGTTAATGTGAGATTTGTTTGAAAAAACAAGTGAAAAAGGTCTAACATATATAATGTCGACTATTTGACTTTAAGAGTTGCCAGTTGGTGTATTTAACTGGTTGCACTAATGCAACCGAAAAGGTTTGCACATTGACCCAATGATGTGACACTGCTAAACGGGTTGGTAAAACCGGATTCATTTGGGTCCGGGGGCTTGATTATGCGGAGGGAAGGTGTTAGGTAACCCCCGACATCCATGTTGCCACGGTGACCGCCACTTTTCAAAGAAACTGTTATATGAATGTGTATGTGTATGTGTGGATCAATGTGCAATTATTTGGAAGTAGTGTTATACCTCGTTCGCACCTATATACATAGGGTTTGAATTTATGAAAAATTCAATTTTAAACAGGATATATCAATGAAGTTTTGTAAAAAGAGGTTTTTCAAACCCTGTGCTCAATAGTAATTGAGGCCTTTGATACTTCCATTTTATTATTAAATGTTCGGCTTGTTTGCTTTTATTTTCGAGATGCGAGGCATCTTCGAGAAAATAATATACAGCAGTGCCAAACTCCTCATGGGCATGACAGTCATCCAAGGAAATTCAGACACTGTAAATAATGTACAAGCCACTTACAACTAAAAAATGTCCATCACGGGAACCGAATCTAGATTCAGTAGACTGAATCTGTGATCACATGATTCCTAGGCTCACATGATACTGCAGTTTATATGGAAAGCAGTAAGCAGTTATATATATAAAAGCTGTAAATATATATATATATATATATATATATATATATATATATATATATATATACAGACATGATCAATCACCACGAAGCAACTCCATGGGGGATAGGAACTTTAAATATATAAAAGCGATAAATATATATATGGACATAATCAACCACCATGAAGTAAACTCCAGGCGGGACCAGAAAAGTAAATAATGCAATAAATGCAATCAACTGCCATGAAGTAAACTCCAGGCAGGACCGAATGTAAATAAAGCAGTAAAAGCGATCAACCGCCATGAAGTAAACTCCAGGCGGGATGAAATGTAAATAAAGTAGTAAAAGGCCACGAAGTAAACTCTAGGCCTGACAGAAATGTAAATATATATATGTATATATATATAAGCGAGAACGCACTGATATGTAAATCCTGTGCTCATCGGATATGTCCAACAACAATTATATATATATATATATATATATATATATATATAAAAAGTCAGAAATGCTCGGATATAAAATCCAAAGCTCATCGATATAATCTCGATAAAAGTTATATATATATATATATATATATATATATATATATATATATATATATATATATATATATATATATATATATAAAGCAAGTAAACGCTCTGCATCAAGTCTAGGCTCAATCAAGGCATAACTCGATAATGTTAGTCCATTTATAAAATATATACATATATAATATATATATATATATATATACATAAATGAAAACCACAGACCAAAGTCCAGGCATAAACACACAACACGACTCTCAATGTGTATAACGGTGTGTGCAAAGATGAAAAGAAAGGCTTTATAGAATATAAGAAGGCTTACAGTGGGCTGCCAATGTAGACTTCTATGAATCTATATGGATAAACACCCAGCTCCCGATGGATAAAAGTATAGCTATTTGTGAGCTAACAGATGTTTAAAATGACGAAACATTCAATATGGGTGTGTATAGAGCAAATTGCACAGGGCTTCCTCGCCTTTTTCTCCCCCAAAATGGCTAGCCCAAGCCCCATATATATAGAACTGATGGCCGCAGGTGTACCTGTGGCAGCCTCTGATACACCTGCGGCTGGTCGTGGTGCATCTGGGCCTCGCGGGTCCCGTCGTCTCAAAGTACGTGCACTCGTGCAATATAATGTCCGCTCAAACTTGTAGAACTTCAATCCGAGCATCCGAATGAGGTGTACAAGACCATCTTCAGACTGTTTTGTCTAGAGTTATCCAATGACATGGGATTTGCCCTTTTTGATTCCAGGAAGATGGATCCATAACCGAAATAGCATTCCCGGGTTCTCGTCAGGCAATCTGGTGAGATGTTTCGCGTAGTTTTCACTCCGAAGTTAAGATATGAGTCTTGTGCGACTAATTTTGAATCAATTTGAGTTGACATGAGTGTATTTGATTTGAAGTGAAGTTAAGTTGGCAAAAATGACCATTTTGCCCCTCCCAAGGTTATCTCCGATTTTCGCACAGTTGTAGCAGGTTTTTCCCAGGGTTATCTTTGAGATGGTCATACTGTTGACTCTGAATGTACTCAGGGTTATCTCTGAGGTTGGAATTGATGTTGTGGTCCTCCAGGATTACCTTTGGAGTTTCAAAAAGATGTTTTGCCCTCCTGCACAGTTAGTAACAGGAAAAGAAAATTTCGAGTGTCTACTGATGCCCCTCTTTATCATGTTCACGCAATACAATGGAATGGACATGATAAAGATTAGTAGACACTTGAAACATGACAATGTATTTTCAATGATGCAGATCTCAATATAGTGAATGTGATGATGAATGTTAAAAATATTTTTGCAAATCGCAGTTCGTAAATCGCACATCGCACTTCGCATTTCACTTTTGGCCAATCGTACTTCGCAACTTGCACATCGCATTTCGCATATAGCAAATCACAAATTGCAATGTAATGAATGTTATGATGTATATTTAAAATGTCTTCGCAAATCGCTTTACCTTTTCCGGGGATTGCTGATGCCTATGCTGGTGTTGACTTCAACGGTTTGACTTTTTATCAGTGTTGCTAATGCCTATTTAATGAAGAGAAATTGAGATATCGTCGATGCATGCGCTGGTAGTTTACAATGGTGTATACCCTAATGGTAGTTTGATAACAGATCCTACCCTGCCGGTAGTTGACATCGCCCAACTGTTTTGGTTCCCACTCGAACGGTAGTATATAAAGCTTTCATTGCTAAACTGTCTTGATGTTGCACTGAATTGATGCCAATAATTTGAATACCGGATCTTCCGATATCTTCGCTGAAGTAAGATTCAAAGGTTTGCTTCACCAGACTCTGCCTGATGTGACGCTTGTACGTTGATGTAGCATATTTGCACACGTGCAGATCACGCATGATGTGGTGATCTAGATTCTCTTAGGAGCCTATTGTCCTAGATTGATGCAGATTGTAATTTGTATGGAGTAGAATTTTTTTCACCTTTTTTGATGTGATTTGGAGTTTCCTTTCGCTGTTGGGTGCTTGTGCCCCATTTCCTTAAACATTTGATTTGCAACCCGGCTGAACTGATGACCTGAATGCCGCTGATATCCCTGGAAGGTGTCGTCTATACTTTCACTGCCGAACTTTGAACTTTAGTGTAGAGGCCTCAGCTTATGAAGATTTGGCGCAAATTGATGGTGTAGATTTCATTCGCTAGACCCTTTGTCATTGGGCTTCTGCTCTTAAGTTAAGAACTTTTTTGAGAATTTTCCCCTTCATTTGTAGGGGTAAGAAAATGTTGCCATGATTTCTTTCAGGAGTTTTCCTTCTTTTTATGAGAGGTTTGATCTCGCCTTAAAATCCTTCGCTTTCCTGGAATCGAAAAATGCCCCAGTCCTTTCGCATACTGATGTCAGGGATTCATACGAGAAACTCTCTTTGTTGATGAGGTCACAAGTGAATAATATCCAAATCGCTAATGAGTTGATGTGAGGGAAGCTTTGATGATGATGGACCATGCTGATTGTATTGACTGGGACATTTTCCTAGTTAGGATGGTTGATAAATGCCCCAATGTTGAGTTGTCGCTATTTTCGAGATTGCCCAAGTCTTGTTGTAGGGGTCGCAATATCGGGTTTTCGTCGATTTTGAAATTTCCCCAGCCTTGGTTGTTGTCTGGGATAGTCACTTTGACAGATGGGCTGATAAGATACTGAGATCGCAAGAGGCTTTTACCTCCGTACCAGATGGTGAACAGGTAATGGATTTAGGCTTGGATGTCTTCAATCATTATTCCTGACTTATTCTCCCAATCGGCCTTAATGGTTTTATGAAGACTTGTTTATTGAGGGTGTCGGCGTTAAGGTCCTCGCTGCTGGTTGTCTTGGTGTATCGCTGTTTCTTCCTTTCTAGGATTTGTTCCAGATTTAATGGAATGACATTGAAGTGTTGTTGGGACTTCTCAACATTGGTCACTGACTTGAAGGGTTGTTCTTGAGCGTAGACTTGGGATTGATGTTCGGGTTTTGATATTTCTTTTGAAGGTTCGACCGCACCACTGATGGCTGCCTACGTACTCCTGGATGTGTGGGAGATCAGGTCTGCATAGTTCTTGCTTGATAAGATAAATAGTTTGAGAAGTTTTTGTTTGAGAAGTGTTTATTTGAGAAGTGTTTGGTTTGAGAAGTGTTTGGTTTGAGAAGTGTTTGGTTGAGAAGTGTTTGGTTTGAGAAGTGTTTGGTTGAGAAGTGTTTATTGGGTTTTTGTTTGGTTTGACCGCACATAAATGGTCGCCACGCATCTCCCTATTGATGAGGGAGATCGTGTCTTCGTAGTTCAAAGCTAGATGAGTCGAAAACCTGAATGACTTAATTTTTGAATTTTTTTTCTTTTCTTTTTCTTTTTCTTTTTCTTTTTCTCTTTTTTTTTCATGTTTTTTTTTTCTATACATGCATGAAAAATAAAAAACATACTACGAAGGAAGTGATACCGTCCCAACAACTTCTGAAACTCGCAGCTTTATCCCCTGGATCTACATCTTTTTGGTTAGTTGAGGTCTGATAGTCCAGTTATCAGTGGTTGTGTTGCCTTCAAAGCTCGCGACAGAGGTTACTTCTTGGCTTTGAATGTCTCCACTTATGGCCATAACTTGATCGCTTCCTGGTTCAGTACATTCCTCAGGGATGCTTGAGCTGGACCCATCGCAAAAAGGTATGAAATCTTGATTCTTTGATGGGTTGGTTTCCCCGACAACCTCACCACCTTTTCCTTCATCTGTTCGTTCACGCTTTTCCTGGGCTTGAGAGGATTCGACCATGAAATATCCCTCGAACTATTGTCGCATTTCTTGCAAGAAACTTTCCTTTTTTACTTTTTCTTCCTTGGAAAGGATCAGTATTTCCTCCGCATCATCCAAGGTTATAAAATCAGGAACGTGGTTGATATCTTTGGACCAGAAGATGTTTGATGTTGGCGAAGGAATATCCTTTGGGGATTCCTGTGTCTCCTCCGTCATTTCCTGTTTTAGGATCATTCCATCTTGTGTTCTGCCAGGATTATTTCCCATAGCCTTCACCTCATCTGAACTGCCTGTCTCGAGTGGATATCTTAAGCTTTTTATTTCTTTTTCGCCTTTTTTGGTCATGAGGAATTCTATCTCCATTTCTCCATTTTCAATGAGATAATGGATTTTATGTCTCAAAGACTAACATTCCTCAGTCATATGTCCAAGTGAGTTAGAATGGTAGAGACATATCTTGGTGGAATCATAACTCTTTATCTTGGGATTTATAGGAGGCAGTAACTCAGTAATCCTTCTTTAGCTTATCAGAAAGTGTAGCATTTCTTCATTGGATTTGCTTAGAGGGGTGAATTTTCGGGCTCTTGTGAAGGTTATTTGATCTTTCTTCTTTGAGAATTCGCATTCCTCCAAGCGATTTTTTCGTTGGCAAGATCTTCTAGCAATTTTATCATTCCCCTTTTCTTGTCCTTCTGATAGTTGAGTGAAGAACTGCCTTGTATCCTGATGTTAGCGCACTATCAGCTTAGCTAGAAGATTGACTTGATTCTGGATTGTCTCTAACTTTTACATTACTATCATACCCTCCTTCGAGTTTTCCCATTTTAGGACATCTGCTCTGTGCCTATAGGGGTAGTCCTCTATCCTTCGTATGCACTTACGAATTGGATATATTTCAGCGTTTCCCAACCTGATCATGTTTACTTCCCTCGTATCTTACTCCAACGAAAGGTTGTTGTTGACATTTTTTTGATCAGGCTGTTAGACTATAATACTGCCACTTTCGATCAGATTTTGAATTTTATGCTTTAAAGACAAACAATCTTGTGTATCGTGTCCTGGAGACCCCGAGTGGTAATCACATTTTTGGCTTGGATTGTATCTTTTGCTCCCTGGTTCCAGAGGTGGAGCTAGTTCGGTAATTTTCTTGTGATCCTTTAATATTGCCAATACATTTTCAAGGGAATCGCCCAGTGGAGTGAACACCCGATTTTCTGATCTTTCAAATTTTCTTTTCCTATCTGGGTATTGATTGAATGCAACCTGTGGTTGAGATGGCAGATTGTCTTGTATTTTCCAAATGGGGGGACTGTAGGTTGGTCTCCTAATTTTCCACAGTACAACAAGGGATATATCTTCATTGCCTTTATCGAGTACACCCTTGGGATCGCTTTCGATAATTGCCGATCAGTATATATGCTTGGCATACCGCTTCCAAGGCAGTGAAGTCTTTAATCTTGCCTGCCTTCAGATCCATCTCTGCCATTTCGCCGTGTTTGATCATTTCTGAGAATGGCTTTCCTATGCCTGCTAGGATCCTCTCATAGTAAGGCACCTCTTTAATCTCAATAAACGTCATTACCATCTTAGTTTCCGTCATTGATGGAATAACTTGCGCTGCGAGATGTCTCCAACTTTGGGCATATTCTCGGAAAGATTCAGTACTTTGATTGTTGACTTTAGTCACTTGGTATCGATCAGGTGCCATTTGTGACTGAAAACTGTACTGACTTAGAAAGGCGTGGGCCAATTCTTCCCAGTTATGGATTTTGAAATTGTCAAGTCGGGCATACCATGCCTTAGCCTCTCCAGTGAGACTCTTTTGAAAAAGCTGCATTCTGAGGCTTTCATCTTCAGCATAAGATCCCAGTTTGCCAATGTACACTTTCAGGTGCGTATAGGGATCGCCTTCCCCATTGTACTTTTCAATGTCTGGGACTTTAAATTTGGCAGCATAGCGAGCCCTTGGGAATATGCAAAGATCTGAATAGGTGACACTCCCATAATTTACAGTCCCTTTGATTTACCGGATGGTCTCCTCCATTTGTTGGACTTTCTTTGTTATATCCCCAGTTTCTCGATCATCCCTGAGATTTGTGATTTCTTTATTAGAATGAGGTTTAGGTATCTGGGTTACCATCTTTTTACCAATACCTTGACTGCCCTCTAGTGTGGATGACTCTGGTTGAGTAGGTATTGTTTGGCCCTGGATTCCTCCATGTGTCAAGGATTCTAGGTGGATGGGTATTTGGGTACCCTGAGTGGATTGGTGTAGTTCTTTAAGCATAACAGCCAACTCTGTAATTTGATAGCTTAATCTTTCGAACTCCTCGTGAGAAACAGGATTCGACTGGTCAGATGAAGACATGATGGGTTGTAGGCTCGTGGCCTTTTTGGATTTTTAGCAGGTAACAGGCCCAATTGCTTCCCTACAAAAGACTTATATAGTTTAGTCTTAGGGTAATGTAAATGTTATCATAACATGTCCGTTTTAGGAATATTGTCCTGCAAAACCGGGTGTTAATTGATAACATGCATGCACAGATAACCTTCATATTTTCCTTTACATAAAGATGAACATGGAATAAAATTACAAGTAAATGCTTTTACAAGTAATTGAAAATGGAAAGCATGAAGAGACTTCCCTCCGCATTTGGTTTATCAGAGGTTGAACTATCTTAGGGTTACTCTCGCAGCTTTTTGGCATGAAGGTTCCCAGATCATCGCAATCTACTTGACGAAAAGTTAATCCGGTCTTTCAACTGGAGCGAATCTGGGTGGTGCCTTTCCTGAGCCCCGTTGGAATTATTCTTCCTACGAGTCCAGTAATCAAACACCGACAGGATAGCCTCCTGGTGGAGGAACCACACAACATACATTCACATACAACGTGTCTCACCATTTATGAAAATGATGACATATGCGAAGCACTAATATCACAAATAGATATTTAGCAGTGCAGTAATTAAAATGTATTCGTAAACATTCATCATAAATGTAAATGCAACATTCACACACAAGCATATAACAGTTATGAAAAGCTTGTAATAGCGGCTTAAGCCCTCTTACTGGAGTCCCCAGCAGAGTCGCCACTTGTCGACGTCAGGATTTTTTAGTGTCCCTTTTCGTTACTTGTTCTTTGGTGATCTCATATTAATGTGAGATTTGTTTGAAAAAATAAGTGAAAAAGGTCCGACATGTATAATGTCGTCTATTTGACTTTAAGAGTCGCCAGTTGGTGTATTTAACTGGTTGCACCAACGCAATCGAAAAGGTTTGCACATTGACCCGATTGATGTGACATCGCTAAACTGCCTGGTGAAACCAAGATTCATTTGGGTCCGGGGGGCTTGATTATGTGGAGGAAGGTGTTAGGCACCTTCCGACATTCGTGTTTCCACGGTGACCGCCACTTCTCAAAGAAACTGTTATATGAATGTGTATGTGTGTGTGTGGATCAATGTGCAATTATTTGGAAGTAGTGTTGTACATCGTTCGCACCTATATACATAGGGTTTGAATTTATGAAAATTCGGGTTTTAAGCAGTGATATATCAATGAAGTTTTTAAAAAGAGGTTTTTCAAACCCCGTGCTCAATAGTAATTGAGACCTTTGATACTTCCATTTTTATTATTAAATGTTCTATTGTTTGCTTTTATTTTCGAGATGCGAGGCATCTTCGAGAAAATAATATACAAAGAATGCCAAACTCTTCATGGGCATGACAAATCATCCAAGGAAATTCGTATTAATCGTAAATAATGTACAAGCTACTTATAGCTGAAAAATGTCCATCACGGGAACCGAATCTAGATTCAGTAGACTGAATCTGTGATCACATGATTCCTAGGCTCACATGATATCTGCAGCTTATATGGAAAGCGTAGCGCTATATATATAAAAAAGTCAGAATATATATATATATATATATATATATATATATATATATACGATACATGATCAACCATCATGAAGCAACTCCATGGGGGATCAGAAATGTAAATATATAAAAGCGATAAATATATATATATGGACATAATCAACTGATAAGTGGGTTTTATACCTACTTATTGAATACCAATTCACGTGAACTATGCCCATTTCAAGTACATTTTAGGGTGTTTTTAGTTGCATTTCATGTTATTTTGTATTGCATTTACTTAAAACTCCTTTTGGTGAAAAAGTGCAGGAAATAGCCTAATTTGGTGGTTTTAATGGCATGAAGCTAATGGATGCATGGCGTGAGGATCTAGTGGAGCAAGGAAACCAAGCATGACAAGGATGAACAGCATAACAATTCAGTAGCAGCAGCAATAATGCGAACTGCACTTCGTAAGCAAGAAATCGAGTGCAGATCGCGCAAAGCCGCATCGCAGAATAAGATTAAAAGCGCTACCGCATGAAAAAACCTACATTGGATGACATCAGACACAAGGTAAGTCATTGCATGCCGCGACGATGCATGAGGTCTTGAACTGCTTTTTATTTTAATTTTTAATTAAAAGGGTTGTATTGGAAAAAAACGATTTCTGACTGGTGTCAGAGGGATCCTTCATTACTTTTTACATATTTTCATATTGGTAACTAGGGTTTACACTCTGAGAGAGATTCCAACGTAGAACGAAGCCTTAACGCCAACTTTTCTAATTCTTCATGGGATTTTCTATCATTGTGGATTATTATTAGTATTTTGTTGGATATATATGAGGATTTGAACGTTAATAGTGGATTATAATCAGTAATTGGGTTTGATCGTTTCTATCCTTCATCTTTCAATTGTTTGTTTATTAGCCATGTTTAACTTTGATCCCATAATGGCTTTTAGTTCAGTCATGAACTAAACTCCATTATGGGATTCTAACGGATTTTAATATGTAGTCTAATTGCATGCTTGATTGCTGGGGCTGTTTTACATATCATATGGGATTTCTATTATGATTGTTTTGCATGTATGAATGCTTAATCACCATTCGTTTTCAGTACTTGTATGGAATTGACAATGAACATGCAAGTATGGATTATAATCATGATAGCATACGTATATGGGGCTGTTTTACATAGCTTGTGTATTTCGTGAACCAGATAGACATATACTGTTTCACCGTATGAGTTAAAATAATGGATTGTGCTTAAATTCAGTATGATTGCAATTTCACATAGACATATAGTGATTATGGTTATATTGATGATTACATGGAGTCTATCCCTTGTGGATGCTGTGTAAGTAGGTCATAGTACATTGAAAAATGGCTATGACTCTATTAGTGCTCTTGGCTACTTTCCTGTGATATGTGAACAATTATTCCAAGATAGTGGTAATTAGATGAAGTATTAAATGAAGTTAGGATCCCATTATTTCCAGACTTATTTTATTCCATTATTATTCTTGTTTTAGTTGTTATATGCAATTAGAGTAATTCACCAATATAGTCATTAGTTTAAGCATATAAGTATAGTGAATTAATTGATGCATAGTAGTTTTAATTTGACAACTTTCTCTATGGGATCGATACTCTGCTTACTCTGTATTACTTGTTGACACATGTATGCTTGCATGAGTTAGAGCTCTTTTATCAGAACTGAAAAAGAGGCAACATCAACCACCACGAAGTAAACTCCAGGCTGGACCAGAAAAGTAAATAAAGCAATAAATGCAATCAACTACCACGAAGTAAACTCAAAAGTGTGAATTAAATGTAAATAAAGCAAAAAAAGCGATCAACCGCCAATAAGTAAACTCCAAAGGGACGAAATATAAATAAAAAAAAGAAAAGGCCACGTAAGTAAACTCCGAATTTCGACAAAAAAATATATATATATATATATATATATATATATATATATATATATATAGTATATATTCGCTTATATATATATATATATATATATATATAAATAAGTAAACGCCTGCACTCAAAGTCTAGGCTCAATCGAGGCATAACTTGATAATGTTAGTCAATATATAAAATATATACATATATAAGTATATATATATAGACATAAATGAAAACCACAGACCGAAGTCTGGGCATACACACACAACACGACTCTCAATGTGTATAACGGTGTGTGCAAAGATGAAAAGAAAGGCTTGATAGAATATAAGAAGGCTTACAGTGGGCTGCCAATGTAGACTTCTATGACTCTATATATATAAACACTCAGCTCCCGCCGGATAAAAGTATAGCTATATGTGAGCTAACAGATGTTTAAAATGAGGAAACACTCAATATGGGTGTGTACAGAGCAAATTGGATAGGACTTTCTTGCCTTTTTCTCCCCCAAAATGGCTAGCCCAAGCCCCATATATATAGAACTGATGGCTGCAGGTGTACCTGCGGTAGCCTTTGATACACCTGCGGCTGGTCGTGGTGCATCCGGGCCTCGCGAGTCCCGTTATCTCAAAGTACGTGCACTCGTGCAATGTAATATTCGCTCGAACTTGTAGAACTTCAATTCGAGCATCCGAACGAGGTGTACAAGACCATCTTCAGACTGCTTTTGTTTAGAGTTATGCAATGACTTGGGATTTGCCCTTTTTATTCCAGTAAGATGGGTCCATAACTGAAATAGCATTCCCAGGTTCTCGTCAGGCAATCCGGTGAGCTGTTTCATGTAGTTTTTGCTTTGAAGTTAAGATATGAGTCTTGTGGGACTAATTTTCAATCAATTTGAGTTGACATGAGTGTATTTGATTTGAAGTGAAGTTGAGTTGGAAAAAATGGCCATTTTGCCCTCCGTGGGTTATCTCGGTTTTACGCAGTTGTACAGAAAAGTTTTTCCTGTGGTTATCTACGAGATGGTCATCTTTGTTGACTCTGAATGTACTCAGGGTTATCTCTGAGGTTGGAATTGATGTTTTGGTCCTCCAGGATTACCTCTAGAGTGTGAAAAAGGCGTTTTTGCCCTCCTACACAGTTCGTAACAAGAAAAGAAAATTTCGAGTGTCTACACCAGGGATTATTCGGTATAGTCATGACCGTAATGTTACAAATGATGTGGTAAAAGTCCTCATTGGCCCGTAGTGCATTGATGGACAGTTGTTGGCATGATCATGACCATTGATGAAAACACGAATATCCTTGGCCCGTAGTACATGGATAATTTGTGGTCGTGATACTAATGAATATCCTTGGCCGTAGTGTAGGGATGACGTGGTTTATTTAATAAGTTGAGTTTCAGCGATAAAAGTCATGAAAAACCTTTTAAATCATAGAAGATAGTAGATTTTATTCTCTACTTGACTCTTCTAATGGATTACTTGTTCCGCTGTAGTTAAACTTGATTTCTATTGTATTTTATCAGTTTAACATTGTTGAAGGCTAATGATAATTTATTCTGCATTATCTTAGTCATAATATTTCTAACTGGGCTAGTTGAGCTCACCCTTTCTTCATTGTTCTCTTCAGGAAATGAGAAGGTAGCCGGGACTAGTCGGGGAATGGAGTGATAGTCCAGATGATAGCATTAATAGTCCTCATTATTCTATTAAATAGTGTGATAATAAATGTAATGAGGACTCCATTGAGTGAGGATATTGTCTAGATGACAATATTCTTATTAAAACTCTTAGATTATGTTTTGTCGTATTTTACACGACTGTTGTATAATTAAGTTGTATTTGAATTTTGTACCATGTATTTGACGACTCAAGATGGGTGATGTATACTTGTTTTGGGGGTGTCACAGTTGGTATCAAAGCTTAGGGATATGATCCCTGGCTGAGATGTGAGACAAGAACTAGGAGGGGAGAGACGGGGAATTCCTTCGCTAATATGACCTACCTAAGTTTATTTTGTATTTAATTGGTCGGTTAGAGTATAGGGATAATATGTGATATGTTAATTAACCTTTGTTTTGTGGCAGTATTTGAAAATGACATCCGAGAATGTTGAAAATAGCAATGGAGCACAGGAGCCCGTTGAGTCTCCATAAATCAATAATCAGGATAATGTGCATCAAGAAGGCGACAATCCTCATGCAAACGACAACACTGACCAAATGATGAACAATGGAATGTTTAAAGGCTTTATGCAATTCATGCAACATCAGGCGAGAGCGGCTCCTGTCCAAAATGCAGGTGGAAACACTGGCAACGTATCTTGACGGTCCATCGCTAAAATGATTCAAGGAGCTGGGACCACCAGAGTTTTTTGGAGAGCCAAAACCACTTAAGGGAGAGATGTGGATAAAGCAGATCAATAAGATATTTGATGTCTTGGGATGCTCCGAGGAGCAAAAGGTTCCCTTTGCCACCTTCATGTCGCGGGTAGAGGCAGATTATTATTGGGAATCTGTAAAGCGTACTCAACCTGCCGTATTGAAGATGTCTTGGGTGAAGTTCCAAGAACTGTTCAACGACAAGTACTTTCCCGAAAGTATTCGTCACATGAAAGAGGTAGAGTTCATTAAATTGGAGCAAAACAACATGACCAAGTCTGCTCATTTCTTATCGATACGAGAAACTTATACACTTGAACGTCTTGCTAGTATGTACATAAACAAGATTGTAAGATTGCATGGTATGCCAGTATCCATAGTTTCTGATCGAGACCCAAGATTCACTTCAAGATTTTGGGTTAGTTTGCAAAAAGCTATGGGCACGGATTTACGATTTAGTTTGGCGTATCATCCTCAAACGGATGGACAATCAGAGAGGACTATTCAAACTCTTGAGGATTTATTAAGACTCTGTGTCCTTGACTTCAAGGGAAGTTAGGACAAGTTCTTACCATTGGTGGAGTTTTCCTACAACAATAGTTATCAAGCAAGTATTGGCATAGCTCCATTTGAGGCGTTGTATGGAAGAAAGTGTCGTTCTCCAGTATGCTGGGAT
Organism: Panax quinquefolius; assembly: GCA_020205615.1. Classification (NCBI taxonomy): domain Eukaryota; kingdom Viridiplantae; phylum Streptophyta; class Magnoliopsida; order Apiales; family Araliaceae; genus Panax; species Panax quinquefolius. Next base: position 111,948,344 of record CM035156.1, read on the forward strand.
GAGGTGGGTGAAGCAACTTTGTTGGGACCAGATTTGGTATGTATGACTACGGAAAAGATTCAAACGATCCGACAACGTATAAAAACCTCACAAGATTGACAAAAGAGTTATGTTGATCTTCATCGAAAGGACGTGGAATTCAATATTGGAGATCATGTGTTGTTACGAGTTGCTCCATGGAAAGGAGTTCCAATATTTGGAAAGAGAGGAAAACTCAATCCTCGATTCATTAGCCCATTTTTAATCCTCAATCGAGTAGGAACTGTGGCCTATAAACTCGCCTTACTGCCAAGTATGTCTCATGTTAATAACGTTTTTCTCATATCTATGTTACGTAAATATTTGAAAGACCCGAACCACATTATTGAATTAGAACCGGACGAGATAGCGGAAGATTTAACGTATGAAGAGGTACCTGTTAAAATCTTGGATAAGAAGGATCATATTCTACACTCTAAAGTTATACCTCAAGTCAAAGTTTTGTGGAGAAACCATGATGTTGAGGAAATGACCTGGAGTTAGAATCGAAAATGAAATCAAGGTATCCTCACCTCTTCGACATACCAGGTATGCACCCTAATTTCGAGGATAAAATTTCATAAGAAGGAGAGGTTGTAAGACCCCAACTTTTATGAATAAAGATTAATTTCTCTCGAAATATATTTTTTAATATTATGGTGTGGATATAATATAATGTTATAGTTATGGGTAATATTTACAAATTTTGCAAATTAAGCAAGTGGTTATATAATATTCGATTGGTCGGGGAATATTCATTTTAACAGGGAATATTCGTACGATGGCACAATCATTGGTGGAACCCATAACGGAAGTATTGTCGTAGTAAGAAAATGACAGAATTATCTTTTTATAAAAAAACGGCGGAAGTGTTACCATTAAAACTGTTGAACTACCCGGTAGTAAAAGTACAGTAATACGCGTGGTTTCATAGTAGCACACGGTATTGGTTATTGATGCTTATGTGAGAAGTTACTCAGTTATACTCAATTATTGCTACAGTAATTGCTGCATAATATCTCTCATATTATTGATTCGATTATTTTCACAGTATCATCTGTATAATATGATATATTATTAAATCAATAATTGAGACGACAAAGTTATTCATATTATTAAATTACAATATTTACAATGACTAGAAGTTCTGTCAAAGAGAGGTTTGGTCATCTAATATGATATATTATTAAATCAATAATTGAGATGACAAAGTTATTCATATTATTAAATTGCAATATTTACAATATCTAGAAGTTCTGTCAAGGAGAGGTTTGGTCATCTAATTGTGCGCCAATAAGGAAAAATCATTATCGGAAAGCCCCCTCTTTCCTGGGAACGACCTGGTTGTTAAATATTGTGAGTTATAATATTAATGATGAATAAGTTCGTGTTGATTAAAGATAAAATTGATAGTTCCATTGTTTTGGAATTATTAGTGTTAGTGAAAATCGACATTTATTTCGATAATAATTAATGTCTGGAAGTTATCGGGTAATTAATCGGATAAATGAGGAATTAATTGCTATTAATTCACATGATTATAACTATTTGTTCACATGTGTGTACTATTGATTCACATTCATGTACTATTAGGGGAGTTGGTGCAAGATTGATAATACTTGCATGGCTAAGTTAAAGATGGAGGTGTAGATGGAGGTACTATACTGTTATTCGTATTTTTACATGATTATAACTATTGAATCACATGATTGAACTATTGATTCACATTATTTACTATTAGGGGAGGTGGTGCAAGTTTGATAATACTTGCAGGACTAAATTAAAAATGAAAGAAAAGTTGGAGGTATTATACTGTAATTTTTCGAGCCCCAAAAAGTGCAATTATCAAACTATATTTTTCTATAAATAGAAGCTCATTCTTCCTTCATTTCTCACTAATTCACTAAAGCTATAAAGCAATTATTATAGAGAGAAAGAAGAAGAGAAGTCTGCTACCTCTCTATTCCAGTATCAAGCTTTATTCTAAGGTAAGGGGTATTATTTCTTTCATTTTCATGAAGAGAGCTTCTGTTATTCCATTCTTTATTATTCTATTAGAATATCCTGTCTATGCGTATTACGAATGACTGGTTCCATTATTTATTATTCTGTTAGAATAACCTGTCGTTACGGTCTATCGCATGCCTGGTGAATTCTGTTGTTATTCCATTCTTTATTATTCTATTGGAATATCATGTTTGTGCGAATTTCGCAAGACCTGGTTCCATTCTTTATTATTCTGTTGGGAATAACCTATCTGTGCGGTCTATCGCATGCATGGTGAATTCTTCTATTATTCCATTCTTTATTATTCTGTTGGAATAACATGTCTATGTGGATTACCACATGCATGGTGAATGATCCTTTGTATTCATTCCTTATTAAATTGTGGAAATAATCTGTCTACATGGATTACCGCTTGGCGGGCGAAAATACATTTGCAGGTTCATATATTCTATTATACTCAGTTGGTTAAAGTTTTGGCTTCTATACTCCATGAAATTAGTAGAATATCCTAGATATTTACGCTTCATCCAGTATCTTTTCATGGAAATATTCTTACGAGCATTCTTGAATTTTACTCCACAAAGCAAAGATCATGTTGACAATTTGGGCGTTTCGAGTTCGGGATAAATTAACTTATAAATCTTTAAAATTTAATTCTTGAACTTGTTTTATTGAATTATTATGTCATTGTCATCATCCTCATGTTTATATTATGTTGAAAGTCATCATGTATTCATGTAGTGCGTAGATGGACTTGGTATGATTATGACCGAGGATTATTACGTATAGTCCGTACAAGTAATGTTACAAATGATATGGTGAAAGTCCTCATTGGCCCATAGTGCATTGATGGACAGTTGTTGGCATGATCATGACCATTGATGAAAACATGAATATCCTTGGCCCGTAGTGCATGGATAATTTGTGGTCGTGATACTAATGAATATCCTTGGCCGTAGTGCAGGGATGACTTGGTTTATTTAATAAGCTGAGTCTCAGCGATAAAAGTGATGAAAAACCTTTTAAATCATAGAAGATAGTAGATTTTATTCTCTACTTGACTCTTCTAATGGATTACTTGTTCTGCTGCAGTTAAACTTGATGTCTATTGTATTTTATCAGTTTAACATTGTTGAAGGCTAATGATAATTTATTCTGCATTATCTTAGTCATAATATTTCTTACCGGGTAAGTTGAGCTCACCCTTTCTTCATTGTTCTCTTCAGGAAATGAGAACGTAGCCGGGACTAGTAGCGGAATGGAGTGACGGTCCAGATGATAGCATTAGTAGTCCTCACTATTCTGTTAAATAGTGTGACAATAAATGTAATGAGGACTCCATTGAGTGTGGATGTCGACGTCAGGATTTTTTAGTGTCCCTTTTCATTACTTGTTCTTTGGTGTTCTCATGTTAATGTGAGATTTGTTTGAAAAAACAAGTGAAAAAGGTCCGACATGTATAATGTCGACGATTTAACTTTAAGAGTCGCCAGTTGGTGTAATTAACTGGTTGCATCAATGCAACCGAAAAGGTTTGCACATTGACCCAGTGATGCGACACTGCTAAACAGGTCTGTGAAACCGAGATTCATTTGGGTTCGGGGGCTTGATTATGCGGAGGGAAGGTGTTAGGCACCCCCCGACATCCGTGTTACCACGGTGACCGCCACATTTCAAAGAAACTGTTATATGAATGTGTATGTGTGTGTGTGGATCAATGTGCAATTATTTGGAAGTAGTGCTATACCTCATTTGCACCTATATACATAAGGTTTGAATTTATGAAAAAAATCAGTTTTAAACAGGATATAGCAATGAAGTTTTGTAAAACGAGGTTTTTCAAACCTTATGCTAAATAGTAATTGAGGCCTTTGATACTTCCATTTTTATTATTAAATGTTCGGCTTGTTTGCTTTTATTTTTGAGATCTGAAGCATCTTCGAGAAAATAATATACAAAGAATCTTTGAACTCCTCATGGGCATAATGACCATCCAAGAAAATTCGAATAATTGTAAAAAAAATGTACAAGCCAATTTTCACAAATTTGAAAAAAGGTCCATCGGGGGAACCGAATCTAGATTAAAGGCCCAATCTGTGATCACATGATTCCTAGGCTCACATGATCTGCATAGTTTGTATGGAAAGCGTGACAGCGATTATATATATAAAAGCTGTAAATATATATATACAAACTTGATCAACCACCATGAAGTAAACTCCAGATGGGACGAAATGTAAATAAAGTCATAAAGAGATCAATCGCCACTTAAGTAAACTCCAAAGCGTGACGGAATGTAAATAAAGCTGTAAAAGCAATTAACTGCCACAAAGTAAACTCCAAGCAGGACGGAATGTAAATTTATATATATATAACCATATATATAAAAGCAGTAAACACACCGGATGTAAATCCAGGCTCATCGGATATGTCCGACAACAATTATATATATGAGTATATATATATATATATATATATATATATATATATATATATATATATATATATATATATAAAAGGTGTAAATGCTAGGATATAAAATCTAGGCTCATCAGATATGTCTCACAACAATTATATATATAAGTATGTATATATATATATATATATAAGCAAATAAACGCTCCAGACATAAGTCTAGGCTCAATCGAGGCATAACTCGATAATGTTAGTCCATATATAAAATATATACATATATATAAGTATATATATACATACAGAAATGAAAACCACGGACCAAAGTTTGGGCAAATGCACATAACACGACTCTCAATGTGTATAACAGTGTGTGCTAATATGGAAAGAAGGCTTTATAGAATGTAAGAAGGCTTACAGTGGGCTGCCAAAGTAGACTTCTATGTCTTTATCATATTCATGTAATGCAAGGCATGGATAGGATAAAGAATCCTAGACACTTGAAAAGCAAGTAGGGTAAACATGATGCTATATGCAGCAACATGATGCAAATGTATGATGCATGATTGTCAGGTAATCATGCTGGGATGACAATCAGTGATGGCTTGGACATGCGATCCAAGTCTTCAAGGATGTTGACGTTGGGGCTATCACCAAAGTCTTGAATCCAAGACACTGGCTTATATTCCATAGAGGTACCTCTTGTGTATAAGAGATTTGTGGGGATAAAGCTTTGTCTGTTTGAGGATGTGTATAACATATTCCCTCATTCTGTCGGAGTCATTGCCAACATTCTGTTGTCGTCAGGGTTGCCTAACCTTCATTGATGTGTGTATCACCGGATAGATCCCTGCTGGGTGCATTGTCAAGGTTGTTTGACCTTCATTGATGTATGTGTCAATGGTCGCATTGCGTTGTAACCCCCGCTAGGGATACTTATATAAGTTTCTTCGATGGGTTTACTTGCCATGGGTTGACATGACGTCAAGGTTGCTTGACCTTCATTGATGTGTGTATTAATGGTCGCATTGCGTTGTAACCCCCGTCGGGGATACATGGATGTTTGAAAGATGTGAATTTTGACCCCCGCTGGGGATACGTGGATGATTGACAGATGTGCGTTGTGACCCCCGCCGGGGATACATGGATGATTGAAGGATGTGCGTTGTGACCCCCGCTGGGGATACTTCATCAGTTGATAACTTCGAAATTGTAACCCCCGCCGGGGAGGTTTAGCATTTTGTGGTTTTGCGTTGTAACCCCCGCCGGGTAGGTTTAGGGTTGTGACCCTGCAATAATGGCATCGGACCTTTGTGAGGTATTACCGAGCATGATCTGTGAAATCTGAGCTCATCGGTATAGTATACCCTGAATTTAGGCGAATACCCATTAGATGGCGGGAGTTTAATTCTAACCCATACGAAACCATGATTTCAGGCTATTCCGCTTAATCGCGTAGATTTTTTATTCCTGATTTGGCCATTTCAGCTTATGAGACCTCCTTTGTAACTCTAACTGGAGTGAGCCAGAGGTGTGGGACCCACATAGGAGTGTTACGAGTACTCTCTGCGGGTAGATGGACTGCTGACCCAACCGTAGTGGCTATGTAAAGCCCAAAGGTTGCTTTTTATAAGTCATTTTCAATTCTGCATTGCGAAGGAAATTTTCGAGAGCTCTTCTTGGATCTGCTTTGAGTTGGGCAACTTTTCACGTATATTCGCCACCGCATAAGCCGCCCTTCATCATCACTGGTAACATATGCATGTAGTTTTTTCCAATTTCTATCCGTTGGAAAATGACTTATCACATGAAATGCATTTAGACACATAGTAGTGAATATGCATGCTGATATGACTTTATAAAAATATTCAACATAGCAAATGTTAGTATTAAACCATGCTGAACATAATGATGTAAAAAAATTTGACTTTTGAAACAGTCAAATTGGCACCTTTTACTATCATTTTTTATCCTATCTGAGGACAAATGAGTAAAGGTAGAAAAGAAAAACAATCCTTGTAATTAGACTACACTTGCGAATTTTTTACTGTGATGTGATAATAGATGTATATGACTGTGTATAGGTGTGCTACTGAATAGCCACCTAGTCATGCCTATGTGCATGTGGATAGTCCCATTTACAAAGGGGGATATGGCAAAATTTTCCCAAAATGTAGGCATTGAGTAGTCATGCATTTTTAACTCTATTTTAGATGTATGTTAAAATAGTGCATGCATGCATATAATCATAAAATGCATTTTGAAAAGCTCCAGGTAAGAATTTACCACACCCTTTCTGAGGTGATTTGGAGACTTTTTGTCCAGATATTATGGATCCGGATCAGCCGAGTAGTTCCCGTAGGACTATTTCTAGTGTACGGAGAAGGGCTTCTGAAGAGCCTCAACGTCAGTCTGTTAGACAGCCTCATCATTTGGTGGAGGCGGTGATACATCCCATTTGGGTTGAAGTGCTGAATGTCGAGGACGAGGAGGAGGATGTACCGATCGAGGTTCCTGCTCTTGTTGTACTTGTTCCCCATAGGGAATTGCCAGGTGTTCAAGTGGCGAACCCAGATCTTCTAGGTGACTTGAGTAGGCATCCTTCAGTATACCTGCATGCAAACGAGGTAAGAAATTAGATCTTTAATCTTCCTTATTTCCTATTGGTGAGGAGTCAAGGATTCTGATGTTGATCTACATTTGATGTAGGTTCCCGACTTCACACAGCCTCGAGGGAACTGGTTTAGCATCTACTCTATGTATCAGGCTTTGCATGATGACTACAGAGCGATTGTACATAGCTGGGGATTTGGGATGTTCTTCTCCATTCTTCCCCGTCGCTGTCCCTAGGGTTACCTCAGGGCATTATCTGGGCGGTGGTTTCACCAGACTCGATACTCCATTCTTTGATCTGTGAGGTGATGATAACGCCGATGGATTGGCGGTTTATCACAGGTATAGAGTTTGGAGGGGATCCAGTGCCTTGCACTGTGGATATTACCCCTACTACCGTCAGATCCTTGTTGGGAGTTCCGGCGGAGGCGCTCAAGGGTAGGACTATTCATACGGGTCCTTTGAGCGTAGATTCTATGGCGGGTCATTAAGTGAGCCCGTGCGATGATGAGAGTCGGGGATCACATTCTTGGTGATTGTTCTTGATGATCATTAGGGAATTTGCGCCATAGTAGATAATTCCTCTACGGTGTCTTTTGCTTTGATCAGAGTGCCACTCGATTCGTGGACCGTATAGGAGAGTATGATTGGGGTTCCTATACCTTTGCCTACTTCTTCAGGGGAACGCGCATGCGATCGCAGGGCTTAACCGAGGCGTGGTTAGGATTCTACCCGTTTATGCTGGTGAGTGTTTCTCCTGTCTTTTCCCATGTATAGGTTAAGAGTGTTGACTGACAGTAGATGTTTCCTTTGTGTTGGCAATTTTTGGCCTATGATAGGCTTCCCTGTTTGCATCCTATGAGTGTGCTAGGTTTAGACACCTATCCACGAGGACGGAGATGGCATCATTCCATACTGGCGGAGGTCCCTGTTGCTGAGGGTTTCACTCATTATCACCTACAGCTGGAGTTGTTGACAGCTGATGTCATCACATGGATTCCCTACTCTGGAAAGCATTTGGGAGTTGGATTTGAGGATGGGTACCCGACTGTAGTTGAGTACGTCATTTCCACCCGCAGGATTCCGCTCTTTACAAATGGAGGATGGGAGCTCTATTTAGGAGAGTGTGCTATCAGGAGCACTACAGGAGAGATCCGTATGCCGATCTTGCCTTTTCCCAGGCGTTATTGGCCTGTTTTGCAGTCATCCGTCATCGACATCCCATTGACAAGGATTGACGGTTTTACATTGTCAGAGGGCCCCTGGTCTCAGGAGATGTTCCAGCATTGGTGGATCCCTCGTACTATTGGAGCTCAGACCCACGTCACACAGTTTATGGGGGATATGGTTCCAGAATCCGTGATGATGACGGATTGGCTAGCCTGTGTTAGAGATCCGACTCATGTGACACAGATTGACAGATTGACATGGCAGCTGGACCGGACACATCTTTTCATTCGACATTTGGGTAGAGATCCTTCAAAGGTAGATACTTTTGATCCTTCCAGCTTTGGCGCTGTCCCCTCAGGTGACCCATATGGCTTTGCCGATGCAGATCCTCCCTTATATCGACCTAACATCCCTGTAGATAGAGATCTAGTGACTCCGGAGGAGTTACATCAGATAGACAGTATCGATGATGTAGACATCGACACCATTGACTTTTTCTGATGTATATTTCTCGTTATTTCTTTTGATAGGCCTCTACATAGGCTCTTTGGGTAGCTTCACCCCATTCTTGCTATATCTTTTGATAGGCCTCTGTTAGATGTTGGGTAGCTTCGCCCCATTTCCCTGTATTTTAGCTGTATAGAGATGTATTAGATGATGATATACTTAGGAATGTATGCACAGTTTTCCATTCCCTATATCATATTGCCATCTATTGTATCATGCATGTTATTATGTTATGCATATGTACGTATGTCCAGAGATATTCAGCATTGACCCCTGGATGGTCTTATGATACGGCCCGTACAGATGTCTTCTTCGACAGTTAGCTGTATTGATCATACCCCACGATTTTTGGTGGTATCTGGTATGCGCTCATGGTATGATAGTATATCACCATCATACATGGTGATCGTAGATGATTTGCTGCAGCATACTATGACCTTGTTGATGTTTTAGGTTCCCACAAGATTTATAGAGGGTATGCTAGAGCACTGGGTATCAGAGAGGCAGGTTTTCCGATTTGGGACCCAGGAGTTGACTCCTACTTTGGAGGAGTATGCACGATTGACGATACTACCGCTGGACAGAACTTGGGTGCATATGGCTATCGGAGACATGAGCAGACAGTTCATGACCCTCACCGGATTGAGACGTATAGTGGTACAGGACGAGATTACATCTGGCCACGTGATATCCCAACATTTTCTGTTTGACAGATTTGGCTATGAGGATAGTTATTCATGGCATTTCGGGGATTTCACCACACCGGAGGACCATTGGCGTTCAGCCAGGGTGGATGTACTGCTTTTGTGCGTATTGTCATACATCTTCATGCCGCGGTACATGGATGAGTTGGATATCGGCGTCATTATGGCAGTGAGAGCTCTCAGGGAGGGTCATACCATTGTACCGATGATCATTGCAGAGACTCTGAGGTCAGCTACATACTGCTGCACTTATCCGGTAGGAGTGTTCACTAGTAGCTCGGTCATGCTGTATATGTAGTTTATGTCACACTTGAGACTGATTGGCACACTCAGACGGCAGGGGTTTTGTTTCACCCATGATATAGCCATGTCGTACTCCTTTCAGCCTGCGGAGTGTACAGATGTTGCATCGTGGTTAGCTTTCCTGGCAGGGATTAGAGATCTGTTTGCTATATTGTCGTGTTCAGGGCTTAGCTCACCCTACAACTTCATTACTCATGCTCCGGGCATGGATTATCTCCCTCTGGCTGGATTGAGGGGCATGATTACTTACCACCCACTGGTTGTGATGTGTCAGTTTAACCAGTTTCAGGATTTTCATCCTTTTGAGGGGGCAGTGAGTTAGCGCTTCGCTCATTAACCTTTATTTATCACGGAGGGCAGATCCGGGTTGTATGCTGTTGGGATCGTGAGAGTGGTGGGTTTTCTATCAATCATCCGGGTTGTTCTTCAGAGTATTCTGCATGGATGGAGATAGAGACTACATTGTCTGCCGTAGTATCCACAGTACAGGAGATTGATTCTGACGATGAGGAGCCTATAGAGGAGGCTGACATTCCCATTGATGACTTGACTGCTGGGCAGCCAGCATATGTGATGGATTCTCCCACCTCGAGTGCCACTGTTACCCAGTATTCGGCACAACATTTGGAGCAGAGCTTACATCTGATGACCTATGATAGAGATCAAGCTAGGGCCACGATGTTGACAGCTCTTGATGAGAGAGACGTCGCTCTGTTAGAGATGGATGAGGCTAGATCAGCCAAGGATGTATTGATTGCGGAGCGGGATGCCGCATTGTCTGCTAGGGATGTGGCCATTGCGCATGCGATTTACTTGGTGAGATCCCAGATTCTTTATCGGTCTTGGCGATATGAGTGCTTACATTGATGAGCATTACGCCACCATGCAGTTAGCCTTTGATCTGCTAGCTCGTGTAGATACCATTAGGCAGGAGCTTGCAGCGTTACCTCCGTCTTCAGAGAGGGATGCCATGTTAGATCTTATAGTCCGCATAATCTGTAGATAGCTTTGTATTATCTTGCACAGACTAGTTTAGCCATTTTGTCATGTACAACACAGATGTATATATCAAACAGTATTATGTATGGCAGGGGAAATATATTTTGATTCACTTCCCTTTTAGTTATGTCTTGACACTTGCTTGATATTTGCCTGTTTCTTTTAGGGCCTTGTGATCTTGATGCATTACGAAGTTATCCTTGATAGGTGGACATTGAGGCGTCGTAAGATCTCTCGTAAGCGAATCATTAATTTTTGTATATCCCTACCATCTTTGGTGTCTTGGGGATTGGTGGTCTGTATGGAAAAGTGGAGAGGAGGTGGTTTTTCTCTCTCGAGATCGACCGCACTTTTCCACGGATGGTCGCCGATACTTCTATTTGAGAGAAGCCTAGTTAATTCCATCTCTTATGGGTTGGTATTGCTCTTTGAGGCACGATCGCAGCTTAGATGGTCACCGAATCTTCTATTTGTGAGAAGAGGTTGGGTAATTCCATCCCTTTGATCTAAAACCGATGAAATGTGTTGAATTGAAGGTTGATCCCAGTACCGTGTGATAAGTTTTTTTTGTTCTGGTAGGGGTTAGACTGAACCATGAATGGCTGCCTACGTACTCCTATTGAAGAGGAGATTAAGTCTGCGTAGTTCGAACCTGGTGTAAGAGGTTCAATGCTGAATGTGAAAGGCAGATAGGTGTAGAAATGTTTTTGTTGTTTATTGCGGAAGGACAGAAATTTTTTTGTTGTTTTTTTTATTGCGACCGGGCCATATAGAATATGGTTGCCTACGTACCCCCGGGCACCAAGGAGATCAGGTCAACATAGTTCGCCCCTCAGGACGAATAGCAGCCAGCGAGAAGTGTATATCCCATGTGCAGGCTATACTGCGGGGAGAAGAAAGTTTGATCCCATAATGGGGATAAACTGCAGGTGTGGAAAAAGTTTGATCCCGTCTTCATGACAAACTGCAAGCGTAGAAAAGTTTAATCCCGTCTTCAGGATAAACTGCAAGTGTGAAAGGTTCAATCCCTTCTTTAGGATACCCAAAATTGTATGAAAGGTTTGAAATGAAGTGAAACCAGGCTGCTGGTTTGAAGTGTATATTTCCCTGAGGGGCAGAAGAGTATATAGAAAGGAAAGGGTTCAAAAACCGGAATGACTGGTGATTTGATGATCAAAACTAGGATGTTTGTTTAATGGTAACCTCAGACATAGTACCATTTTATGGTGTCCGAGTTGATAAGCTGTGGAAATTCATTGCCATCCATTTACTGCAATCTGAGAGCACCTCCTGTCAATACCTTCTTGACAACAAATGGGCCTTCCCAGTTAGGAGCGAATTTTCCCTTAGATTGATCTTGGTTATCAATGATCTTCTTTAAAACCAAGTCATGTTGTTTGAACTGTCGTAGTCGGACTTTTTTATTGTAGGATCGTGCGATCCTTTGCTGATATAACATACCATGGAAGATAGTCGCGGTTTGCCTTTCGTCTATTAGAGACAATTGGTGATACCTGTCTTGTACCCATTGGTCTTCATCAAATTGAGCATCCATCAACACTCGGAGGGATTCCATTTCCACCTCTATGGGGAGCACTGCTTCCATCCAATAGGCTAATGAGTAAGGGGTTGCCCCAGTGGAAGTACGCATAGAAGTTTTGTAGGCTAATAAAGTCAGAGGCAAGAGGTCAGGCCATCCTTTGTGATTGGCGGACATTTTCTGAATGATCTTTTTGATGTTTTTATTAGCCGCTTCAACAACGTCATTCATCTTTGGACGGTAGATGACGGAGTTAAGGTGTTTGATGTGGAATTTTCTGCATAACTCCTCCATCATTTTGTTGTTGAGGTTCTTAACATTGTCTGACACAATGACCTCTGGTTGTCCATATCAACAGACGACATTGTTTCTGATGAAAGCAATGATGACTTCTTTAGTAACCCTGGGGAAGGATGTTGCTTCTACCCATTTGGTGAAGTAGTCAATCATGGTGAATATAAATCAATGTCCATTACTGGCTTTGGGCTCAACGGGCCCGATCACGTCCATTCCCCACATTGAGAATGGCCATGGCAAACTCATATTGTGGAGTTCCCTTAGAGGGGCGTGGATAACATTCCCATGAATTTGGCATTGATAGCACCTCTTGATGTGATCATCACAGTCAGCTTTGAGTGTAAGCCAATAATGCCCTGTTCTAAGGATCTTCTTGACAAGTAGGGGTCCGCTCATGTGAGGGCCGCAGACTCCACCATGGATCTCATCCATGAGTCTCTGAGCTTTGTCTTTATCCAGACATCTGAGGAGACCTAATCCTGCATCTCTTTTATAGAGTGCATCTCCGCTCAGGTAGAATTTTATAACAAGTCGATGAATCCGCCTCTTCTTAGTTAGGCTCGCCTCAGCGGGTGTAGATCCATCTCGCAGATACTCCTTGATGTGCTGATACCAAGGGTTGTGGATGGGAGGTAGTTCATCCGATACTTCTCCAACATAGTTCCCATAGACTGGGGCTTTTTTCAAAGCAAATGTGATGCTTGGCATGTTTTCCTTGTCAGGTATGTGAACCAAGGAGGCCAACGTTGCTAATGCATCCGCAAAATCATTCCAATTACGAGGAATGTGTAGAAAGGAGATTTCTTCGAACTCCAAAGCCATCTGTAGAACTTGCCGATAGTAAGGCAGTAAATGTAATTCTTTAGTTTGATAGATTCTTGTGGATTGTCTGATTACCAATTCGGAATCTCCAAAGACAGTTAACCTCCTGACACCCATTGAACGGGCAAGTTTTAGCCCTATGATACAGCCTTCATACTCAGCTGTGTTGTTGGTGCTGACAAACTTTAATTTAACAGCGACGGGATACTGCTCCCCCGTACCGCATACTAGAACTGCTCCAGCTCCAGAACCTTCTGCGTTAACAGCCCCATCAAAATACATTTTCCACGTACGGCATGTATCGTACTGTTGTTGTTGCTGAACTGTCATTACCCCTATATCGGGGAAGTATGTTTCCAAGGGTTTGTAGTCCCCTGCAGGTGTGGCAGCCAGTTGATCCGCAATTCCTTGACCTTTGACAGACTTTTGCGTCACGAAGACGATGTCAAATTGTTGTAGGATCAACTGCCGTCTAGACAGTCGACAATTCAGTATGGGCTTACTGAACACATACTTGAGAGGATCCACGCGGGATATGAGATGGGTTGTGTGACCATGGAGGTAATGTTGTAACCATATGGAAGCCCATGCTAAAGCACAACAAGTCTTCTCAATCAAAGTGTACTTGTGTTCACTGATGCTGAATCTTTTGCTGAGGTAATAGATAACACATTCTTGGCCTCTATCATCTTTTTGCCCCAGCATACAGCCCATGGCATTGTCATATGGACAGGTACATGAATAGGGGAACATCATCCCTGGGAGGTACCAAAATAGGAGCGTTAATCAGTTGCTCTTTGATTGTAAAATAGGAGGTACATGAATAGGGAAATTGAGGACCTTTGTAAAATAATAAAAAGTCGCTCATTTCTTTGAAAAAAGGTCCATCATGGGAACCGAATCTAGATTCAGCAAACTGAATCTGTGATCATATGATTCCTAGGCTCACATGATATTGCAGTTTGTATGGAAAGCAGTAAGTAGTTATATATATAAAAGCTGTAAATATATATATACAGACTTGATCAACCACCACAAAGTAAACTCCAGGTGGGACGAAATGTAAATAAAGCTGTAAAAGTGATCAACTGCCACGAAATAAACTCCAGGCAGGACAAAATATAAATAATGCTGTAAAAGCGATCAACTACCACTTAAGTAAACTCGGCAGATGTAAATGTATATATATATATATATATATATATATATATATATATATAAAAGCAAGAACGCATTCTAGGATGTAAATCCGGGCTCATCGGATATGTCCGACAACAATTATATATATGAGTATATATATATAAAAGCGAGTAAATGCTCCGGATATAAAATTCGGGCTCATCATATCTCAATAATAATATATATATATATATATATATATATATATATATATATATATATATATAAGAAAATAAACGCTTCAGTATATAAGTTCAGGCTCAATCGAGGCATAACTCGATAATGTTAGTCCATATATAAAATATATACATATATATAAGTATATATATACGTAATGAAATGAAAACCACTTGATGAGAAGTTCAGGCAAACGCACACAACACGACTCTCAATGTGTATAACAGTGTGTGCTAATATGGAAAGAAGGCTTTGTAGAATGTAAGAAGGCTTATAGTGGGCTGCCAAAGTAGACTTTTATGACTCTGTGGATAAACATTCAGCTCCCACCAGATAAAAGTATAGCTATATATGAGCTAATAGGTGTTTAAACTGAGGAAACACTCAATATGGGTGTATACAGAGTAAATTGGACAGGGCTTCCTCGCCTTTTCTCTCTCCTTCCTCTCACAAATGGTCAACCCCAAGGTCTATATTTATAGATCGATGGCCATATAGTACACCGCATGGCGCGCATGATTATACCTACGGCTGGTCGTGGTGCATCCGGGCCTCGCGGGTCCTATCATCTCAAAGTACGTGCACTCATGCACTTTAATGTCCGCTCGAACTTGAAGAACTTCAATCTGAGCATCCGAACGAGGTATATGTGACCTTCTTCGGACCGCTTGTGTCGAGAGTTACGCAATGACATGGATTAGAGGTTGTACGAAGTCATGAAGAGGGGTCCATGCCCATGGTCTGCAAGCTTCAAATTCTATCCAAGGTACTGCCACGCGTAATAGTCACTCGGGATTGTAACTCCTCGATTCTTGTGGGACATCGTTGGATGTATGTATGTATGAAGTGTTGAGACGACGCGCAGGTGTTGAAGGGTTAAGATGACGTTTGACTCTTCGTCGTGGTTATCGTCGGTTTGAGTTGAAAGCAGACGTTGCTCAGGGTTACATCTGAGATTAGACTGCTGCAAGTGTTTGAATGTCGCAAGGTCATCTTGTGAGAGTGCCAGTGTGCCCGGTGTTATCTCCGGGTCTGAGGTATGAGTGCCTCGGCAGGAGGTCTGAGCTTGAAGCTGATAGCATGCATTTGAAATAAGCATTTCCGGAGTTATTACCGGAACTGCAACAGCACTCCTTGGGGTTATCGCCAAGGATAAAACTCGGGGTTATCTCCGAGGTTGGAAATGATCCTTCCAGTGTGTGTTCCGAGGTTGGAAATGGTGTTCCCGGGGTGTGTTCTGGGGTTGGGATTGACTTCTGGTAGTATACGGAATGGATGTAAGCTATCTTCCAGGGTTATCACAGAAATTTAATCGCCCCGCCCTCGCAATGATGTCAAGAATAAGCGTGCGAGAAAATTTTGAGTGTTTACAGTGGATATTGTCTAGATGACAATATTCTTATTAAAACTCTAAGATTATGTTTTGTCGTATTTTACACGACTGTTGTATAATTAAGTTGTATTTGAATTTTGTACCATGTATTTGGCGACTCAAGATGGGTGATGTATACCTGTTTTGGGGGCATCACACCAAATCCAACATACACTCCGAAATTCTCATGTCCGCCTCCACTGCCACAAGAAGAAAAGTCAAATTTAGAGGAATTCATGTTGAAGCTCATAGCAAACCAAGAGGAGAGGATGATGAGTCAAGAAATATTGAGCTATAATTTTCAAAACCAGATGGAACAACTCATCACTACTTCAACCCATGGTTGTCAATACATGGATTCCAAAACAAAGACAGATAATTCAGGGTTAGAGGAATTGTTGTCCAAGTTCGTAGCATCAAATGAGGAGAGGAGGATTAATCAAGAGAGGTCAATTCAAAATCTTCAAAATTAGATAAATCAAATGTTCAAAGCCTTGAACAATTGTCCTCCAAATAATTAGTGTAATGATATGGATTCCGAGATTGATGAAGTGCCTGAACCAAAACTACAACTAGATGAGACACTAGATGATGAAATAGAGGAGACAAGTGGGGATAATGAAAATAATGTCGATGAAGAACTAACTATGAGTACTAATGATGATGAGCTGATGTTACTAGTTCCCTAAATGCCTTCTCCGCCAAAGATCAAGGATCCAGTTAGATTTGTAAAACCATGTCCGCTTGGTAGTCATGTCATCGGCAAAACGCTTTATAACTTGAGGGCTAATGCAATTTTAGATCCATGGTTGAATGAAAAATAAAGGGAAGTTGAAGAGACCATTATGTTTGACGAGCCTCAATGCCCAATTCAAATCACACACATAATGGAGAAAACACACAGATGATGGATGATCATAAATGGGATCATGTCTACAAAAAGTAAGCGGGTGGGTTTGATTTCAGAGCTATTAATAATGGGAATCTCCCAAATACTACATTGCTCCTGATGGATGGAGAATTCCTCAACTTTCGTAGAGGAATTGGATAGCATTGACCAGACAAAGTCAGGCTGAAAGACTGTAAATCAAGCGCTCGATGGGAGGCAACCCATCCAATCCAATCTTTTCTCCATCTATGTTAACTCTTATTTACATTTTATTAGTTTTAGATGTTTAATTTAGTTATGTTAATAGGATGTTTATGTTAATTCTCAGGTGCAAAATTTGATTGGTCAACGTATTGCACTACAAAAAAGTGGAACAAAACTAAGCAGGATTCGGCTTAGGGCAACGAGCAATTGCGCCCATGCCTAAACCTTAAACTGCACGCAGTGGGCCTCATGCAAATACAAAATCGAAGAAAAAAAATACAAAGATAGTCATTGCGCCTCCCTCCAAGTCAAAACCTACATGAATCAAGCGCCTAAGCTCAAGTCGCTTTTTAAAAAAACAAATAAAAAGCCATATCACACATAACATTTAGTTCATTCAAACTTTTAACTCCCTCTCTGTCTCAAAACCGAATCCCACAAGAACCCCAAATTACTTCTACTCCTCTTCAAAATCCAATCCAATAACCTCCAAGCTTCAGATTCAAATCCACCAACACTCTCTTTCTCCAACATAAACCCTAATTTCATTTTTCTCCAAGTGTAATTCCTGAATTCTGCACACTTCAGGGAGTTTTCAGAGTTGCACATAACCTATTCACTCAAAAGTCATAGAGGAGTTTAGGGTTTATTTGTCAGTATATTCATCAAGTCAACTTGCTCAAATCATGGCACCCAAAAGGATTCCCACCCCATCTCCTTCATCTAGCAGTGATCCTAAGGGTGAAGGCAGTAACAGAGATATACTGGACACCTCTAGGTTTGTAAACCTTTTAGCCCAACACCATTATCTGGATGTTCTGATAGGAAAATCATTCATGCAAGAGAGGGGCTTCAAACCTGAAAGGGAGGATGGGAAGCTGAAGGACCAAATTATTGCACATGGTTGGACTCTAGTGGTAGCCAAGCCAGTGGCTGCCCCAATGTCAATCGTTAGAGAGTTTTATGCCAATGCTAGAGAAAAGCAGAATGGCATATCATATGTGATAGGGAAGCAAGTACACTACACCAAATAAGCAATCAATGAATTATTTCACGTTGACACACTCCCATCTAGTGCCTCAAATTGGGCAGAATCTCAGCGGTTTGAAACTGACTTGGATAAGCTGATAAAGGAGTTGTGAAAATCAGGCACGAAGTGGACAACCAAAGCTGGAATCGACAGAAAAGTGCACTTCCCACAGACCACACTAAGTCATTATGCAAAGGCGTGGTACAGTTTCATATGTGCTAGTATACTCCCGACCAGCCATCATGCAGATGTCACAACTAATAGAGCTATATTACTATATGGCATACTCAAAGGGAAAGCAATTGACATCGGGCACATCATTAATCAATCAATGTTGTGATACATGAGGGGAAATACTTATGGGGGAATCCCACATGCATCAATCATTACTCGGCTGTGTTTGGCTATGGGAGTAGATTGGGATAATGAGGCTCTACAGCTGCCGATGCGTGACATTGATCATATGAATATACAGAAGTACACTATTTGGAATGGTGCAGAGTCTCATTCTAGGGGCTTGGGTTTCATTCTGCCGGAAAATGAGTCAGACAGTGATGGAGAAGAGGATAAAGAAGGAGAATAGGAGGCTAACACTGCTCCACAGACATCAAAGGCACCTCCAAGGTACTATGACAGGCAGGAGCGTGAGATATACCACCTCCAAAGAAGGATGGATGCGATGTATACTAACTTCCAGGCCTTTACTGTTGAGTTTTCTAGAGTATTATCAGATGCGGTTGGCCAGCTGGGAGCAAGAGTCCAGTTTCTGACTTATGGAACCGCCACTCCATATCCACCTCTAGACACTCCACCTGAGCAAGAGGAGGATGGCAATGACGAGTCCACCTACGGAAGTTTCTTTAGCATTTACCTTCCAATGAGGACATTGTTAATTTTAAGTTTGGGGGTATTGGCTGTGTTGCATTGTTAGCATAAAATTGCATGTGTAGTTTAACTTTTAGTTAAGTTTAGTTCATATAGCTGTGTTTTAATATGTTTGAATTCTAGTTTAGTTTTAGGTTTCATTTAGTTGAATTGTTAGTTTATTTTGCTATTAAAAATGGAAAAAATTGAAAAATCCCAAAAATATTAGTTAGTCTACTATTTTTATATTGCATTTAGTGTGACACCCCCAAAATAAGTCCAATCCACAACCCATTCTAAGTCGTTAAATACATGGTACAAAAACAACTACAACTTCATTATTACAATTGTCGTGCAAAATACGACAACGCATATACTGTGAGTTTAAATATAAATATTGTCTTCTAGACAATATCCACACTCAAATAAGTCCTCATTACAATTATTGATATACTATTTTACAAAATAGTGAGGACTATTAAGACAACTATTTTGAATCATCACTCTACACCCTGACTAGTTCCCGCTATATTCTCACCTCCTAAGAAGAAAAATGGAACAAAAAGGAAAAGGGTGAGCTCAACTAGCCCAGTAAAGAATATTATGACTAAGATAATGTACAACAAATTATCCTTAGTCTTTAACAGGGAAAAATATCTGATAGAATATAATAGACAACAAGTTTCAGATCAATATTCACAGCGGAAATAACAATTCATTAGAAGAGTTAAGTAGAGAATGAAATCTAATATCGTCCATGAATTTAAAAGTCCATCGTCAATATTTTATCCCTGTAACATCAATCAATATAAATCTTGAATCAAATATTCATCTTTGCACTACAGGCCAAAGATATTCATCAGTTGGTCATGTTCATCTCAACACCTGTTCATCTTTGCACTACGGGCCAAAGATATTCATCAGGAAATCATTCATCTTTGCACTACAGGCCAAAAATATTCAGTAATATCATCATTTAGGACTGAGGATGATGAAAAATATTTTTAAAGAAACGAATCCAGTGAAATAAAAGGACAAATATTAGGGACTCGTACTTCGGTTTATCCATGTTCAAAAACACCCCATAATATATCATAGTGGAGTAAAACTCAAGAATGTAGATCAAAACATGAATACAATCAAAGATAGTAACACAAATAGATAGCTAGGACAAAGAAGAGAAAATTTCATTTTTTGGTGAATAGTGTCGTATTCGTGAATAGTGTCATATACGTGAATAGTATCGTATACGTGAATAGTAACCCCAATACAAAAAGGTAGAAATTCCATAATAAAATTCATACCAATATTTTGGCATAATGATATTGAAAGAAATAATATCATTTACGAAGAAAATAACATCCCTTACCTCAAAAGAATAGTATTTTTGACTGGAATATCGGATTTAATACTGAAGGAAACTTGCACCGTATAGCAACACTGAAGATATCTAAATACTCACAAAAATACGCTCGATAATATAGAGAGGGAAAACTTTAGTTTCTGATGTGATTTTCAATTCTAACTTAAACACCCTATTTATAGGAAAATGCTTAGAACATCAAAGCAGAAAATTTAATAAAATAATATTATTAATAACAAAATTCATACGCCTACTTCGAATTCAGATTCCATCATTTCTCATGTGCAAAAGTATAATTATGGGGCCCACCTTCTAGAAATCTCCACTAAAAATATTTTAAACCATTTATAAATTCAAAAACTTTAGTAATTCATAATAAATATCCCTTTTATCAGAAAAATTCGAATCTTATGTCCATTCCATAGGAAATTTAATTCTCTACAACTTTGTAGCTTTAAGTTTTTCCAAATTCTAAACAAGAATTGACCGAAATCCACATACGGACGATTTTACAGGCTATAATCAAATTTTAGTCATAAATGAGGTCCACCAACATGTTTAACATGTTTTTAGCATTTATTGTAACAAAAATACTCTTCCTCCTCATTTATTCATATATCACACATTCATTGTAAAAATATCACTATTATATTATTATAATATAAAATATATTTAAATGAATTATTTTATCAGAAAAGATAAAATATCAATTTTCAACAATTGTCACTTTTCTAAAAATTCCTCCATTTATATCCACATAAATAAGTATAAGTCAATAATTAATTATTCACAAATAATATTACATAATCACAATAATGACAACCAGGTCGTTCCCAGGAAAGAGGGGGATTTCCAATAACGATTTCTCCTTACTAGCGCGCAATTAGGTGACCAAACCTCTCCTTAGACAGAACTTCCTTAGACATTGCCAATAATGCTACCTAATAATATTATTTAAATAATATGAATTATTGATCTGATAATGGGAAATACTGTGCAATTACAATTATTGAAACAATAATATAAAATATTAACGTAGCAATTATTGAATCAATAAAATAAAATATTAAACAGTAATTATTGTAACAATTATTGAGTAGTGCCTTCTTACGTAAGAATCAATAATTGGTGCAATACTGGTGTGCTCTTCTTGTGCAACACCGCGTAGACATCGTATTTTAACCACCAGGTATTCCAACAGTGTTAACGGTAACAACTACGTCGTTATTTATAAAAACTCATACTTGTCGTTTTCTTCATCCGCCATTTTTCGTTATGGGGCCCACAAATAGCTGCGCCGTCGTACGAATATTCCCCAACATCAAGAATATTCCACGACCAAACGAATATTCCCCGACAACAATGAATATTTTATAACCACTTGGTTATTTAAAATATTTGCACATTTTACCCATAACTAACCACATTAATCAAATCAACCCTTACTATTTCAAAATAATAAATAGAGGAAATTCTATTTTACTGAAAAAACAATTTGGGGTCTTACAACCTCCCCTCCTTATTAAATTTTTCCTCGAAATTGACGTACGTACCTGGTATTTCGAAAAGGTGAGGATACCTCACTTTTATTTCTGATTTCAACACCCATGTTATTTCTTCAATAGCATGGTTCCTCCACAAAACCTTAATTTGCGGTATAACCTTTGTGCATAGGACATGCTCCTTCCTATCCAAGATTTTGACAAGTACCTCCTTGTACATTAAATCTTCGGTTATCCCGTCTGGTTCTAACTCAATAATGTGGTTCGGGTCATCCACATATTTACGTAACATCGATACGCAAAAAATATTATAAACACGAGACATACTTAGCAGTAAAGCGAGTCTATAGGCCACAGTTCCTACTCAATCAAGGATTTTAAATGGACTAATAAATTGAAGGTTTGAGCTTTCTTCTCTTCATCGACTCTTACTTCTAGAATAACGCCTTCTTTCACCTTCTTCTTTATATCCATCAGTTTCGGTGTGTAGCTTGAGCGGTTTTAACTTTATCGATTAAAGTCGATTCTACTCGTATATCATCACGTGGGTCCCTAGAGTTTTTAACTCTATCTCTATCTTTTGTAAGTCATACAAAATGGGTCTTTGTGTTCGACAATATCGCACTCGTACCCGCATACGATCTTCTACTCAACACGTCAGCTACCACGTTCATTTTTCCAGGATGGCATTGTCAGAACAGGTGCCGAAATGAGTCTCCTCTTGAGTTCTTGGAAGTCCTTCTCACATTCCTCGCTCCATTTGAATTTTGTATCTTTTCGAGTCACCTGCGTTAATGGAGTAGCGATTCAAGAAATCCTTCCACGAATCTCCGATAGTAACCAGGTAAGCCTAGAAAGCTACGTATTTCAATTACTGACTTAAGTTGCTCTCAATTGTGACTCATATCCCAATCTTGGATAACACGTCACAATGGCACCAATCAGGTTACCACCGCACGAATATAACGTCCCCTACGGAGAGTCTGGCTTCGGTGCATTCCACAAAGGAAGTCACCAGATAGAGGCTCGGGTACCAACTTCTTATAGTTGGGTTTTTAACTCCTGAAGTTCAATTGAAGCCATTCGATATGAGATTTTAGAAATGGGTCTCGTACCGGGTTCAAAGTCGATACAAAATTCAATATCACACTCTGGGGGTAGACCAGAAAGTTCTTCAGGAAATACGTCAGGAAATTCACTAACAACAGAAATATTATTCAAATCTGACGTATTTTTGTTCAAGTTCATGACATGGGCTAAGAAAGCTTGACATCCATTTTTCAATAAACAAATGGCTTTAACGCTTGATATAAAAGTGATTGACTTCAATGGTTTGGTTGCTTGAATTTGCATAATAGTTTGGTTAGCAATATGAAAACTAATAACCTTACGAAAATATTCAATTTTAGCATGATGAGTAGTTACCCAATCAATCCCTTAAATCACATCAAATGCAAGTTTCTTTAAAGAGATAAGATCAACAGGAAGGGTGAGGGTACCAATTTGAATCAAGGAAAATTTATAAACAGTGGATGTAAAGAAAGTTTCTCCTGACAGAGTTTCAAAAATTAAGTCAAAGTCTAAGTTTTCAAGAGTCAAGTTCAAACGTTGAGCACAAACAAGAGAGATAAAAGAATGGGTAGAACCAGTATCTAATAAGGTATAAACTTCGTAATAGTTTATGATTAGCTAACCCGTGATAATTTTGTTCGGGTTCCTCTCGTTTTGGGTAGTCAAGACAAACGCTCTTCCAAGAACTGCTGACTTTGACTTGTCCGGGATAGCTTTTGGAGTCATCATCCCTGCTGGACTTGGTTTTGCTACAGGAAAATCTCGAGCTATATGACCGTCTTTTCCACAACTAAAACATACCTTGGAAGGCTGTGAACAATTTGGGCTTATATGTCCCTCCTTTCCTCATCTGTAGCATATAACTGGCTGTCGTTCTCCTCCCCTAGAATTTGTTACTGGTGCTGGTGCTGCTGCCGATGTCTTACCGTCATTGTTGAATCTTCTCTTTTTGAATTTTCCATTTGACTCACATTTCTTATTATCTTAGCCATGATTACCACCGAAGTGGTTACCATTTTTGGCATGGTAATTTCCTCCACGATGATTATCATTGTCCCGATGGCCATTGCCACCGGTACGATTATTATCGTGTTGTTTGTCGCCCGGTTGAACAGACTCGTTATCTCTCTCTAATAATTGAGCCATGTTCACAACATCTGAATATAGAGAAAATTTATGAGAAATGAGGTATTAACGAATTTTGAGTTTCAAACCTCTCAGAAACATCCGCGTCATACGTTCATCATTCTCTACTAAATGAGGTGCAAACTTGGATAACTACGCGAACTTAGCCCCGTACTGGGACACAGTCATGTTGTTATGTTCCAGTCTGAAAAACTCTACCTCCTTCATATGACGAATACTTTTAGGAAAGTACTTGTCATTGAACAGTTCTTGGAACATCTCCCAAGACATCTCGAGTGCGGCAGGCTGAGTACGCTTTACGGACTCCCACCAGTAATCTTCTTCTCCTCGCAACATGAAGATGGCAAAGGGAACTTTTTGCTCCTCGGAGCATCCCAAGACATCGAATATCTTGGTAATTTGCTTGACCCACGTTTCCGCCTTAATCAGATCTGAATTTCCCCAGAACTCTGGTGGTCCCAACTCTTTAAACTGCTTGGTTGTGACAAACCGCGTGTTTCTATCATTTCCACCCGTATTTTTTACACGAGTCTCCCTCGTCTGATTTTTCATGAACTGCAAAAAGCTTCTAAACATCCCATCATTCATCGTTTGTTTGGTAGTGTTGTTTACAGGAGGAATATTGCCTTCCTGTTGCACGTTCTCCTGGTTGGTGATTAGAGGTATCTCAACGGTCTCATTTAGTCCCTTATTAATATTTTCAGTTATCATTCTCAAATACTGTCACAAAACAAGGGTTAGTTAAACAAATTAGCATATCATATATTAACCCTATGCTCCGATTGACCCATTAAATACCAAATAAGCTTAAGTAGGACACACTAGCGAAGGATTTACTCGTCTCTCCCCTCCTAGTTCTATTCCCCGATCTCCGCCAAAGACCATGTCCATAAGCTCTGATACCAACTGTGACGCCCCCAAAATAGGTCCAATCCACAACCCATTCTGAGTCGCCAAATATATGGTACAGAAATAACTACAACTTCATTATTACAATTGTCGTGCAAAATACGACAACACATATATTGTGAGTTTAAATACAAATATTGTCTTCTAGACAATATCCACACTCAAATAAGTCCTCATTACAATTATTGATATACTATTTTACAAAATAGTGAGGACTATTAAGACAACTATTTTGAATCATCACTCTACACCCCAACTAGTTCCCACTATATTTTCAACTCCTAAGAAGAAAAATGGAACAAAAAGGAAAAAGGTGAGCTCAACTAGCCCAGTAAAGAATATTATGACTAAGATAATGTACAACAAATTATCCTTAGTCTTCAACAGGGAAAAATATCTGATAGAATATAATAGACAATAAGTTTCAGATCAATATTCGCAGCGGAAATAACAATTCATTAGAAGAGTTAAGTAGAGAATGAAATCTACTATCATCTATTAATTTAAAAGTCCGTCATCAATATTTTATCCCTGTAACATCAATCAATATACATCTTGAATCAAATATTCATCTTTGCACTACAGGCCAAAGATATTCATCAGTTGGTCATGTTCATCTCAACACCTGTTCATCTTTGCACTACGGGCCAAAGATATTCATCGGGAAATCATTCATCTTTGCAATACAGGCCAAAAATATTCAGTAATATCATCATTTAGGACTGAGAATGATGAAAAATAATTTTAAAGAAATGAATCCAGTGAAATAAAAAGACAAATATTAGGGATTCGTACTTCGGTTTATCCGTGTTCAAAAACACCCCATAATATTTCATAGTGGAATAAAACTGAAGAATGAAGATCAAAACATGGATAAAATCAAAGATAGTAACAAAAATAGACAATTGGGACAAAGAAGAGAAAATTTCATTTTTCGGTGAATAGTGTCGTATTCGTGAATAGTGCCATATACGTGAATAGTATCGTATACGTGAATAGTAACCCCAACACAAAAAGGTAGAAATTCCACAATAAAATTCATACCAATATTTTGGCATAATGATATTGAAAGAAATAATATTATTTACAAAGAAAATAACATCCCTTACCTCAAAAGAATAGAATTTCTGACTGGAATATCGGATATAATGCTGAAGGAAACTTGCACCGTATAACAACACTCAAGATATCTAAATACTCACAAAAATACACTCGATAATATAGAGAGAGAAAACTTCAGTTTCTGGTGTGATTTTTAATTCTAACCTAAGCACCCTATTTATAGGAAAATGCTTATAACTCCAAAGCAAAAAAAATTAATAAAATAATATTATTAATAACAAAATTCATACGCCTACTTTGAATTCAGATTCCAGCATTTCTCACATGCAAAAGTACAATTATGGGGCCCACCTTCTAGAAATCACCACCAAAAATATTTTAAACCATTTATAAATTCAGAAACTTGAATAATTCATAATAAATAGCCTTTTTATCAGAAAAATTCAAATCTTATGTCCATTTCATAGGAAATTTAATTCTCTATAACTTTGTAGCTTTAAGTTTTTCCAAATCCTAAATAGAAATTGACCGAAATCTACATACGGACGATTTTACAGGCTATAATCAAATTTCAGTCAAAAATGGGGTCTACCAACATGTTTAACATGTTTTTAGCATTTATTGTAACAAAAATACTCTTCCTCCTCATTTATTCATATATCACACATTCATTATAAAATTATTACCATTATTATATTATTATAATATAATAATATATTTAAATGAATTATTTTATCAGAAAAGATAAAATATCAATTTTCAACAATTGTCACTTTTCTAAAAATTCTTCCATTTATATCCACATAAATAAATATAAATCAATAATTAATTATTCACAAATAATATTACAGAATCACAATAATGACAACCAGGTCGTTCCCAAGAAATTGGGGGTAATAATTAGCCATTGCCAAAACCTCTCCTTAGATAGAACTTCCTTAGACATTGCCAATAATGCTATCTAATAATATTATTCAAATAATATGAATTATTGATCTGATAATGGGAAATACTGTGTAGTGACAATTATTGAAAGAATAATATAAAATATTAACGTAGCAATTATTGAATCAATAAAATATTATATTAAACAGTAATTACTGTAACAATTATTAAGTAGTGCATTCTTACGTAAGAATCAATAATTGGTGCAATACCGTGTGCTACTGTGCAACACCGCGTAATACTGTATTTTAACTATCGGGTATTCCAACAGTGTTACCGGTAACAACTACGTCGTTATTTATAAAAACTCATACTTGTTGTTTTCTTCATCCACCATTTTTTGTTATGGGGTCCACAACTAGCTGCACCGTCGTACGAATATTCGCCGACAGCAGGAATATTCCACGACCAAACGAATACTCCCCGACAACAATGAATATTTTATAACCACTTGGTTATTTAAAATATTTGCACATTTTACCCATAACTAACCACATTAATCAAATCAACCCTTACTATTTCAAAATAATAAATAGAGGAAATTCTATTTTATAAAAAAAAATAAAAAATTGGGGTCTTACATTTAGTCTATATTTGCATGATTCCGGCTGTTAGATAGTTTAAGTCTGTTTTGGCCAATGATGAGATTGGAATTGCGTAGACAAGTATAGTATTGATTTTTTAGACTTTGATATGAATTAGATCTTTATCTGTTTGAAACTGATATATTAACGATAGCACATTAAGAAATAGCTATGTTGACTGATTGAGTCTAAATGGATACATAATGGAACTCTAAAGGATAATGCTAGTTTGAATGAAAGAAACTCATGAATAGGCATAGATGGCTAAGATTAGACAAGAACCTAAGTTTGGGGGAAAATTTGGGATATATAAGCTAAAAAAAAGAAAAAAGAAAAAAATGTATGAATAAACATCGTGGCTAGTCTAGTTATGTGGCCTTTGTTACTTGAGTAAGTACGCCTAAGGGGATGTCTCTACACCTAGCGCCCTAAAGCCTGATGGTTTGGGAGTCGTTGGTTGAAAGCTCGCTAAGGGGTAGCATTGAAAAGCCTAAGAGAACTAGGCATTGCACAGCCATGAGGAAAATAAAAAATGAAAAACAGGAAAAAGAGCAAAAAGCCCCCGTATGTGAAAAATAAAGCATAAGTATCCCATTTTGACCTTTGAATTTGGTAACTGTTTGATTTTAGCTGAATCTTGCTTATTATTGGATTTTTTGACTTTAAGCTGTATAATTCCTTTAAAGAGGTCTATTATGTGTTTTATTTAACTTTACATCTGTTAGCATGGTTGTTGAGCACACACGCACTATATCAGTTATGACAGGTTTAGATTTGGCAATTGATTGGGAAGTTATTGATTTGTCTTGGTATGATGTATTGTCATGTTTATTTGATTTCTCTGAGGCCATGTAAATAGACTATGTTCTGTCTATAGCTGGATTTGTAGGCATTCAGTTAGTTGCTTTGCATTGTGTGTTGTAGCTTGAGGACAAGCAACGATTTAATTGTACGGGTATTTGATAAGTAGTTTTATAGCTAACTATCCTAATATCAATTAACTTCAATTGTTGCTTAAACTCATTCATTTTAGTAGCTATTCATGCATTTTTAATGTTTTGTGCAAATTTCATGTTTGGGAACTTACTAGGTGGCATTTGAAGCTTAAAGGAATGTGTGGATGCTAAAAGAAACGAGTTTGTAAGTGATGACATAAGAGTACAGCAGCAGCAGAAGAAAGCTGAAATCAGGATCTGGTGTATGGCGTAGTTGTGCCCAATTTGGCCTTAGGTGCAGTGCAGCTACGCCGAGTCTTTTATCAGTTGTGCCCAATTTGGCATTGGCCTTGGGTGCAGTAGAACGAATTTTTGAGCCAATTTTTATATATACTTAATATATAAATATATATAGTGAAAATGTGAATATTTGCAAAACGAAAAATGCAGTAAGTGTTAATGGAATAGAATGTTTATAAATGAGACAATGGTTCAAGTAGACTCATGAGTGGGCAAAATAATAATATAAAAAATATTTATATTAAAGGAATAATATAGTAAATTGAATTTTACTATAAAAGCTATTTATTAGTTGTTTAAGTCCCGAATTACTGAGTAAAGGCATAAGATATTCCTAAAGTGGAATATAAATGATTGAAGCTTCAAAGTGTAAAATATTTACATACTAAAATGTGATGGACCTTTATTTGGTGTAAAAAGGTTAAAATGAATTAAGTTTCAAAATAAACTAATATTCGTTTTGAGTAAGAATAAATAATATTAGTTTGCATAAAACTAATAATTATTATTGATGAATATACATGCATGTTTTGTGACATATTCAATTATCTAATATGTGTGTACATGTAAATATAATTCTGTAGGAATTGTGGAGAAACTCTAGGTTAACTTTTGTGGTAATCTCCAATCAAAGCAAGTTTTTCAGTTCTATTATGTTTGTGGATTAAGCGTGATTATGTGGTGAGTTACATACCATGGTTTATGAATTGTTAAAGTCAAAATATGACTAAGTTAATTGGGTTATGGAACTCAATATATATGTAATATGTGATAGCACATGTTGTATGATGTAACTTAATAAATTAGAAATGTATAATGCATGAATGTATGCTTTGTAAGGAATTATTTTTGCATGTAGGATATGCATAGTAAAGAATATATGTTGCATGCAGATATGCATAGAAAAGGAAATATAGTGCATATGAAATTGTGTGCTATGTGAAACATGATAGACTATTAAATTTGTTGGGCTCTCAAGCTCAATCTTGCAACACAAACTTTTTGTAGGTTAATGATGTTAAGCAATATTACTTGTTATACGGATGATAAAGATTGAACGATGTTCAAAATGAATACATTTCCTTGAATTAGAAATGGTATAAATCTATGATTGATAGTTTTGTCAAATGTAATTGGCAGTTATGTATAGTTTGAAATGTGGAATGGATAAAGAATGTTTATTCTGAAATGAGTATAGATATGATTCTAAAATAAATGAATCATCGATAGAAAAGATATGAAGTATTGAGATTTAAGCTTTTAATACGTTTACAGAGATTATACAAATCATATAATAAATATGATTCTAGTATAAAGAAGAATTGTAAAGGTTGCGATTCAGGGAATGAATGAATGGAAAAAAAATATTCCATATTTATTGCTATTTTAACATTAAATAATGTTTTAAAGCTAGAACAAGATAATATTAACGCCCAAGATCGAGAAGGAAAATAGTCCCGATTTTGGGGGCGTTATAGTTGGTATCAAAGTTGTAGGTTATACACCTTAGGTAGGTGTACCTTAGGCTATAACTGCAGAGATGAGGATAAGGAATAAACTCGAATAGAGTTTAATGTTTTACTCAAATAGAGTTTAATTTGTTAAGAGATGAATTTGGGAAATTCATTATTAAGTAAATAAGATTCAAAGAAGAATCCTGAAAAGTTATAAAGATCCAAAGTTACCTAACTCTGATGTTAAAGACAAAAAGTAATAATGAATTGATAGAGTCTATGAGACTAAAAGTATAAAGGGAAAGGAGATCGTAAAAAAATGATCATAAGTTAGAAAGAATCGTAATATAACACTATTATAAGATAAGATCACGACGTGATCAGTTTGAATAGCAGAAAATTTATGAAATGATTGGACTGATATAGCTTAACGCTATAAAGAGAATGTACTATGAAATGGTATTATGCAAACTCAGAAAAGAGTTGTAGATGATGAGATACAGATTAAATAAAATTCGTATTGAGTAAGGGGAAGCTAGAATTGGGTGGGATTTCAATTGAGAACTCATGTCAGCAGCTAAGTTGTATGATTCTTTGTATGAACGGGGAATTGTACTTGGTGTAACAACAACTTAGCTTCTGATAGTGATAATCATTGAAATTTTTGTGTCGTGCTATTTGATATATACTTGTTGAGAAGGTGATTCTTTTCTCATGTGTATAACAGATAGGTAGAGAATATAAGATTAGGTTAGATGATATTAAGATTAAGTATGGTTCTTAAAACTAATGCATATGGTAAGTTTGTGACTCATAATCATATGGTATGTTTTAAACCCCTCAGCGAATGGACACCTATAGTCTGACTAGGATAAGTTTCTAAACTCATATGATTACGGCAAGTTCCTGGATTTCCAAAGTGTGGTAAGTTTGATGAACTGGGGTATAACTAAGTGTGAATGGAGTATTGAGGATGATAGGAATAGATAAACTTATTAAGCAATGGATCATTAGAGAAATTGAAGTTGATGGCGGAAGCATAGGTATTCCAAATCTTCTAGCTATGTTAAACTTCAAAATTTTTGACATCAAGCTAAATTCGCACTATAGTGCCTTTAAAAATGAAATTTGTTGTCAGTAACATACAGTGACAAAGGTGTGTATGTGGCTGTGAACCACTAACATCTCGTTATCTGTTACGACATGGTAACACTAAAATTGATTTTTAATGGTTTTGAACCATTTAAAGAAGAGTCTATACTAATTGCTTCGGCCACACAAAAATGATTTGAAATATATTAAAATGTATTTTATATATCATCAATTCATCATGGAACCTAGTGTAGAGATGATAAAAATGATGGAGTCATCAATGCTGTATTACTTAGTGTTGGATGTGATCTAAAGATCGTCAACCCACTATGGTATGATGTAGTATGATAAAATCACCAAATGACGGAATCCTCAAACGGACTGTAAATACAGTGCGGTATCATGACGTCATAAAATGATTTTTAGAATTTTAAACCAGTTAAAGAAAAGTCAATGCCAATTATAGTGGTTAGACAAATGTTTCAATTGATGTTCGAATTATTAATATGTGTCTAAGCTATTTGATTCAGCTAGGCAAATGTTTATGAAAATTCAAGTATTCTTTGAGAATTTATCCCAAACCAAATTGTTTTGGTGCGGAATCTTATGCTAAGTCTGAGGTGAACAACCCCGATTGGATAAAATAATCCAATCTAGTAGCGCAAATAGTCGCTAAACAAGATTGATCGTTATTGCCTGACATTATTAGGTAGTGCGATATAGTCGATCACCTAACGTCTTACGTATACATCTTAGTTGATCACCTAGTACAACATGTTTACAGAATTGGTTGCGATGAATACCGTTAAACCTAAGAGTTCATGGTCTATATGACCCCTCAGCATAATATGAAAAGTTTTTAACTCCTTAAAAAGGGTAACAATGGTTGAATGAGATGATAGAAGAGAAATCCTCAGAGGAGGAAAATGTAAAGGTTAAATTTAAAACCTATTTCCGGTGAAGGAGAAGCAAAGATTAGTAGACTGTACTTTCGGGGACGAAATTCTTAGAAGAAGGGGTGACTGTGACAACCCGAAAATTTAGAAGATCTTGAATGATTAAATTAAATGTTAAAGTTTAAAACCTAGAGTGAAAATAGATGATTTATTTTAAATTTTTAAGAAAAAACTAAGGAAATGGTACGTTGAAATGATTCAACGATAAGGTTACGAGAAAGAATAAGATCTAAACCGATTAAGAATGATTCGGTATTGTGATTCCGGTGACGGAATCCTTATAAGGGGAAAAGAATGTGATAACCCAAATTTATGGGTAATATTAAAATAATAAATAAATAAATAAATAAAATTATTATTATATAATATGTTGTATAATATTTTATTGCATAAGTGGGTATGAACTATACAATATGTGATGTTTATACTTAATAAATATATTGATATTATATATTTATTATATGTAAATAAATTGTAGGGGTAATTTAGTAAAGTAAATGAGATGAGTATAATTAAAATAATCTATAATAATAAATTATTTTAATGTGGTGAATTAAGTGGCATTAAATATATAATTAATGTATAACCACCCTTTTATTGAAGAAATCATGTATTACATTATTGGAGGTAATGTATGAATGTTTTAATGTAGTAAGTATAGTATTATATTTATTACAATTAAATTGTAAAAAAAAATAATTTATAGAAGGAAAAGAAAGTAATTAGTATACAAGAATTATTGTATACTTTAAATAAATGATATTCAAATAAATTCTAGAGTTGAATTATTTTAATAAAGAAAAAATATAATTTTAATTATAATATCATATTTACTAAATAAAGTTCCATTTATAAGGTAAATATATTAAGTTATACTTACTATATGTAAATAAATTGATATAAACAATTTATAGGGTGAAAGAATAAATTTATTATTTATTTTCTATATGTGATGTGATTACATGTATATTATAAAGAATATTTGCAAGGGAATAAATATAAATATATATTTATTACGCAGGAAACAAAATTTTGGGAACAATTTTGCATAATGAAGCAAAAAAGGCGGGTTAAGCATATAATATTTGTATATACTTTATCCAAGAGTATTAGAATAAATTCTTATATAAAATTAATTTAATTAAGAAAAGATATTATATTTATCGTAATATCTTAAGAGAGTAAATAAATTATTAATTGAATTTATGATAATGAGGTAAGGATATTATATTATAATATCTTGGGTATGTAAATAATTGTATTTATATAAGAAATTATGTAGTATATTTATTTTATAATTATAAAATAAATATTTAATTTGAATATGTTATGTTATATTTTATAAAATTTATATATCAAAGATGAGTTATGTAAATTATATGATTCCAAGAGGGTAAATGTAATAACCCGGGATTTCAAATAATCCGAATTTTACGAATATATATTTTTTTATTTAAAATTGATATTGATTATCAATATTAAGCTGAGAATTTGTGATATGAGTTTAGAGAATGATTCAATTTGTGTATTGACTGAGAAACAAGAGTAGAATTGTGCTTAATTGAGAATAAAAAAATACTAACCCTAAGTCTGGATAGGGATTCGATAGAAAATACAGTTATAACTGTATCGTTGAGTACGTGTTTGTACTATATTGAATTTTAATCAGTGATTGATCGAGTAGGGCATAACATTAGTAAACTTTAATAAGGGATTAGAAACCCTAATCTCAGGTTTAGAAACCCTAACGCACAGTTAGGAACCCTAAACAAATGACGAGAAGCCCTAATTTTACATTTGAGAACCCTAAGGCCTAATTAGAAACCCTAATCCTAATTAGTAAGCCCTAATGTGATTGATAACATTTAATGTAATTAGGAAATACTAATTATATTTTTGTTATCTTAATTTTCTATTTTTAAAACCCTAATTTGAAAATTTTTAGAAACTAAAGTTGTAAAACCTGAGGGTTAAAACCTTTGGATTAAACCCTAAGGGTGAGATCAATTGTCAAGAATACCATTAAAATTAAAATGCAAATGACAAAATTACCCTTTTTCATTCTTTAATTAGCTAACTTGTAAATCTTTCAAAATTAAGAGTTGGTGACATAATAATTTGACTTGGTGAATAAAAATCTCAGCAAATCAGCCTCTCATTGATAGCTATATCAGATCATGCATTGCATCTAAGAATTTATAAGAGATAAGAGAGAGAAAGTCTAGCATTTTACTTATTTTGCACTCTAGCTCCCAACAACTCATTCTCTCTCCCAACCTCCAAAAATTTCAAGTGTTTCAGTTCCTAAAACACCTCTTAGAACACCTAGATCAGATTTGGAAAGCTAAGATCAAAGATTAACAAGAGAAGGTATAAACCCTACCTCATTCTAGATCTTGTATGCTTAGTCAAAAAAATTATGTTTATGTGTTTATATGTGTGTTAGAGGATGTTTTATGATGATCTATGTTGATATAACATAGATCCATAGCATCAAATAGCTTTAAAAAGTGAAGTTTTCAAAAACTGTCCAAGAACTCAAAGTGTCGTCTGACAACCGGATGTCAGTGGCCGTAGATTCTTGTCTGTTTATTATTTTTGTTATTTTATGCTTTGGATCTGTAGTCTGACATGAGGACTGTAATCTTGAAGTGGAATCACAGCCATTCCATGTCTAGATTGCAAGTTATTTAAGGTCAAAGTCGATTGACCAGGTTATTTCTGGGTAACCCAGAAATCCTTAGGCAGCGTCTGACAACGTTTTCAAGCTCCTTTATATGTCAGGTTTTATGAGTTATGATGATGTGTTTGTATCCAGTTTGTAGCCTGTAATGTGGACTATAGATCATGGCCTTTAGATCCCTTAAAACATCAACAGATCGAACGTAGTAAGTGGTCAAACCAGGCCACTCGGTCACGGTTTAAGTTTCTGGAAAACCTAGAAACTCTATAAACAAAGTTTCTAACGAAGTTTGACCGAAAGGATAATTTGTGATTCTGTTATTGTTGGACTGAAGTCATGTTATGTATATGTTCCTTGATATAAGGACTACATATTCGAACTATGAAATCACAGGAATCATGACTGGAACCTAGATTAAATGGAGCTAGAAAGTAGGCACTCGAACTGCCTGGGTTTCTGGAAAACCCAGAAACGTTCTGATAAGAACTTTGTAAGCCCAGATCTTCATGATGTGTTGATGTATGACCTAGTTATTTGTTGATAGTTGTAGTATTACATACTTACTACAATATCAATGCTTGAGATGGCCCATAACATGGTCGATCAGTAAATTAAAATTCGGTCAATTGACGATTTACCTCGAGAATCGGCTCTCGATTGTTCTTGAGGCTCAAGAACACCAACAATAATTGGTTATCGCCGCTATAAGGCTATAAATGACCGGTTTTATTATTTTTATTTTTTGATTTTTCGAAAATTGACTAAAAATAGAAAATAAATTCTAAAATTTACAAAAATGGTTTTAAAAATTATTTTAAATTATGAAAAATAATTTTTGACTATTTGGGATATTTTTCATTAATATTGATAATTATTAAAATATTAATAATATTTAATTTATTTAATTGGATTATTAAATAAATTAGAGAAAAATAATTTTAATATTAAAAAATCATTTTAAATAAGAATAAAGTGTTTAAAAATATTTTGAATTGTAAAATGTAATTTTCAATATTTTTGGAGAATTTTCATTAATAATTTAATATTAATGATATTAGATTTATTTAATTATTGTATTAAATAAATGAGTTAAAATGGTTTTATTCATTTAAAATCATTTTAAAATAAGAATAAAGTGTTTAAAAATATTTTGAATTATAAAATATAATTTTCAATATTTTTGGAGAAATCTCATTAATAAATTAATGATATTAGATTTATTTAATTATTAAATTAAATAAATGATAGAAAAATGATTTTATTAATTTAAAAATCATTTTAAAATGAGAAAATAATTTTAAAATATTTTAAGTTATAATAAATGACTTTTAATATTTTTATGATAAATTCATTAATATTTAAATATTAATGGTGATGGTTTAAAAATAATTTTAATTATTTTAAAAATTATTTAAGTAGAATATTGATGATTTAAAAATATTTTAAGTTATTAATAATAACTTTAATATTTTGGCAATTATGTCATTATTAATATTTTTATATTATTAAATATTAATAATGATAAGATTATTTGATAATTAAATTATTTAAAAATAATTCCAGTATTTGAATAATTATTATAAATTATAATAATTGTTAGAAAATTATTAAAAAGCTTCTGAAAATTATTATAAATGATATTTTACTTATCTAATATAATATTGAAGCTTAGAGACCAAGTTTAATTGACAATAAGTGTTAATTGTTGGATAGGGTGACCAAGGCACCGAGATGAAACCGAAGTCCAAACAGAGCAAACTAGTTAGACTTGAGAAGTGTTTATATAGGTTATAAATACTGATGTGACTATGTGGTAATGTGTCTAGTAGAAGTATTGATTATAAATTGTAGTATTGTGTGTTGTGAATTA
Organism: Panax quinquefolius; assembly: GCA_020205615.1. Classification (NCBI taxonomy): domain Eukaryota; kingdom Viridiplantae; phylum Streptophyta; class Magnoliopsida; order Apiales; family Araliaceae; genus Panax; species Panax quinquefolius. The sequence continues at coordinate 111,985,323 of CM035156.1, forward strand.
TTGTGCTAATTGTAAGACCGATATTGTGATTATAGGTCTTTCAAACGCAGATAAGTATATTGTGTAGCAGTAATCAACGCGAAAGGAAAGTTTCCTAACTCAACCTTGAGTTATATCTTTCCAAATATTATGGTGGTTAATTATTGTTGATTAGACCACGTCTGAGAATTTATTGTTGATTATTCGCAGTTAGTGCATGTTTATTAATTCAAATTGAATTAGTGATTCTAAGAATATATATTTGTAGAATAATTGTTATTGGATATTCATATCCGTAGAATCTATTGGTGATTGCAAATTGTACAGATAATTCATGTTTATTGTTGAATCATGTTGAGAAATGTCTTAGGCAATTGTTTTGGCTAGACAAATATTTCTTAGAACTTGATAAGTTCGAGAAGATAAGATAAGATAAGAGAATTCAATTATTATTGATAGATCGATGTCAATTGTTTTGGCTAGATCAAGAAAGTAAATTTGATAAGTTCGAGAAGAGAATAGAAGAGAAGTGATTAGATTTTGAAATCATTGTATTTCGTTGCTAAATCAAATTATGATTCTAAGACTGAGAAGAACAACCTTTTTAATAAAAAGGGGGAGAATTTTTGGTCGTATATTCGGCCATTGTGCGCTTTTTAAGTATTATGCATAATATAGGGTATAATAAAGCTGATCACCTTATATACTTGAAGAGGGATATGATTTAATCTTTATGGTTATCTGATACACCTGGTATATTAAAGTATATCTTTGATAGTTACTCGAGAAAAGAAGTTCTAGATCCTTTGTGATCACTTAGCATAACTCTAGAAAATATTTCCATGCTATTATTTAGGTATATCAAAGTAAATCTTTGATAGTTACTCGAGAAGATAAACTTCAAGATCATTTGAGATCATTCAGCTTAAACTTTAGACAATTCTTCTAAATTATTATTCAATTGAACATCGTAAAAAACTTTGAAAGCGTTGTACCCTTTCATTATTGAACTATTGCGTTGCATAAGTTGCGAGAAGACAAATTATTCAGCTGTTTCAAAGTTCTCTAAACTTTGGTTTCATTCTATGAAAATAGATAGTCTGTTATTCTTGATTCTTATACCTTCATTGTATATCTTAACTTGCGGGGTAAATTTGTTGCTCACCCTTGCTAAATAAAACTTTTCAGCTAGGGACGAAGTGGCAGGAGGTACTGTGAAGGACAAAGGCAAAGGCATAGTGATAAATTAGTTATGAATAATATTATTATTATGTTATGTTTGTAAACCCTTTTTGTATAACTAAAGGGCATATTTGTAATGTTAAGGTTAGATAACATGGGACAAATGTATTAACTATATCAGTTAATGTGATGTAATATTCTATTCATCAATGAATGGGTAGTTAGATGTTAATTATATTGTGGATTGTGAGCACCAAACTTGGGGGTCAGGTAACCCGGATTTGGGGGTGTCATAGTAAAATAAATTAAGGAGATTTATGTAGTAACTTTTTTGATTAAATTAAGTTACTAAGATTGGGTAATTAAATAACTTAATAAAGTATGGAGGTGAATTATGAAAGTTAAGGGAGAATTGTGCGAGTTAAGAAAACCTTAGGGTTAAAAACCTAATATTTGAAACATAAGAAAATATCTTAAGGAATATGCTAAAGAATAAAGAATATTTTGAGAATATGCTAAGAATATGTTAGGGGGTGATTTGCATGCTTTTAAAGAAGAGGGGAAAGACTAGAGAAGACTTAAGTTGGGTGACCAACTTATAAGAAATTGAAAGTAGCTTTTATATAAGCAAAATCAAAATTTACCTATATTCATTTTAGCCAAATTGGTTACGTTTAGAGAGAGAAAAGAAAATTTGAATATGGAAATTAAGCTAAGTTTGATAAGTTGTTGTAAAAGCATGAGGTGTCATAATACTAGTAAATTGAGAAGACCACTAAATGGTAATGTAATAATATATGGAGTTGTATCAAACCAGAGATAATATTAGCTTTCCTTATTCTTCTACTCCATCCGTTCCATTCCATTTCATTTTTTTTAGCGGATGAGTATACATAATCCATTCAGACCAAACCAAGTCCCCAAAATTTTCTAGAATTTGTTGGGTTCGACTAAAGAGGGAAAAGAGCTTAATGGAATTTCAGCTGTGGAAAAAAAAATTGAAACTAAATTCGGCATTAAGGAGCACTATAACATCGCTAAACTGGAAATTTGCAGCAAACTAAGAGGTAATTACCCCTTTGCAATATTTATATTATGTTATATGAGAATTACTCCATTAGTTGGTTAATAGTATATTTAACTGTGAAATGGATTATCATTAACTGAAATAGAGCAAAGGAGAATAGGTTGGGTTGTGAGAAGTAATAAGGTGGAAAAATGAGGCTGGAACTCAAACCAAACCTTAAAGAAATCTGAACTTTAAAAGAACACACACCACTTATTTGATAAAAGTCCTGTATAGATTGTTTTTATTAAAAACCAAGTATTAAGCGAATCTGAGGATAATGAGATGTATATTTACACTATATGTAGATGATTAAAGAGTTTGGACAAGGTATATGAAGCCTTAACATCATCCAAGTGTAATCAAAACTCATAAAATAAAAGATTTACAAAGAACCATGTTGGACAGTTTTTGGGACTGAGCTTGAGGACCATTTGTTCTTTTTGATTTATGTCTAAAATCTTAAATTGATGATTGTATGTTATATCCCTCGAAGTTTTGAAGATTTCCTAACTTGAATGAACCAAAACGGAGTTTAAATGAATCTGTGGTGGTGAAGATTTTAGTAAACCATGTCTAGAAATGAAAATTGAATGAACAGTGACTATAGTGTCAAATTCTGGAATAGCTATGTTCCCTGAAAATTTTTGAGTTTCTAGGTAGTTGTAGTGCACTGAGTTAGGAAGCCATAGGCTTTGGAATGACCTCATTCCGACCACAAATGAGGGAGTTATGCTGATTGAAAGGAAATGTGTCGAATTTATCAAACTCGAAGTCAGCAGCAGGACGTGCTATTCAAGACATTGTTTCGATCAGTTAATATTTCTAAAAATTTCTGGGCTTTTGGTATGTTATATTACATTGAATAAGCTTTCCATAGACTCCAGAATAGACTAATTCCAACTTCGGAGCAAAGAGTTATGAGCTTTCAAAGTAGTCACGTCAAAATTGTCTAACCAACTCGGGGCAGTCACCTTGAACGAATTTTCTGGAATTCTGTGTTTTAAATTTGAAAATGGTCAAAGAATAAAAGTTGTAGTCCCAGAAGTTAGCTTCGGGTGGGCTAGAGAATCACTAAAAAATATTTTGAAACAAAAAAGTTATGACTGTTTTAGCGAGAGAGGGTAAAGCCGAAATGAAAGTGAAAAACTGTTATGAACGTACACTTTTGGCGCTCTATTTGGGCTGCCTAATGAACCCAAAATGGGGGTTACATATTTTTTTAAAATAGTCTCATATGATACGAAAAACATACTGAAATTTGGAAATTTTTTGATAAGCGAGCAAGGTGTGACAAAATCGCAAAGTGGCTCATTCATTATGCAGGAAGTAAGTTAACGCTTTTGTTAGTCGCACACAAGACGTCGCTACCGTCTCTTGGTGCAAATCGCTTGGCGGGCTTTTTGAGCGTTGTTTTGATCAATGTTCGTAGCTTTTTTTAGTGTTTAGAAAATTTTTAAATGTACTATGTCATAAGGTCTATAACATATTAGAAATTTACCACAATTTGATTAATGGTTTAAGAATTAATAATAGGCGAAAAGGCATGTCGGAACTACAATTTGGGAGACGCTGAATGTAGTCATGATGGGCTGTTTTGACATTCGTCGTTCCAAACTGTGTTTGGGCTAAATTTAAGACAATATTATATCTAATAAAGTTACAAGAGAAGAGATTTGACTGTATGTGATATTTTACGTCATGAAACTTCCTTTCGAACATAAATAATGCAATAAAAATATTATATAAATATAAATTTGCATATTTAAGCGAATGTAACCTGGGATGACATGAAAAATGGTTTTATAACGAAACGAAAAGTATGGAACCATTAAAAAGTTGTAATAATCATAAAAGTGATGCAATAAAGATTTGTGGGGATCAAAATGGAATTTTTGAGCCAATATTTATATGTACTTAATATATAAATATATATAGTGAAAATGTGAATATTTGAAAATCAAAAAATGCAGTAAGTGTGTTAACGAGATAGAATGTTTATAAATGAGACAATGGTCCGAGTTGACTCATGAATGGGCAAAATAATAATATAAAAAATATTTATATTAAAGGAATAATATAGTAAATTAAATTTTACTATAAAAGCTATTTATTAGTTGTTTAAGTCCCGAATTAATGAGTAAAGGCATAAGATATTCCTAAAGTGGAATATAAATGATTGAAGCTTCAAAGTGTAAAATATTTACATACTAAAATGTGATGGACCTTTATTTGGTGTAAAAAGGTTAAAATAAATTAAGTTTCTAAATAAACTAATATTCGTTTTGAGTAAGACTAAATAATATTAGTTTGTATAAAACTAATAATTATTATTGATGAATATACATCCAGGTTTTGTGACATATTCAATTATCTAATATGTGTGTACATGTAAATATAATTTTGTAGGAATTGTGGAGAAACTCTAGGTTAACTTTTGTGGTAATCTCAAAGCAAGTTTTTTAGTTCTATTATGTTTGTGGATTAAATGTGATTATGTTGTGAGTTACATACCATGCTTTATGAATTGTTAAAGTCAAAATATGACTAAGTTAATTGGGTTATGAAACTCAATATATATGTAATATGTGATAGCACATGTTGTATGATGTAACTCGATAAATTAGAAATGTATAATGCATGAATGTATGCTTTGTAAGGAATTATTTTTGCATGTAGGATATGCATAGTAAAGAATATATGTTGCATACAGATATGCATAGTAAAGGAAATATAGTGCATATGGAATTGTGTGCTATGTGAAACATGATAAACTATTAAATTTGCTGGGCTGTCAAGCTCAATCTTGCAAACACAAACTTTTTGCAAGTTAATGATGTTAAGCAATATTACTTGTTATACAGATGATGAAGATTGAACGATGTGCAAAATGAATACATTTCCTTGAATTAGAAATGGTATAAATCTATGATTGATAGTTTTGTCAAATGTAATTGGCAGTTATGTATAGTTTGAAATGTTGAATGGATAAAGAATGTTTATTCTGAAATTTGTATAGATATAATTCTAAAATAAATGAATCATCAATAGAAAAGATATGAAGTATTGAGACTTAAGTTTTTAATACGTTTACATGGATTATACAAATCATATAATAAATATGATTCTAGTATAAAGAAGAATTGTAAAGGTTGTGATTCAGGGAATGAATGAATGGAAAAAAAATTATTCCATATTTTTAGCTATTTTAACATTAAATAATGTTTTAAAGCTAGAACAAGATAATATTAACACACAAGATCGGGAAGGAAAATAGTCCTAATTTTGGGGGCGTTATAATTTTGTTTTCGTGTTCTTGATTAACAATCCAGTATAATTAAGTTGGCTTAATAGGAAGTGTGTTGATTTAAATAAAGCAATAGGTGAAATTGTAATCTCAAGTCTTCAATATCTTGTTTCATTTTAGGGATAGTTAGTAATAGTTTAATTAATTATTTTAATTCAAAATACTAAATCATTTGTTTAAATAACATTAAATTGCTCATAGGTTAGTAATTGGTAATTCTTGTTAAATAATTCTCAGTGGGAACGATACTCTACTCATCACTTTATTACTTGTTGATCATGTATACTTGCGTGCAATGCTTAATTTAGATTACACCTAACAATAAATACCATGCAAGTAATAACGTTGAGAACGAGAATACATATCATGATCATAAACTAACTTAACATACATCAAATATCCACAATAGTTTATAATAAAGATGATCCTATCATCAAAATAGCTAAACACAAATTTATCCATGGAAGTAGGCAAAATATGTTTTAAATAATGCATAAAAACACTAGATGCATCAGTTAATCTAACAAAAATAACTAAACATCTATAAAAATCACATGTTAAAATAATTTTCTATTTTTCACATTCCCCCATGCTAATTTCATTAGGCATTGTCATCTCATGATCATTATCACATGTAGATAAAACATGAGAACTAAACAATTTATCAAGCATATTATCTAAATAAAGATAAAAATAATGATACTTGTTTATTAATTCAAAATCGATGCACAAATTCTTTGTCCCGTCTTCCTTAGGTACTATGATCTTATAATTAGCACACGAATTCATGTCTCCTCTCATGATACCCACTTTCATCAACTCCCTAACCCGCCTTGGTAACTCTATCGCCTCCTCGGGAATACTATCAGCTGATTGATATGGAATGATAGCACGGGGTATATCATCAACAACCTATATAAGAGAAAAATAGAACTAGACAAAGAAAAGTTATCCTTGTTAGTATTTAAAAGTGCCATCTTGTATGACTATACAAATATTGGCTTTTCAAAATACAACTCACTTTTTAACTCACTCTTTTTTTATAGTAACATATTTCTTCTCTCTCTTCTTTATGTTCACCCTCTCATTTGTTTTTCTCTCGTTTATTTTTAAGCTCACTCTTTTCATTCTCTCTTTTCTTTTCTCTCTCACTCTTTTCAACTTTTTCTTTTACATTATCAATCTTTTGAACAATTTCTTTTTATCGATCTTTTTCACATGTATTTTCTGCCACAAACTCATCTTCTTGATCATTAGAACCCAATAGCTCTCCTTGGACTGCATATTCGATTATATCTACTTCCTCCCTCAACTGAACTTGTTCCTTTTACGCCTTAGATGTATATTGTAGCTGCATCTAATAATCTTCCCTTAAATTCTTTATTGTCTTAGGAGTTTCTTGTGGTTATCTCCAATGCGAATTCTCTTTGTTTACGTGTCTGCAAACCATCTTATTATCGTCTACTATAGCAAACAGATTTCTCATAACAGTTTTTAATTATGCCCATGTATTGTTCGGATGCTCTCCATATATTCTTTTGCTCAACTCCCGCCAATGAACTGCACGATCGGAGAACTCTTGAACTATCCGTCTGATCTTCCCACGCTCGGAATAATCATTATAGGCAAACTAATGATCCATCCTTTTATCCCATCTCAAATAACTAAAACCTGCCATGGAAAGTATTCCTTCGAGACCCATAAGAACTTTCATAATTGTAGCCATACATGTTTGCTGCAAAACAAAGGTTAGTAGATAAAAAAATTTCTCACACACTCCCTTAAGTGTTTCGCTCAAACAATGATGAATCACTCGTGTATACGCTCAATTTGGCTTTTACCCTCTAAGAATCTTATACTTTTGCCTTTTACCTCTAATATTCTCTCTTGTAGGTTCTTTTTGAATTCACCAAATAAATTCACAGTTTTATAATGAAATTCAAAAGTAATTTATCAAGAACAAAATATAGAAGGTATGACTATTAGAATACCACAAAATCACATATTGATTGCATTGTACTCCTCTTGTATGCCTCTAAATTTTTCGAGTAGGTTTTTCCCGAAAACTTATTGTGTTCCTTATCAGAATTGATGTTGAACAGTAATGATAGAATGATCGGATGGTAGAATGGTGTACTACAAGTTTGGTTAGCACAGTAGAAATAGAATCTGATTTTTTTCTTTTTTTTCACGACTTTTTTTATAATATATATTTCGACAGAAAATTAAGATAAGTAACTAACTAGAAAGCTTAGCTTTGATACCAAATGATATACTCCACGACACGCTTCCGTGAGGTGGTCGTTGTAAGACCCCATCTTTTTATGAATAAAGATTTAATTTTCTCTAAATATTATTTTGAATAATAAGGTGTGATTTGATATAATGTTATAATTATGGGTGATATGTGCAAATTTTGCAAGTAAGCAAGTTGTCATAAAATATTTGTTTGGTCGGGGAATCATTGGTGGACCCCACAACGGAATTACCTTCGAATTTAGAAAGCGACAAAAATAACCTTTATATAAAAAATAACAGCAAAACTTTTACCGTTAATTGTTGAAACATCTGGTGATAAAAGTACAGTAATACGCGTGGTTGCACAATAGCACACGATATTGTACATTACCTCTTCTGATTATTGATGCTTACTTAAGAAGTCACTCAATTTTATTCAATAATTGCCACAGTATTTGCTGCATAGTATCTCATATTATTGATTCAATTATTGTCACAATATCATCTGCACAATATTTTATATTATTAATCAATAATTGAGACAACACAGTTATTCATATTATTATTTGCATTATTGACAATGTCTATAAAGTTCTATCGAGGAAAGGGGTTAGGTTATTTAATTGCGCGTAAATAAGGAGAAGTCCTTATCGGAAAGCCTCCTCTTTCCTGAGAATGATCTGGTTGTTAATATTGTGAGTTATAATATTAATGATGAATAATTGTTGAAAGATTAAAAATGTGTTTATTAAAGATAAGTGAGTTATGGTAAATATTTAGTAAATTATTTATATAAATAGAAGGGGTTTTCATGAAGTATTTGTTATAAGTTTGGCTTATTACATGGACCCCCACTTACTCATTTTTCAAAATCGCTGGTAGAAAGTTATCTCAGTTTTGTTTTTTTTATTATTATAATAGTAATAAAATAGAAAACTTTTTATATTATATATAAAGTTATTCTTTTTATTAGATTATAAATAGAATATATTATATTTTATATAAAGTTTTCATTTTATTAGAATATTTTATTGCACAGTAATGAATAATAAAATCAAAAAAAATCGCCTATTCTGCGCCCGCGAATTCTCTACTATGCACTTATGATTTTTTTTTACATAGTATCATGTCATTCTCCTATAAATAGGATGCTTAAATCACACCAAAATCAGAGAATTCTTCTTCTATAATATTGTGCGTATTTCTTTCTAGTATAAGGATACTTTGAGTGTAGCAAATAGTGCAAATTTTCTTCAAGAATATCTCCGCTATACCAGTCGGAATTACTCTCCTACTAAGGTAAGGGATATTAATTTTGTTCAATATTCGTAATAAATATTATTTTCTTATGTAAGTAATATTACTTTGTTTCATATTCCTAAATCTACACTTATTTTGATAAATATTGCTTCTATACTCCTTGAAATTAGTAGAATATCCTTGAATTTTGAGCTCCATCTAGTATCATTTTATTGAAATATTTTTCTGAACTTTCTTATTAAATTTTAATCTTTTCATGCCGGAGTACTATTCATGGGGTAATATTCACTCGGGTACTATTCACTCTGGTACTATTCACCTGGGGTACTATTCACGACTGATGAGTGAGTTTTATACTCATAATTGAATGCGTTTGAGCTTAATCTTTTGGATGATTTTAAGTTTTTGTGTCTATTCATGCATGTTTTGCATTGTTTTGTAGGATTTGGGACAAAAGTTACTTGGATCGACGTTCGGGGTGGCTAGATTCGCGTTTTCGGCTTGCTATTTACACAGTAGTCACTTCAGAGCTAATTTGAGTATAGCTCCGGACCTTATTTCGAAACACTTAAAGAATGAAAGTTGTAGATCTACTTCTCCTCTTTCCGGATCATCTTGAATCATTGAAATTGGAGTTCGGACGAAGAAGTTATGGCCATTTTTCCAAAGGACATCGGAGTAGAAAATGTCAAAAAAAGTGGCAGCGCCAGGGCGCCCATTTTTGGCCTATGCCCAACGCCGGGGCGCTGGGGGTAGGGTTTGAGCGTCAAGCCCAGCGCTGGGGCGCTGGAGAAGGGCTTGGTGATGGCCTGGACGCGTTTTTGGGTGAATTTTGACACTTTTTTGACTCCAAATTGGATTGGGTTTATTCCTAAACTAAAAATTGGACTTGTAACCTATAAATACATGATGTAAGGCATAAAATAAAGGGAGAATACATAGATTAGACTAGATTAAACACTCTATTAAATTAGAATCTAAACCCTAGTTCTTAATTAGCCATTGAAGATTGAAGCAAATTGAAGAACACTGAAGATCAAGAGCAAGAGGGGAGCATCGATTTGCGACAACAGATTCTATTCTCTTCTCTTATCATACTTTTATCTTTTAATGTCTATTCAATTGTGGATTCTTGGTTTTAATTCATTAATTATGAACTAACTCTTTTATTAAGATTCTAATTGAACCTTTTATGATTATAAATTAGTTATTCAATTTATTCCAATTATTTATGTTGAAGTGAATTGTTCATTTTTCTTTGTACTGATTGATTAATTATCTGGCCAATAATTACCTTGTTACTCTAGAAGGAATTGGAAGAGGAATTCTAGGGTTAGAACTGGGCATGGTGACATGTGACTTAGTTATTTGCACAGTGAATAATTAGGTTTGTGAATAGAATGGAAATATCTGTTCGCCGCATGTAACACATAAGGAATTGGGATTGTAACGAGTTTAATTCAATTATTTTGCATAGGAATATAGCAAAATTAATCTGGATTAAATAGAAGGCAATTGATCACTTGGAAAAGGGCTTTTGGCATTTGAGAATTCCTGTTAACAATACAGTAGACATAATAATTGGGATAATTAGATAATTAATTTATAGTTCATAATTGGGGATATTGGAGTCTTAATCCTTATTTACCTGAATTCAATCAAATCTTAGTTTTGTTTATTTGCTTTCTTTTAGACTAATCTCTTTTAATTGTTTAATTTAGTTTTCTTAATTAGAAAATTCACAATTTGCAATTGTTTAAATAAAATTGATTTGGTTAAGAGTTAGTATTTGGTAATTTTTATTAAATAATTCCTCGTGGGAACGATACTCCACTTTCACTTTATTACTTGTTGACCGTGTATACTTGCACGTATTCATTGATTGCGAAATCGATCAAGAACGACAAAATTGGTTTCTTTTCTGTCTAAATTATTTTTGATACATGAATATCATCCTTGAATTTTAATCCACAATTAATTATCATGTTGACAATTTGGGACATTCTTAAACTCTGGATAAATTGAATTACAAATCTTTAATATTTATCCTTGATCTCACTTGATTGATTTCTTATATCAGTGTCATCATCCTCATGCTTATATTGTGATAAAAGTCATCTTTGGCACATAGTGCATAAATGGACTATTGATTGGTATGATTATGACCAGGAATTATGTATCGGTATAATCATGACCTGTAATATTACAGACAAATGATGTCGTAAAAGTCATCTTTGGCCCGTAGTGCATAGATGGTGTGACACCCCCAAAATAGGTATACATCACCCATCTCGGGTCACTAAATATATGGTATTGAATACAAATACAAACTTAATTATACAACATGAGTTGAGAGTTTTTACACGAATATTATTTTCTAGACAATATCAAAACTCAAATGGAGTCCTCGTTACATTTATTATCACACTATTTTATAGAATAGTGAGGACTACTATAACACCATCTCGGACCATCACTCCGTTCCCCGACTAGTCCCGGCTACGTTCTCATTTCCTGAAGAGAATAATGAAAGCAAAAGGGTGAGCTCAACTAGCCCAGTAAGAAATATTATGACCAAGATAATGCAGAAAAAATTATCATTAGCCTTCAACAGTGTTAAACTGATAAAATACAATAAACATCAAGTTTAACTACAGCGGAACAAGCAATCCATTAGAAGAGTCAAGTAGAGCATGATATCTACTATCTTCTATGATTTAAAAAGTTTTTCATCAACTTTATCGCTGAGACTCAATTTAATAAATAAACCACATCATCGAATCATACCTGCACTGCGGGCCAAGGATATTTATGTAATCATCAATGGTCATAATTATACTGAATAATCCCTGGTCATAATCATACCAACAACTGTCCATCAATGCACTACGGGCTAATGAGGACTTTTACCATATCATTTGTAACATTACGGGTCATGATTATACCGAATGATCTCTGGTCATAATCATACCAATCAATAGTCCATCTATGCACGTAAGCCACATATGACTTTCATCACAATATAAGCATGAGGATGATGACAATGATATAAGAATTCAATTAAAAGAAAGCAAAGGATAAATTTTAAAGATTTATAATTTAATTTATCCAGAATTTAATAATGTTCAAATTGCCAACATGATACTGCTTTGTGGAGTTAAATTCAAGAATGATATTGTATCAAAAATGATTTGGACCGAAAAGAAATCAATTTTTGTCATAAATAGTAGTCCGGGTGAATAGTACCCCATGAATAGTACTTCGGGAATAGTACCACATGAATAGTACTTTATGAATAGTACTTCATGAATAGTACTTTATAAATAGTACTTTAGGAATAGTACTTTGGGAATAGTACCTGTGAATAGTACCGTATAAATGAATAGTACTCATGGACAGTATTTCGGCATGAAAAGCTTAAAATTTAATAAGAATGTGCAGAAAATATCCTTGTGAAACGATACTAGATGAAGCGCAAATTTTAAGGATATTCTACTAATTTCACGGAGTATAGAAGCAATACTTTAACAAACTGAGAGTATAATTAGGAATACAAGATGAAATAATATTACTCACATACTACATAGTATGGAAGAAAATATTATTCTTTATGAATACTAAACAAAAATAATATCCCTTACCTCAGAAGAAGACTGGATACTGGAATAGTGAGGTAGCAGACTTCTCTTCTTCTTTCTCTCTACAGCTTCTCTCTCTATAGCTTCTCTCTCTATAATTGCTCTTGTGAGTCATAGTGAATTAGTGAGAATGAAAGAAGAATGAGCTTCTATTTTTAGGAAAATATAGTTTCGATAAATGCACGTTTTGGGGCTTGAAATATTACAATATAATACCTTCATCTTTTTCTTCATTTTTAATTTAGTCCAACAAGTATTATCAAACTTGCACCACCTCCCCTAATAGTACATGCATGTGAATCAATAGTACAATCACGTGAATTAATAGTTCTATACATGTGAAAATAATAATTACAGTATAGTACCTTCATCTATACCTCCATTTTTAATTTAGTCATGCAAGTATTATCAATCTTGCACCACCTCCCCTAATAGTACATGCATGTGAATCAATAGTACACACATGTGAACAAATAGTTATAAGCATGTGAATTAATAGCAATTAATTGCTCATTTATCCAATTAATTACCCAATTGGTCAATATATCCTCCAAACATCAATTATTATCGAAATAGATATCGATTTCCACTAACACTAATAATCTCAACATAATAAAACTATCAATTTCATCTTTAATCAACGCGAACTTATTCATCATTAATATTATAACTCACAATATTTAACAACCAGATCATTCCCAGGAAAGAGAGAGCTTTCCGATAAGAATTTCTCCCTATTGCGCGCAATAAGGTGACCAAACCTCTCCTCGACAGAAATTTCTAGACATCGTCAATATTGCAAATATAATATGAATAACTTTGTCATCTCAATTATTGATTTAATAATATAAAATATTATGCAGATGATACTGTGACAATAATTGAATCAATAATATGAGAGATATTATGAAGCAATTATTGTAGCAATAATTGAGTATAACTGAGTGACTTCTCACGTACGCATCAATAATAAATATCGTGTGCTACTATGCAACCAAGCGTATTATTGTACTTTTACCACCGGGTAGTTCAACAGTTTAACGGTAAAACTTTCGCCGTTATTTTTATAAAAAGGAAAATTCTCTCATTTTCTAACTACGACAATACTTCCATTATAGGGTCTACCAATGATTGTGTCGTCGTACGAACATTCCCTATTAAAACGAATATTCCCCGACCAATCGAATATTTTATAACAACTTGCTTACTTTGCAAAATTTATAAATATTACCCACAACTATAACATTATATCATATCCACGCCATAATATTCAAAAATATATTTCGAGAAAAATTATTCTTTATTCATAAAAGTTGGGGTCTTACAACCTTCCCTTCTTATGAAATTTCGCCCTCGAGATTAGGGTATATACCTGGTATGTCAAAGAGGTGAGGATACCTTAACTTCATTTCAGATTCTAACTCCCAGGTCTTTTTCTCCACATCGTGGTTTCTCCACAAAATTTTGACTTGAGGTATAACCTTGGAGCATGAATATTATGACGAATGAATTGTTTGAATTGTGATTCTGGGGACAGAATCCTTGTAAGTAGGGAATGATGTAACATTCTAGAATTTTTAATTGTTATATTAAATATTTGTTGAATTATATAAGTATTTAATGGATGTGTTTATGGTTGAATTTGTACTTGTTCAAATTTGATTCGATTTGATTAATTATTTGTTAAATAAATAATTAAGGAAATTAATTATTTTATTCTAATTTAATTTAACTATTAAAATAGAGAGTTTTGATTAAATGAATTATTATATTTTAATTTGAATTTTTAATTAAAAGGATGTGTTAGTTGATTAAATAAAGTTATAATTATATAGAAAATTATAATTTGGTGGTATTAATTTATGTGTTAAAGTAATATAATAAATTATTATTAGAATTAATTTAATTAATTAAAAGTGTGACAAATAACCTTTTATAAAAGAGTTATTAAAATAACTTAAAGGAGTTTAATTCAGTTTTTGCCAAACAAGGCCTATTGCCTATTAAGTCTTTAATCTAATTATGTTTTACCAAACAAGGCATAAGGAATAAATGATTATATTTTTAGTAAGTACCAAACAAGCCTTATGGCTTTTGATTTTCAAAATTTGTATAACTGATATCAGTTATACTTATATTTATATTATATAATTAATATATATTATATCTTATACGTTATATTTCTAATACGTAAGATTAGAATAGAGGGGTAAGAGAGAAGAAGAGAGTTTATAGAGAGAAAAGAAGAGAGGATTGGGAGAAGGCTAGAGAATTTGATAAAGGAATTGGGGAGAAGAAGCTTGATAATCAAAGGATAGCCATTATCTTCCAACTCTAAGGAATCATCTAAACTCTGTTATTATTTTTCTTTTCAAAAGTTATAGTTGTATTTTCTCTCTCTCAATTTTCTCTAAAAAAGCTTTGTAGAAATTGAATTAATTGTTATGTATGTGGCTTTATATGATAAACTAGTGTTGTAAAACTATTTTCATAAGTTATATATGAGTATAGTCAATGAAGTTATGATATGTATGTAATTTATGAAGAAAACTATTTTACAGAGAGTTTATGTGAATGAATATGGTTTAGTTTAAGGTAGAAATTAAGGGTTCATTAGTTGTTTAGTTGATAAATTGACTATTAAATTTGATAGAGTATGTATAAATATTGATAAAGTGCTTTGAATTAACTGTTTTGGTTGAAAAACAAAATCACAATGTTGATTTTCATTGAAAACATCAAAAGTGAGTTTTATCAAAAACATGTTGAAATGGATGTTTTAAATTCGTTGTTTATGTTGTTTTATGGGTAGAAACATGTTAAGAGTCTTTGAATTATGTTTATATAAAGTCTCTATATGAATTACTTGATAATTAGGCTGTTAGAAAGTAGCTTGTAGGCCAAAATTGGCTTTTGTTCATACTGTCATTAGAAGTTCGTAGTTCAATTGCAAATTGTCATGCTTAGCAAGACATTTGTCGCTATTTGTAATGTGGCCTAGAAGTTTAATTCTCGCGTATTGACGCCATCATCATCAAACGCCAACCACAAGGTATAAACTATGAAATAGTACGATGTGAAGTTAAGCGAAATGGTCTGACATTGTACTTTTTGTACTCAAAATCTGAAGGGATTGTTATGTGTTATTAGTAGGACTGTTAAGTTATGATTTCAGTATTTCTATACCATGAATGAGCATGTTATTAACAATTAACTTGTTTTGTAACGTGATTATATGATTAAAAATCAAATCTTACATGATGAGTGTACTTAGTTATGTTTGTAAAGTGGTAGTGACTAACTATGTCATGATGACATATGTATATAGGATATTGTGATTCAAATTGTTTGGTTTAATCTACGAGCAAGGCAAGTTCTCTAATCCATTATCTTGTTGAACCAATTATTGTTTCCAATTCGATTACAGTATAATGATGCAAGGTTTCTAAAACTTTAATTTTGATATTGAGTAAGTAATTCTTCTATTTAACTTTTTGTTTAGCATGCAAATTTATATATACTAATGTTGAACAGTTTTATAGTTCAAATTGCTATGCATGCTTAGTATTCAATTCTAAATAACCTTGGCTTAATATTGTTCAAGCAAGGTGTGTTATAGTTATTCAAGGTGTATGCTATTAGATTATTCCTAAAGCATGATTTTAATTTACCATGTCGATTCAATTACGATTATTCTATAATATGATGTTATTAGTTTTATTCAACTAATCCTTAGTTGATGTTCGTTGAATTCCAAATTGCCTTGAAATGTATCCAAACCAAACTCACTTTAGTGCGGACTTGTACTCTAAATACTGAGATGAACAACCCTATTATTAGGGGTAATTGACGCTTAGCGTTGAAATATTTGTGCACAATACATTGTACGAAGAGCTGATCCCCCTAAGTACGAGGAGTCCCTATATTCTTATGACTGTTAAAGTTTAATTTGAAAAATTACTTATAACTATGGACATAGTTCATGGTCTTAGGACCCTCAGTTATATACTTCAGATGTTGATAACTCATATTGTTTACTTCTATCGAGCCTATTATTTGACAGTTGTTGTAAAGATTTTTTTTCCATTCATATTTGTTTCCAAGTGAGCTTTGTTTGCTCACTCTTGCTTATATAACTATTACAGTTAAAGATGAACAAGTATTGAAGGCTTGTAATATGTTAATATTTTATTATCAGTCTTAATTGAATGGTTGTAATGAAGTTTATTAATTTTTTCGCATTTGAATGATTGTATTTAAAGGTTAGACAACCTGGGAGATTTTATTATGTACCCCTTTAATGGGGAAGGTTTTTATTATTCAATTTTACTGTGATTGGGTAGTTAGATATGAATGTTTGATTAAGTGAACACCAAATCCTGTGGGAATGAAGTACATGGATTTGGGGGTGTCACAAGTTGGTATCAAAGCCTAAGGTTATGAACCTTAGGTGGGGGAAAAGCCTTAGGAAGTAACCTTTGCAAAGATAGTAATGATAAACTCTTATCAAGTTTTAAGGAAGAAGTAATAAAACACTTATGTGCTTACGTGAGTTTATATGAATGAATATGGTTTAGTTTAAGGTAGAAATAAAGGGTTAATTAGTTGTTTAGTTGATAAATTGACTATTGAATTTGATAGAGTATGTATAAATATTGATAAAGTGCTTCGAATTAACTGTTTTGATTGAAAAACAAAATCACAATGTTGATTTTCATTGAAAACATCAAAAAGTGAGTTTTTATCAAAAACAGTGAAATTGGATGTTTTAAATTTGTTGTTTATGTTGATTTATGGGTAGAAACATGTTAAGAGTCTTTGAATTATGTTTATATAAAGTCTCTAAATGAATTACTTGATAATTAGGCTGTTAGAAAGTAGCTTGTAGGCCAAAATTGGCTTTTATTCATGCTATTCGTCAAGTCGTCTGCTTAAGTTCTGCAGCTTGAAATGGGTGGCAGTATTGCTTACCTAGCAAAGACATTTGTCATAACAAGAATACCAAATGTGCCGCATCGCAAATGTGTGACCTATTAGTTTAATTCTCGCTTATTAATACTTGAACCCTGATATAAACCGCGTGGTAAAGATGATGATGAGTCAAGCGAATGGTCTGATAATGTACTTTTTATACTCAAAATCTGAAAGGATTGTTATGTGTTAATAGTAGGACTGTTAAGTTATGATTTCAGTATTTTTATACCATGAATGAGCATGTTATTAACAATTAACTTGTTTTGTAACGTGATTATGTGATTAAAAATCAAATCTTACATGATGAGTGTGATAAATGGATTTTATGTCCACTTATTCGGTATCTTTTACTTGAATTAGTTGCTTATATTCATGTGTCTTAGTTACTTTTCATGCATTTTGTGTTTATTTTGTAGATCTTATGCTTGGGAAAGATGTGAGCGATTATTGGTATGAAAACGCAAGAAAAAGCAAGGAAAATGAAAAGAAAAGCAATCCGAACATCATTTGGGCTTTCATGATTACTTCATGTTCTTGGTTAGGAACTTAGCTTACATTGTAGTGCGTCTTTGTAGCTTTTCGGAATATCTTAAATCATTCTAATCGGAGTTTGGATGCAAGAGTTATGATCTTTGTACCAATAGACGTCAAACTTCGCTGTTTTGGTTAGCCATTTTCATAGTAGTCCCTTCCATCCCAATTTCAGCCTTGATTCATCAAGAATTTCTCAATCCTCAAAGAATAAAAGTTGTAGATCTCATCGATATCTTTGATTTGATAAGTAGAAGGCCCCTTAACTCTTCCTGAATCAAAAGTTATGGCCATTTTACCAGAGGACAATGCAAATAAAATGGAAATGGAGCAAGGTGGCGATTTATCTTGACGCCACATGACCCTAGAGCAAAAATGCGAGTTTTCGTAAGTAAGCGCATACTCGCGACCCTTCAAGCCAATTCTGCTGCAGATATGCGATTTCTAAGCGATGACCACGTTTAACTTTTCATTAAATAGAGCAATTGAAGTGTAATTGAGAGAGGGGTTCAATTAGGGCTTATATATTAGACATATTTTCATTATGTAAGATATATTCCACCCTTTGGGGGAAGAGATAGCTATTGTAATCTTCTGTCTTTAATTTCAATAATAGAATAGAGTAGATTAGTGTAGGTATTTTCTAGAGTTGATTGGATTGGAGACTTGAAGCAATTGGAAATCATTAGAGATTCAACCTTGGCTCAAGAGAACAGATTTGCACTACAATTCTCTACCCTTATTCTCTTTTTGATAGCTTATTATATATCATGATGCGTTTTCAATATGTGGATAATAGCATTAATTCAATTATGATTTAAATTCTATTCTGAGATTGCAATGGATTTTATGGCTTAGTATAATCTGATATATTTCATTGTTAGCCTTATTGATTGCTATGGGATTGTCTATTAAGATTTATGCTTATTTGCTTAGTTGATTGGCCTTCAATTACTTTGACAACCCATATGAACTTGAAAGATGAAGTATGGGTTTAGATCTGATCTTGATAGCTGGTGATTGTATATTCTACATTGTGATGGGATGTATGATTTGTGCTTAGGCTAGACATATACCAAAGCGCCACTCATATTCAATTGAGAACTTGGGCTTAAACCCTAATTATGTATAAATCACATAGACATATAGTGATTTAGGTAATGTGGGTGTTCATGTGTATTCTATCAATTGTGGATTATATGTGATATGGGTATGGTACATTGAAAGATGGCTATACTTTACCTTATTGTTCTCGACTAACAAACCGGTACAATTAGTTTGGCTTAACATGAAGTGTATGGATTTAAATTATTCAGTAGATGAAATTGTAATCTCAGGTCTTCATTATCTAATCTCACTCTAGGAATATTTAGATTTATTTAATTTTATAGTTTAAATATAAAATATACTATCATTCGTTTAAATAAGACTGAAATGGTTATGGGTTAATGCTTGGTAAACTTTATTAGTTAATTCCCTGTGGATCGATACTCGACTTACTCTGTATTACTTGTTGACGCATGTATACTTGCATGAGTTAGAGCTCTTTTATCAGAACTGAAAAAGAGGCAACAAGTTTTGGGCGCCGTTGCCGGGGAATTAGCTTAATAAATTTTTGATAACATTAATTTCAATCAAATTGGTCTTAATTTAAACATTTTTATTTTGTTTTAATTATATTCTTATATTTCTCTCTTTTTAGGTACTATGGGTGACTTTTCTTATCACTGGCCTTTTGCAAATAGGACTCAACCAAGGGACATAAGCACTGAGGGACTCAATGTATTTTCTACATTGTCGGCACAAATTAAAAAACTTTCAGAGAGGTTGGATGTTCTTGCAGACCAACCTACTCGAGGGATAGAAGTTACATATGAATATCAGGTCGCTTAACATCCGAAAGTTATCGATCGCAACATCGGGTTTTGGACAAGTACAAGATGGGGTGATTACTCCAATAACTATGCCAATCCTAATTATCATCAAGGTTGGGGGTATCACCCAGATTATGAATGGAGTTATAACTATTAAGACCAATACTGCACCCCAAGTCCAACATATCCATCGGATTTCTCATATTCGCCTCCAATGCAACAAGAAGAAAATTCAAGGTTGAAGGAATTCACGTCAAAAAGCATAGCAGACCATGAAGAGAGGATGATGAGTCAAGAGTTATCCAAAATCTTAACAGACAGATGGAATAACTCATTAACTCCTCAGTGAATGGTCCTCAATACATGGATTTCAAAACTGAGAAAGATAATTCAAGATTGGAGTATTTGTGGTTCAAATTTGTAGCATCAACTAAGAAGAAGATGATTGAGCAATAAAGGTCAATTCAAAATCTTGAGAATCAGATGGATCTAATGTTCGAAGCCTTGAACAATCGCCCTACAAACAATTGGTGCTATGACATGGACGATAAAACTGATGGAGAGCCAGAAGTGTGCATGCCACGGAATGAACTAAAAGGAGTGGACATAGAGGAGACAACTGGGGGTATGGAAAATGAAGATCATGAGCTGACTTGTATAATACCCCAAGTGCCTTCTCAATTAGAGTTGAAAAATTTAGTGAACTTTGCACACCCATGTCCCCTTGGTAGCCACATCCAAAGCAAGAATTTCTATGATTATGAGGCCTCTTACAAACCATGGTGGGCTGAGGAAGAGATAATAGAAGAAGAAAATTCTGTTGTATCTGTCATGCCTCAATGCAAAAATCTATTCACAGATACAACGGGAGAAGCACCTGGCGATGCAATAGAAATGGAGACATCGTGTACAGGAAATATGCTAGGTGACTTTAATCCAAAAATTCTCATGATGGGGAACCTACCAAAGCACATAGCGGTTCTAATGGATGGAGGGTTCTTAGCTTATAGTAGAGGAATTGGATAGCGGTGTCAAGAAAAAAGTCCAAATTTAAAGGACTATAAATCGAAAGCTTCGATGGGAGGCACCCCATCCAATCTTTCTCCCTCCTTGTTTAATTCTTATTTACATTTCCATATTTAGTAGATGTTAGATAGTGGTAAATCTTAATAATAGTTTTATTATTTCTCCTCTCAGGTTCAGTCCAATTGCTATAAGCATTCAAGATCAACAGAAGTTATAAATTTGAAGTCGCTTAAAGCATGTGGTCGTGGCGGCAGCGCCAATTACCATAAGCCAAACACCGCTATGGTCACCATAGCTCGATCACGAAAAAAAAATTACTAAATTTTTAGAATTTCTGACTTAAGCATTCAGACAGTTAGAAGCCCACACTCAGTCTCAACTATAGAATATCTCAAACTTAGCCATCGCCTGATATACCATCGGATCATTAAGGAGGCGAATGGAGATGACATTGCCACTAAGGGGAGTATTCTTTCACTTTTAATTACAATGAGGGCATTGTTTATTTTAAGTTTGGGGGTATTGGGTTGTAGTGAGTAGTTGTTGCATATAGTTAGTTGCATATAGTTTGATTGCATGTTTAAGTAATGCATGAGTATGAAATTTTGTTGCATATAGAATGTTTATTTTTTTTAGTTTTCTTTTGTCTTGTTTACTTAGTATGTGTTTAGTTGCATAACATTGCATAATCCCAGGTTTTTAGTTAGTTGAATTCTAATTTGGCCAATGATGACATAGAAATTTGATAGATTTTTGAACTTGGTTGATATCTTGAGCTTAGTTATAATTTTATACATGATATAATTCATGCATGCTGTTTAGATGTTACCGGGTAGCACGAAAATGTTCCTATTTGCTTGTTAGTTAAGATTAGCATGCTTGTCTGCTGAGAGGAAAATGTTGTTTTTAATGATAGAATTGTGTAGGAAGTGAGTAATGACTATGAAGACACTGAAACTCAAGTTTTGGGAACGCATGGGTATGCTTGCTATATATAAAAAAAAGAGAAAAAGAAAAAGTTGAATAAACACCGTGGCTAGTCTTGTTTCGGGGCCTTTGTTACTTGAGTAAGTACGCCCGAGGGGATTGTCTCTACACCTAGCGCCCTAAGGTCTTAATGGTCTGGGAGTCGTTGGTTGAAAGCTCGCTAAGGGGTAGCACTGTTAGCTTAATGGAATGAGACATTGCACAGTCATGGGAAATATATAAAAAGAAAATTCAATAAACACCACGGGAAAGTGCAAAAATTGCCCTCGTGAGTAAAAACAAAGCAGAATAAACCCATTTTTGAACCTTAATTTGTATTGATGTGTTGGAGTAGTTGATGTCTCATTAGTATATGCAGTTCTTGATTTAAACTTCAATTTTCTGTCTTAAGCAATAAAGCATGTGGTATCTTCACCTTTGTCAAGCTTATCTGTGAACACATCACACACACACATCATCTTTATAGCAGGTTAGGATTATCTGATTGTATGTCATTATGCCTTTAGCTTAGTTTGATGCTTTGTTCTTGGATCTTGATATTTCTCTGAGGCATATCTCATTGGAATTTTTAACATGGCTGGAAATCTTGGGATTCATTGTCATAGTAGCGTAGCTTGCATAGCATGTAGATTGCATTATGTTGTGTTGCTTGAGGACAAGCAACGGTTTAAGTTTGGGGGTATTTGATAAATGGATTTTATGTCCACTTATTCGGTATCTTTTACTTGAATTAGTTGCTTATATTCATGTGTCTTAGTTACTTTTCATGCATTTTGTGTTTATTTTGTAGATCTTATGCTTGGAAACGATGTGAGCGATTAATGGTATGAAAACGCAAGGAAAAGCAAGGAAAAGCAAGGAAAATGCAAAGAAAAGCAATCCGGACATCATTTGGGCTTTCATGTTTACTTCATGTTCTTGGTTTGGAACTTAGCTTACATTTTAGAGTGTCTTCGTAGCTTTCTGGAACATCTTGAATCGTTTTAATCAGAGTTTGGATGCAAGAGTTATGATCTTTGTACCAACGGACGTCAAACTTCGCTGTTTTGGTTAGCCATTTTCATAGCAGTCCCTTCCATCCCAATTTCAGCCTTGATTCGTCAAGAATTTCTCAATCCTCAAAGAATGAAAGTTGTAGATCTCGTCGATATCTTCAATTTGATATGTAGAAGGCCCCTTAACTCTTCCCGGATCAAAAGTTATGGCCATTTTACCAGAGGACAATGCAGCGGAAAATGGACTGCGCGGGCGCGCGAATTTGTGCGCGGCCGCGGTGCGACCCTGGAGCAAAAAACGCGAGTTTCTGCAAGTCGCGCGCCCGTGCGAC
Source organism: Panax quinquefolius (assembly GCA_020205615.1). Lineage (NCBI taxonomy): Eukaryota > Viridiplantae > Streptophyta > Magnoliopsida > Apiales > Araliaceae > Panax > Panax quinquefolius. The sequence goes on from CM035156.1 coordinate 112,008,712, forward strand.
CCTTCAGGCCAATTCCTGCGCGGCCGCGCGACTTTGGGCGATGACCACAACTGACTTTTCATTAAACAGAGCAATTGAAGAGTAATTGAGAGAGGGTTTCAATTAGGGCTTATATATTAGACGTATTTTCATTATGTAAGATATATTCCACCCTTTGGGGGAAGAGATAGCTATTGTCATCTTCTCTCTTTAATTTCAATAATAGAATAGAGTAGATTAGTGTAGGTATTTTCTAGAGTTGATTGGATTGGAGACTTGAAGCAATTGGAAATCATTAGAGATTCAACCTTGGCTCAAGAGAACAAATTTGCACTACAATTCTCTACCCTTATTCTCTCTTTGATTGCTTATTGTATCTTATGATGCGTTTTCAATATGTGGATAATAGCATTAATTCAATTATGATTTAAATTCTATTCTGAGATTGCAATGGATTCTATGGCTTAGTATAATCTGATATATTTCATTGTTAGCCTTATTGATTGCTATGGGATTGTCTATTAAGATTTATGCTTATTTGCTTAGTTGATTGGCCTTCAATTACTTTGACAACCCATATGAACTTGAAAGATGAAGTATGGGTTTAGATCTGATCTTGATAGCTGGTGATTGTATATTCTACATTGTGATGGGATGTATGATTTGTGCTTAGGATAGACATATACCAAAGCTTCACTCGTAGTCAATTGAGAACTTGGGCTTAAACCCTAATTATGTATAAATCACATAGACATATAGTGATTTAGGTAATGTGGGTGTTCATGTGTATTCTATCAATTGTGGATTATATGTGATATGGGTATGGTACATTGAAAGATGGCTATACTTTACCTTAGTGTTCTCGACTAACAAACCGGTACAATTAGTTTGGCTTAACGTGAAGTGTATGGATTTAAATTATTCAGTAGATGAAATTGTAATCTCAGGTCTTCATTATCTAATCTCACTCTAGGAATATTTAGATTTATTTAATTTTATAGTTTAAATATAAAATATACTATCATTCGTTTAAATAAGACTGAAATGGTTATGGGTTAATGCTTGGTAAACTTTATTAGTTAATTCTCGTGGATCGACATTTAACTTACTCAGATTACTTGTTGACGCATGTATACTTGCATGAGTTAGAGCTCTTTATCGTAATGAAAAAAGAGGCAACAAGTTTTTAAGCGCCATGTGTAGCGGGAATTAGCTTAATAAATTTTGATAACATTAATTTCAATCAAATTGGTCTTAATTTAAACATTTTTATTTTGTTTTAATTATATTCTTATATTTCTCTCTTTTTAGGTAATATGGGTGACTTTTCTTATCACTGGCCTTTTGCAAATAGGACTCAACCAAGGGACATAAGCACTGAGGGACTCAATGTATTTTCTACATTGTCGGCACAAATTAAAAAACTTTCAGAGAGGTTGGATGTTCTTGCAGACCAACCTACTCGAGGGATAGAAGTTACATATGAATATCAGGTCATGCGAACATCCGAAAGTTATCGGCAACATCGATTTTGGACAAGAAATGCAGTATGGGGAGATTACTATCATTCATTTCAATAAGACTGAAATGGTTATGGGTTAATGCTTGGTAAACTTTATTAGTTAATTCCCTGTGGATCGATACTCGACTTTACTCAGACATTACTTGTTGTCGACATGTAGTATACTTGATGAAGTTAGAGCTCTTTTATCGTTTGATAAAGAGGCAACAGAGTGTACTTAGTTATGTTTGTAAAGTGGTAGTGACTAACTATGTCATGATGACATATGTATATAGGATATTGTGATTCGAATTGTTCGGTTTAATTTACGAGCAAGGTAAGTTCTCTAATCCATTATCTTGTTGAACCAATTATTGTTTCCAATTCGATTACAATATAATGATGCAAGGTTTCTAAAACTTTAATTTTGTTATTGAGTAAGTTATTCTTGTATTTAACATGTTGTTTAGCATGCAAATTTATATATACTAATGTTGAATAGTTTTATCGTTCAAATTGCTATGCATGCTTAGTATTCAATTCTAAATAACCTTGGCTTAATATTGTTCAAGCAAGGTGTGTTATAGTTATTCAAGGTGTATGCTATTAGATTATTCCTAAAGCATGATTTTAATTTACCATGTCAATTCAATTACGATTATTATATAATATGATGTTATTAGTTTTATTCAACTAATCCTTAGTTGATGTTCATTGAATTCCAAATTACCTTGAAATGTATCCAAACCAAACTCACTTTGGTGCGGACTTGTACTCTAAATACTGAGATGAACAACCCTATTATTAGGGGTAATTTACGATTAGCGTTGAAATGTTTGTGCACAATACATTGTACGAAAGGCTGATCCCCCTAAGTACGAGGAGTCCCTATAGTCTTATGACTGTTAAAGTTTAATTTGAAAAATTACTTATAACTATGGACATAGTTCATGGTCTTAGGACCCTCAGTTATATACTTCAAATGTTGATAACCCATATTGTTTACTTCTATCGAGCCTATTATTTGACAGTTGTTGTAAAGATTTTATTTCCATTCATTGTTGTTTCCAAGTGAGCTTTGTTTGCTCACTCTTGCTTATATAACTATTACAGTTAAGGATGACAAGGTTGATGTACCTAGCACCAAAGAAGGGAAAAGGAAAGATGAACAACAAGTATCAAGGCTTGTAATATGTTAATATTTTATTATCAGTCTTAATTGAATGGTTGTAATGAAGTTTATTAATTTTTCCGCATTTGAATGATTGTATTTAAAGGTTAGACAACCTGGGAGATTTTATTATGTACCCCTTTAATGGGGAAGGTTTTTATTATTCAGTTTTGTTGTGATTGGGTAGTTAGATATGAATGTTTGATTAAGTGAACACCAAACTCGTGGGAATGAAGTACCTGGGTTTGGGGGTGTCACAAGTTGGTATCAAAGCCTTAGGTTATGAACCTTAGGTGGGGTAAAAACCTTAGGAAGTAACCTTTGCAAAGATAGTAATGATAAACTCTTATCGAGTTTTAAGGAAGAAGTAATAAAACACTTATGTGCTTACGTGATTACAACTTATGTGCTCGTGAGTGTCGAGTAATAACTAAAACTTAAAAAAATCTTGTTGTCAGGATGGCTAATGTCTGAGAATCTAGTCAGGCTAGGGAGGAAGGACCTCAGATGCCTAGAGAGGAGGAATCTCGTGACATTCAAGGATTTGGGAACAACTACTTCCATGGGAGTCAACCCCGTTACTTACGGTGATTGAAGATGAGGATGATGATGTAGAAACTGATGAGGAAGACCTCGCTGAGTCGCCATGCATGCACGGATGAAGAGGACGAGGAGGAAAGGATTCCACTTAACTTGATAGCTGGCCGTATATACGATGAGGTGTATGACCGCAATGTAGAACTTCAAGATACAGTCGAGGAGTTACAAGAGATAGTTGCTGAACAATGCACTTGACGGCATGTAAGGATGACGAAATTCAGACCGAGAAGAAACGCTCGAAAGAGCAATGTGAAGATAAGCTAATTCACACCAAGGAGAGAACGAGCGAATGAGAGCAGAGATTGCGTAATTGAAGAACAAGTTGAAAGAGGAATCTACTAAGAGGGCAAGAGCCAAGACGCGCGATGAGGAAGTCGATCAACGAGCCAAAATAGAAGAGGAGACGACAAGCAAAGAGAATGAAGATGCAGAAATGAATAACGGTTCAACATGCTGATTAATCAAGCTCGTGGATCGGGCGCCGGGTTATCCGATTCAGTTTGAGACGCCGCCATCGTGACATACTAGATCGACGAACCATGTTCAATTATGGAAGAAGAGCGTCGTAAGGCTATGTAAGATCTTAGTAGACATCGTAGGGAGTGTACTTGATTTATGATTTATGTTAATCCCAAGTGTTATGTAACCTATGGGTATGATGATGATGTCCTCAAACTTAAGTAGTTCAGAAAATAATGTAAATAGTCGTGTGATGCTATTGATATGATGTTTTCAAAGAATTAAGTATGAATAAAAGTTATTATCTTCTTTTATCCAAAGTGTTATGTGTTATGTGGTGATTACTTTTATGGGGGCAAGTTAAGTAAAAATTACTTAAATAAGTTGAGTAATAATCTAATGAGTGTACTTTTTAATGTAAAATGCCTCCAAGACGCCAACCACCCCGACAGAGAACCACCAAGGAACCAACAACAATAATGTCAAGTTAACCCCTGCTCAAATAAATTGGTGACGCATCGGGTGTGCAATCGCAGAATCAACCGCAGAACCAACCACAAAATAAAGCTACAACGTTTAAGGACTTCAAGGCGGTTGGACCACCGATTTCGTGGGTCCATGAACCCGATTGAGGCTCGCACTGGGTCATGGGATAGAGAAGGTGTTCGATGTCATGAGTAGGGAAGATCAAAAAACCGCTTTTGCAACATTTATGTTGAAAGCAGAGGCTAGTTATTGGTGGTGCCAACAAAACTCGAGGAGGACCTGGGGAAGGCGGCGGTTGGGATAGGTTCAAGGAGATGTTCTTCGAGACCTATTTCCCAAAGAGTTCAAGAGTCGGGCTTTGAAGTGTAGCTTTTAGAACTAAAATAGGAACAATGATGGTGTCGAATATGCCGCTGAAATTAAAACGAGTTGGCGAGGTTTGCGCCATACCAAGTCAAGACAGATGAACGCAAGGCAAAGAGATTTTGAACAGGATCAAGCCCTTGTTGTATAGTAGGGTTTTTGTTCCATTGAAGACATTTGCAAAAGTAATGGAAAAGGCAATTCTCGCCAAGGTGGAGGCGAGGTCAGAATTCAAGTTCAATCAAGAACAAAAAAGAAGAAGAATGAAGTGGAGGTTAAGAATGGAGTTGGTGGTAGTGGAAATGGTAACAATAATCCAAAAGAAAGTGGAATGGAAATATGGGTCCTGGAAATCAGCAAGGTAACCAGCAGAGTAAGAAGTTTGAAGCATGTGCTACATGCGGGAAGTTTCACAAGGGTGTATGCTTGATGGGGAAACAAGTATGCTTTAATCGTGGGCGTGGAGGGTCACATCGCCCCAAATTGCAATCAACCTAAGAAGAACGTTTGTTCACATGCGGGTCCAAGGATCACTTTGCTCGTGAATGCCCTAAGAAGAGATCCGTGAGGCAAATGGAAACAAGGGAAGTAGCTAGTGGAGGTGCTACCGACTATTATCGGGCCAACATCAACAAATAAGCCCACAACAAGAACCTTCAACACGATGCAGGCAAGATGTCAGGCAATCAAAAGATGTGGTGTCGTATTATCCCAATCAATGATATTGATGCTTATGTATTATTTGATTCAAAAGCTACTTGCTCATTTATATCTCGATGAATTTGCTATGAGATTAGGATTGCTCTAGTGAAGAATTGAATTTCCTTTAAACATAGAAATTGTGAATAAGGAAGTAATTCTGTTAGGATCAGATACAAGAACCGTAGGGTGAATATTAAGGGAAATATTTTGATGGTAGATTTAATTCGATTAAAGCTTGGAGAGTTTGATGTTATTTTGGGAATGGATTGGTTGTTCAATTGTGGAGCGATAATCGATTGCCAAAAGAAATGTGTAAACCTTATGACTCTGTCAAAGGTAGTTTTCAATGGTAGCAAATCGCCTAGACAAATGAGATGTCTGACGATTATGCAGGCCAAGAAATTGTCGAGTCAAGGTTGTGTGGGTTATTTAGCTTACATAGTTGATACGCAGAAGAAGGGTGCGAAACTGGAAGAAATACCAGTGGTTAGGGAATTAGTGGACGTGTTTTCGGAGGATTTGCCAGGACTTCCGACTGACAGAGAAATCGAGTTCGTGATCGACTTAGCGCCAGGAACCGCTCCGATATCGAAAGCCCCATACAGAATGGCTCTAGTAGAGATAAAGGAACTGATGGTACAACTGCATGAGCTATTGGACAAGAAATACATTCAAGTGTGTGTCACCACCGTGGGGAGCACCGGTGTTATTCGAAGAAGAAGGATGGGTTAACGCGTCTTTCAGATTGATTATAGAGAGTTAAACAAAGTCACTATTAAGAATAAATATCCACCGCCGAGAATAGATGATTTGTTCGACCAAAAAGGTGCTAGATATTTTTCAAAAATAGATTTGAGAAGGGTATCATCAATCAAAGGTAAGGAAGGAGGATGTACCAAGACGCAGATTCAAACTTGGTATGGACATTACAAATTTTTGGTGATGTCTTTTGGTTCGACAAACCCCGCAGCTGTTCATGGATTTGATGAATGTGGTGTTTAAACCATTTTTAGACAAGTTTGTGGTGGTGTTTATCGACGATATTTCGTGTACTCTAGAACTCAAGAAGAACACATGGAACACTTACGCCTAACGCGGAGACGCTAAGAAAGGAAAAGTTGTACGCGAAATTTCTAAATGTGAATTTCGTTAGAACGTGTACAATTTTTCGGGCACATAATCGACAAGGATGGAATTTCAAAGGATCCATCAAAGGTCAAGTCGTGATAAATTGGGGAACAACCAAGAACTCCATCGGAAGTAAGAAGTTTTGGGATTGGCAAGGTATTACAGATGGTTTATCCAGGATTTCTCCAAGATTGCCACTCCGTTGACAAATTTGACGAGGAAATCTGTAAAATTTGTTTGGACAGAGAAGTGTGAAGGAAGTTTCCAAGATTTGAAAAAGAAGTTAAGTATGGCACCTGTGTTGTCATTACCAGATAATACAGGAAATTTTGTGGTGTACAGTGATTCTTCACACAAAGGATTATGACGTGTCCTTATGCAGAATGGAAAAGTCATCGCGTATGTATCAAGGCAATTGAAAGACTATGAAAAAGGGTATCCAACTCATGATTTAGAGTTGGCGGCAGTTGTGTTTGCTTTAAAAATATGGAGACACTATCTCTATGGAGAGAAATGTGAGATTTACACAGACCATAAGAGTCTGAAGTACATTTTCACTCAGAAAGACCTGAATATGCGCCAAAGGAGATGGATGAAATTGATAAAGGATTACGATTGTGAGATCTTTTATCATCCAGGTAAAGCAAATGTGGTTACAGATGCCTTGAGTAGGAAAGGTAGAGAAAAATTGATGTTGTTAACTGATAAGGAGGAGCTTATTTCAACAATGTCAAGGTTAGAGTTGGAAATCCAATTTCCAAAAGAATTAGATGAAAAACTATACTAGATGGAAGCCAGTTCAACTTTGGTGGACAAAGTGAAGAACGCTCAACCGCAGGATGAGGAATGCGAAAAATAAAAAGGAGAGTGTACTTGAAGGAAGGAGGAAAATTCAAGGTTGATATCAAGGAATGCTAAGATTCGAGGGATTAACTGGGTTCCAATAAAGCATTCAGATATTAAAGAAGACATCTTGATGTAAGCTCATAACTCGAGATATTCGATTCATCCGGAAGTAAGAAGATGTATCAAGATTTTGGCGATATTTTGGTGGCCAATATGAAAAGAGACGCTGCAGTAACGCGCTGGTAAAAGTGCTTCGACATGTCGAGAGTCAAGGCCGAGCATCAAAGGCCAAGCGGATTACTTCAACCGTTGGAGATACCGGAATGGAAATGGGAACATATCACAACGGATTTTGTGGTAGGTCTCCCAACGACTCAAAAAGGATACGATGCGATATGGGTGATAGTGGATAGATTGACAAAATCTGCACACTTTTTACCAATAAAGATTAGATTCAATCTTGAACAGCTGGCAAAGTTATATGTTAAAGAGATCGTGATTTAGACATGGAGTTCTAGTGTCAATTATGTCGATAGAGATCCGAGGTTCACATCAAACTTTCGGAAGAGACTACAAGAATGTATGGGAACACAGCTATAATGAATGAGTACGTATATCATCCGCAAAACAGATGGCCAAAGTGAACGAACGATTCAGATATGGAAGATATGCCGAGAGTACGTGTCATGGATTTCAAAGGAAGTCGATGAACAATTACCATTGGTGGAATTTGCCTACAATAATAAAGCTATTACGCAAGCATCGCAGATGCCGCCCACGAAGCATTATATGGTAGGAGGTGCGTAACTCCACCGTGGCCGGGATGAAGTCGGTGAACGCCAACTCGTTAAGACCGTAATCGGTACAACAAATCGCCGAGGTTGTCAAACTCATCGTAACAAGATTGATAGCTGCTTTCAAGATGCATAAAAGAAATATGCCGATCAACACGCATAAGATCGTGCATTCGACGTAGGAAATTACGTTTTCCTAAAAGTTTCACCTTGGAAGGGAAAAAATCAATTTGGTAAAAAGGGGAAACTAAGCCCGAGGTTTATTGGACCCTTCGAAGTTCTGCGAAAAGTTGGTGAAGTGGCTTACGAGGTAGTTTCTACCTCCGTAATTGCAAAACATTCATAATGTTTTTCACGTTTTGCAGTTACGACCATATAAATCGATTACAAGCACGTGATCGAGAAACGTACAACCATCAGCAGCTTTGAGAAAGACTTGTCTCCTATGAAGAGGTTCCTATCCAGATAGTCGATGTGAAAGAACAAGTGCTTAGAATAAAGTGATACCTTCGTGAAGGTAATATGGAGAAACCACAATGTCAAGAGGCTACGTGGGAACTCAAGTCGAAATGATGAAGAATTACCCCTAAGTTATTTGTTTAATCTGTGTCTTCGATTTCGGGGATGTAATCTTTGTAAAGTAGGGGAGAATGTGATTTAATGAATTGTTTGAATTGTGATTCTGGGGATGTAATCCTTGTAAGGAGGGAATGATGTAACATTCCGTAATTTTTAATTGTTATATTAAATATTTGTTGAATTATATAAGTATTTAATGGATGTGTTTATGGTTGAATTTGTAATTGTTCAAATTTGATTCGATTTGGTTAATTATTTGTTAAATAAATAATTAAGGAAATTAATTATTTTATTCTAATTTAATTTAATTATTAAATTAGAGAGTTTTGATTAAATGAATTATTATATTTTAATTTGAATTTGTAATTAAAAGGATGTGTTAGTTGATTAAATAAAGTTATAATTATATAGAAAATTATAATTTGGTGGTATTGATTTATGTGTTAAAGTAATTTAATAAATTGTTATTAGAATTAATTTAATTAATTAAAAGTGTGACAAATAACCTTTTATAAAGGAGTTATTAAAATAACTTAAAGGAGTTTAATTCAGCTTTTTTGCCAAACAAGGCCTATTTATTTATTAAGTCTTTAATCTAATTATGTTTTACCAAACAAGGCATAAGGAATAAATGATTATATTTTTTAGTAAGTAACCAAACAAGCCTTACGGCTTTTGATTTTCAAAATTTGTATAATCGATATCGCTTATTTATATTTATATTATATAATTAATATATATTATATCTTATACGTTATATTTCTAATACGTAAGATTAGAATAGAGTGGTAAGAGAGAAGAAAAGAGTTTACAGAGAGAAAAGAAGAGAGGATTGGGAGAAGGCTAGAGAATTTGATAAAGGAATTGGGGAGAAGAAGCTTGATAATCAAAAAGGATAGCCATTATCTTCCAACTCTAAGGTATCATCTAAACTCGTTATTTTTTTTCTTTTCAAAAGTTATAGTCAGATTTTCTCTCTCTCAATTTTCTCTATAAAAGCTTTGTAGAAATTGAATTAATTGTTATGTATGTGGCTTTTATATGATAAACTAGTGTTGTAAAACTATTTTCATAAGTATATATATGAGTATAGTCAATGAAGTTATGATATGTATGTAATTTGTGAAGAAAACTATTTTTACAGAGAGTTTATGTGAATGAATATGGTTTAGTTTAAGGTAGAAATTAAGGGTTAATTAGTTGTTTAGTTGATAAATTGACTATTAAATTTGATAGAGTATGTATAAATATTGATAAAGTGCTTTGAATTAATCTATTTTGGTTGAAAAACAAAATCACGTTGTTGATTTTCATTGAAAAACATCAAAAGTGAGTTTTTATCAAAAAAATAGTGAAATTGGATGTTTTAAATTGTTGTTTATGTTGTTTTATGGGTAGAAACATGTTAAGAGTCTTTGAATTATGTTTATATAAAGTCTCTATATGAATTACTTGATAATTAGGTCGTTAGAAAGTAGCTTTCAGAGGCCAAAATTCGCTTTTGTTCATACATGTCTGTCGCGCAAGTCATCAAGTCAAAGTTCGCAATCAATCAGCAACAGCGCTTGCTTAGCAAAGACATTTATCGCGCCGCATTTAAGCGCAAAAGGCTTATAGTAGTTTAATTTTCGTCATCACAGTAGTTATCATCTGCATCAAAACGCAACAACCACAAGATAAACTATGAAATAGCAGTCATGAAGTCAAGCGTAATGGTCTCGATAATTGTACTTTTTGTACTCAAAATATCAAGGAATTGTTATGTGTTAATAGTAGGACTGTTAAGTTATGATTTCAGATTTCTATACCATGAATGAGCATGTTATTAACAATTAACTTGTTTTGTAACGTGATTATATGATTAAAAATCAAATCTTACATGATGAGTGTACTTAGTTATGTTTGTAAAGTGGTAGTGACTAACTATGTCATGATGACATATGTATATAGGATATTGTGATTCAAATTGTTTGGTTTAATCTACGAGCAAGGCAAGTTCTCTAATCCATTATCTTGTTGAACCAATTATTGTTTCCAATTCGATTACAGTATAATGATGCAAGGTTTCTAAAACTTTAATTTTGATATTGAGTAAGTAATTCTTCTATTTAACTTTTTGTTTAGCATGCAAATTTATATATACTAATGTTGAATGCTTTATCGTTCAAATTGCTATGCATGCTTAGTATTCAATTCTAAATAACCTCGCTTAATATTGTTCAAGCAAGGTGTGTTATAGTTATTCAAGGTGTATGCTATTAGATTATTCCTAAAGCATGATTTTAATTTACCATATCGATTCAATTACGATTATTCTATAATATGATGTTATTAGTTTTATTCAACTAATCCTTAGTTGATGTTCGTTGAATTCCAAATTACCTTGAAATGTATCCAAACCAAACTCACTTTGGTGCAGACTTGTACTCTAAATACTGAGATGAACAACCCTATTATTAGGGGTAATTTACGCTTAGTGTTGAAATATTTTGTGCACAATACATTGTACGAAGGGTCGATCCCCTAAGTACGAGGAGTCCCTATATTCTTACGATCGTTAAAGTTTAAGTTGAAAAATTACTTATAACTATGGACATAGTTCGTGGTCTTTAGACCCTCGCTTATATACTTCAGATGTTGATAACTCATATTGTTTACTTTATCGAGCCTATTATTTGACAAATTGTTGTAAAGATTTTTTTTCCATTCATTGTTGTTTCCAAGTGAGCTTTGTTTGCTCACTCTTGCTTATATAACTATTATAGTTAAGGATGAGAAGGTTGATGTACCTAGCACCAAAGAAGGGAAAAGGAAAGATGAACAAGTATCAAGGCTTGTAATATGTTAATATTTTATATCGGCCTTAATTGAATGGTTGTAATGAAGTTTATTAATTTTTTCGCATTTGAATGATTGTATTTAAAGGTTAGACAACCTGGGAGATTTTATTATGTAACCCTTTAATGGGGAAGGTTTTATTATTCAATTTACCGTGATTGGGTAGTTAGATGAATGTAGATTAGTGAACATGAAATCACCTTGGGAATGAAGTACATGGATTTGGGGTGAATGAAGTATCAAAGCCTAAGGTTATGAACCTTAGGTGGGGGAAAAGCCTTAGGAAGTAACCTTTGCAAAGATAGTAATGATAAACTCTTATCAAGTTTTAAGGAAGAAGTAATAAAACACTTATGTGCTTACGTGATTACAACTTATGTGCTCGTGAGTGTTGAGTAATAACTAAAACTTAAAAAAATCTTGTTGTCAGGATGGCTAATGTCGGAGAATCTAGTCAGGCTAGGGAGGAAGGACCTCAGATGCCTAGAGAGGAGGAATCTCGTGACATTCAAATGGTTTGGGAATAACTACTTCCATGGGAGTCAACCCTGTTGCTTACGGTGGTTGAAGATGAGGATGATGATGTAGAAACAGATGAGGAAGACCCTGTTGAGCTACTACAGACTGATGAAGAGGACGAGGAGGAAAGGATTCCACTTAACTTGATAGCTGGCCGTATATACGATGAGGTGCATGACTGCAATGTAGAACTTCAAGATAGAGTCGAGGAGTTACAAGAGATAGTTGCTGAACAACAGACCTCGATGGCACAGAAGGATGATGAAATTCAGGACCGAGAAGAATGTCTGAGCAATGTTAAAGATAAGCTGATTCACACCGAAGGAGAGAACGAGTGAATGAGAGCAGAGATTGCTGAATTGAAGAACAAGTTGAAAGAGGAATCTACTAATAGGGAAAGAGCCGAAGATGCATACGAGGAAGCTGATCAACGAGCCGAAATAGCTGAGGGAGACGCATAAGCAAAGAGAATGAAGATGCAGGAAATGAATAATGTGTTCAACACAGTGATTAATCGAGTTCAGGATCGGGCCATGGGTTATCCAATTCAATTTGAGACGCTGCCATCGTACATACTAGATCGACGAACCATGTTCCGAATTATTAAAGAAGAGCGTCGTAAGGCTATGCAGTATCTTAGTAGGACATCGTATGGAGTGTACTTGATTTATGATTTATGTTAATCCCAAGTGTTATGTAACCTATGTGGTATGATGATGATGTCCTGAAACTTAAGTAGTTCAGAAAAATAATGTAAATAGTAGTGATGCTATTGATATGATGTTTTCAAAGAATTAAGTATGAATAAAAGTTATTATCTTCTTTTAACCAAAGTGTTATGTGTTATGTGGTGATTACTTTTATGGGAGCAAGTTAAGTAGAAATTACTTAAATAAGTTGAGTAATAATCTAATGAGTGTACTTTTAACAGAAAATGCCTCCAAGACGTAAACCACCCCGACAGAGAACCACTGAAGGAACCAACAACAATAATGCTGAAGTTAACCCTGCTCAAAGAATTGGTGACATTCTTGACAGACAGTAATGTAGAATCAACAATGAACCAACCACAAAATCAAGCTACAACGTTTAAGGACTTCAAGGCGGTTGGACCACCAGAATTTTGTGGGTCCATGAACCCGGTTGAGGCTCAGACCTAGGTCATGGAGATAGAGAAGGTGTTTGATGTTGCGAGAGTAGGGGAAGATCAAAAAATTGCTTTTGCAACACAAAGTTAGAATCGTTAGGAACACAAAGTCTGAAGTTGACTCGAAGTATTCCTTCTTCATCGATTCTTGCTTCTAGAATAGCACCTTCTTGCACTTTCTTCCTCATACGAATTAGCTTCAAGTCTATAGCTTGAGCAGCTTTAACTTTATCAATTAAAGTTGGTTTTACTCGTATATTCACCATCATCACATGGTTCTCTGAAGTCTTTAACTCTATCTCCATCCTTTGTAAGTCATACAAAATGGGCCTTTACGTTGACAATATCGCACTCGTACCCACATATAATCTTCTACTCAATGCGTCAGCTACTACGTTCACTTTTCCAGGATGGTATTGAATGTTATGATCGTAATCTTTCAACAGCTCAAGCAATCGTCATTGCCGCATGTTGAGTTCCTTTTAAGTGAAAAAATATTTGAGGCTTTTATGATCCATATAGAACTCCACCTTCTTTCCATATAGGTAATGCCTCCAAATCTTAAGCGCAAAAATGACAGCTACCAACTCTAGATCATGAGTAAGATAATTCCTCTTATATTCTTTGAGTTGTCGTAAGGCATATGCTATGACTTTCCCATGTTGCATGAGAACACATCCTAAACCTTTGCCTGAAGCATCGCTGTATATGACAAATCCCTCCAAACCAGATGGTATTATCAGAACAAGTGCTGAAATGAGTCTCTTCTTGAGTTTTTGAAAACTCTTCTCACATTCCTCGCTCCAACCGAATTTTGTATCTTTACGAGTTAGCTAAGTTAATGGAGTAGCGATTCGAGAAATCCTTCCACGGATCTCCGATAATAACCAGCTAAACCCAGAAAGCTACGTACTTCGGTCACTGACTTAGGTAGCTCCCAGCTTTGAATTGCTTCAATCTTTACTGGGTCAACAGATATTCTGTGATTTAATATCACGTGCCTAAGGAATGCTACTTCCTCAAGCTAGAACTCGCATTTCTTTAACTTGGCATATAGTTTCACGAAGCTTTTAGAGTATCAGCCTCAAGTATTGCTCATGATCTTCACGGCTAATGCCCTTACCGAGTTCTGAAAGCAGTCTTTGGAATGTCATCAGTTTTAATCTTTAGTTGATGATATCCGGAATGAAGATCGATCTTTGAAAAGAATTTGGCACCTTGTAACTGGTTAAACAAATCATCAATACGAGGTAACGGGTACCTATTTTTGATGGTGACATGATTCAACTCCCGATAATCAATACAAAGTCACATACTTCCCTCTTTCTTCTTCACGAATAGAACAGGAGCACCCTAAGGAGACGTACTAGGATGAATGAAACTGATGTCTAACAATTCCTGTAGTTAGGTTTTTAACTCCTGAAGTTCAATAGGAGCCATTCAATATGGGGCTTTGGAAATGGGTTTTGTACCAGGTTCAAGGTCGATACAAAATTTAATTTCACACTCTGAGGGTAGGCCGGGAAGTTCTTCAGGGAATACGTCAGGAAATTTATTAACAATAAAAAAATCATTCAGATCTGACGTATTTTTATTTAAATCCGTGACATGGGCTAAGAAAGCTTGACATCCATTTTTCAATAAACGAATAGCTTTATGGCTTGATATGACAGTGATTGACTTTAGTGGTTTGGTTGCTTGAATTCGCATAATAGATTGGTTAGGAATATGAAAGCTAACAACCTTACAAAAACAATCAATTTTAGCATGATTAGTAGTTAACCAATCAATCCCTAAAATAACATCAAATGTAAGTATTTTTAAAGAGATAAGATCGACAGGTAACGTGCGGTTACCGATTTGAATCAAACAAGACTTATAAATAATGGATGTAATGAAGTTTTCTCCCAATGGAGTTTCAACAGATAAATCAAAGTCTAATTTCTCCGGAGTTAAATTTAAACGTTGAGCGCAAGTAGGAGAAATAAAAGAATGGGTCGAACCGGTATCAAATAAGGTATAGACTTCGCTAGAGTTTATGATTAGCTTACCCGTGATCACCTCGCTCGGATTCCTAGATTTTTGGGAGGTTACTACAAATGCTCTCCCTTGAACTACCGGTTTTGTCTTGTCTGGAATGGCCTTTGCTGCCTCTATCCCAGCTGGACTTGACTTTGGTGCACGATAAAATTGAGCTAGGTGACCTTCTTTTCCATAATTGTAACACGCTTTGGACTGCATTGCGTAGTTTGGACTGATGTGTCCCTCCCTTCCGCATTTGAAGCATACGATCGGTGGTTGTTCTTCTTCTTTATCAACGGGTGCTGGTACTGACGTCTTTCCATCATTGTTGAATCTACTCTTTTTGAAATTTCCACTCCTATTGTCTTGGCCATGATTACCACCGACGTTGTTTCCATTTCTTGCATGTTGATTACCTCTACGTTTGTTGTCACCGCTTCGATGACTGCTACCACTGGTATTATCAACTTGTCGCCTTCTCTCTCTTGGTTGGGTTAACTCATTATCGTGCTTCAATAACTTAGCCCTATTTACAACATCTGAATACAAACACAGTTTGTGAGAGATGAGGTATTGACGTATCTTGGGTTTCAAACCTCTTAGAAACATCTGTGACACCCCCAAAATAGGTATACATCACCCATCTTGAATCGCCAGATACATGGTACAAAAATTCAAATACAACTTAATTATACAACAGTCGTGTAAAATACAATAAAACATAGCTGAGAGTTTAAACAAGAATATTGTCATCTAGACAATATCCACACTCAATGGTGTCCTCATTATAATTATTATCACATTATTCCGTAGAATAGTGAGGACTACTAAAGCCATTTATCCTGGACCATCACTCCATTCCCCGACTCGTCCCAGCTATATTCTCATTTCCTAAAGAGAACAATGAAAGAAAGGGTGAGCTCGAATAGCCCAGTAAGAAATATTATGACTAAGATAATGCAGAATAAATTATCCTTAGCCTTCAACAATATAACAACTAATAGAATACAATAGACAACAAATTTTAGATCAACAACTGCAGCGGAATAAGCAATCCATTAGAAGAGTCAAGTAGAGCATAAAATCTACTATCTTCTATGATTTAAAAAGTTTTTCATCAACTTTATCGCTGAGACTCATCTTAATAAATAAACCATATCATCGATTCTTCCCTGCACTACGGGTCAAGGATATTCATTAAATAATCAATGGTCATGACTATACTAAATAATCCCTGGTCATAATCATACCAAAAACTGTCCATCAATGCACTACAGGCCACTGAGGACTTTCACCACATCATTCGTCCCATTACGGTCATGATTATACCGAATAATCCTTGGTCATAATCATACCAAGTCTATCTATGCACGTAAGCCAAAGATGACTTTCATCACAATATAAGCATGAGGATGATGACAATGACATAATAATTCAATAAAACAAATTCAAGGATAAATTTTAAAAATTTATAATTTAATTTATCCAGAAATCAATAACGTCCAAATTTTCAACATGGTACGGCTTTGTGGAGTAAAATTCAAGAATAATATTCATGTACCAAAAATAATTTGGACAAAAAAGAAATATATTTTTTGGGTGAATAGTACTTCGGGAATAGTACCCCGTGAATAGTACCCCGACACGAAAAGTGCCTCAAATACCCGAGTGAATGATACTAGAGTGAATAGTAACCTGTAAATAGTACTCCGGCACGAAAAGTGCCCCGAATACCTGAGTGAATAATACTAGAGTGAATAGTAATCGGGTGAATAGTAATCCGTGAATAGTAACTCGTAAAAGAAAAATACCAAAGAAAATGATATTCCGTGACGAGTACCAAAGAAATGATATCTCATACGAGTATAATAGAATATACGAAACTACAAATGGATTTTCACCCGCCATGCGGTAATCCACGTAGATGCATCATTTCCACAATTTAATGAAGAATGACTACGAAAGGTCATTCACCATGCATCTTGGCAATCCACATGTATGCAGATTATTCCAAATGTAATAATAAAGAATGGAATAATGTAAGAATTCATCGTGCATGCGATAGACCACACATGCATGAGTTATTCCCAACAAAATAATAAAGAATGGAACTGTGTCACGAATCCGCATGCATGTGATATTCCAATGTAATAATAAAAAATGGAACTGTGTCATGCGTAATCCGCATGCAGACAAGATATTCCAACAGAATAATAAAGAATGGAATAACAATGTAATTCACGGACATATGCGATAGATCGTATGTATGAAAAGTTATTCCAATGTAATAATAAAGAATGGAATAAGAGAAGAATTTCACCATGTATGTGGTACTTAGTGATAGACAAAGTTATTCCAACATAATAATAAAGAATGGAATAACAACCCTTATGATTATTGAAAGAAAATAACTCTCTTCATAAATACGAAAGAATAATACCCCTTACCTCAAAAGAAGACTGGATACTAGAATAGTGAGGTAGCAGACTTCTCTTCTTCTTTCTCTTTATAATTTCTCTCTATAATAATTGTTCTATAGCTTTAGTGAATTGGTGAGAAATAAAGGAAGAATGAGCTTCTATTTATAGAAAAATATAGTTTCAATAATTGCACGTTTTTGGGCTCGAAATATTATAGTATAATACCTTCCTCTTTTTCTTCATTTTTAATTTAGTCCTACAAGTATTATCAAACTTGCACCACCTCCCCTAATAGTAAATAATGTGAATCAATAGTTCAATCATGTGAATCAATAGTTATAATCATGTGAAAATATGAATTACAATATAGTACCTCCATCTATACCTCCATTTTTAACTTAGTCATGCAAGTATTTTCAATCTTGCACCACCTCCCCTAATAGTACAAGAATGTGAATCAATAGTACACATATGTGAACAAATAGTTATAATCATGTGAATTAATAGCAATTAATTCCTCATTTATCCGATTAATTACCCGATTGGTCAGTATAACCTCTAGACATCAATTATTATCGAAATAAATGTTGATTTCAATTAACACTAATAATTCCAACACAATGGAACTATCAATTTCATCATTAATCAACACGAACTTATTCATCATTAATATTATTGTTAGGTTTGTAATATTCAAGAACGCAATCAAATTGCATAAAAGTGCGAAAACGTGTAAAAATCAGAGTTTAAAATTTTACAAACCATATACCCGGATCACCCTTTATGCACAATTATTAATTAAACGAAAAAGATGAATAAGAAACATACCCTTGAAGATCCGAGCTTCCTCGTGTACAAGTTCACCTCCAATCCTTTTTCGCGCTCAACTTGAATCCACCGGGTTTGGTTCCTTCCTTTGATCAACGTTAGCCACCCAAGTGTTTGGCCTCAGAGGTGATCCACCAAGGAAGAAGAAGGATTTAAGAAGATGGGTGGTTGGCTAAACCCTAGTTTTTCTATCTCTATAGAAAAAGAGCGTTCTCCAACTATTGGAAATAACGTAACATAGATATCTCGATATAAGACTCCTCTTATAAAGATATCAAGTAACCCTATTAAAATAAGGTATTATTTAATTAAAACTTTTAATTAAATGGGCTCCCTAATCTTATTAGGGATAATTAATTAAAATCCTTTAATTAATTTTTTTCCTCCTAATCCTATTAGGAATAAATGAGAGTACTTATATTAAATTAATTCCTAAACTCTTTAGAAATTAAAATAATAATAATTGTAATAATATTAATAAGACTCCTCTTATTAATTTATATTTAATATTTCTAAAATATTAAATAATAAATATTAAGCTATTTAATTTATTCTATCACCATAGATTAAATTAAATATACATAACATATTATTACGATTATGCCATTAACTTCTTAAATAATTATTCTTCCTTTTATGGTGTGACCCTTTAGGTTCTCCATATTAAACCGGTTGTGAATAAATCAATTAGAACAATTGTAATATTATTTAAATAAATAAATTAAACAATTAATTTATTTAAATAAATAATATTTATTCTCCAATAGGGATAAGCCTCCTAGCGATCAACGACTTTCCGGATAATATAGATTTCAACATTAATCATAAAAGAACCTTTGAGTAAATAGTTAAAAGACAATTCAATCCTTCCACCATACAATGTCCCAATTAAATATAAGACATGGAATTATTGTCAAGTCTTATTTTATTTAATTATATGTATTTCGATCCTTAAATGCACAACTCAAATAATACAAATTAGAAACTCCTTTCTAATTTCATTCGCCTTGGCCAAGGACTCTTTGGGTTGTCATTTATCGAATCACATAGGACATTTCTCTTCTTTTAATAAGTGGTAGATTCTTTATTGATCATACATTATCTCCATGTACAACTTATTATACCCAAGCATACCCTTTGATATACCCTAAGGGTCTTAAGGAATAAGTCAAAGTATAACTCATCATACACAAGATACTATGATGATCTCAAGTCCAAGGATCACTTGTACTACTATCACTACAGAAAATCCTATTGATAGGCAAGTAAAACTCCATTAGGTATTCCTTAGCTAGCCAACGCTCAAGTGAACTTATTCTCTAATAAGCACCTACATACTTGCTTTAGTGTCTCCACACAAATGATCATGAGATCAATCATCCTCATCCAATGAGCAAGCAATGTATATACCAATCTATCCGGATTCACTAATCCCCAATTTAGTAATCCAACGATTGGGAACTATTTTAGTTTTAAGCTTTCTAAGAATTTAGATCTCATTAGAATGATCATCATCATTATTCTAAAAGCATTGCTTAAAACTATGGATTTATCACATATTATAAAACAAAGATCATGTAGATAATTAAAAGCCTTTAATAAATTAATACTTTTTATTAATAAATGAATAAGATTGTTACAAAGTATATGCTTTATCATCAAACATGATTGGCTTGTGTGCATACTACTTTCAATCTCCCACTTGCACTAAAGCCAATCGTCATGGTATCTCATACTCTTCTTCTTCTAAGTGACGATTATATCCCATTGTTGGATAAGCTTTAGTTAATGGATATGTAATGTTGTTCATGAGAGTCCACTATCTCTATAGTGATTTCCCATCTTTCAATGATTCTAATAATCAAATGAAAGTGCCACAACACATGTTTAGATCCAAGATAAGACTTAAGAACTATTCTAATTTTGTAATGAAATTTTAATCCAAACAATCAACTTGCGACTTCATTTATAGCTATATACTTTGTCTTTATCACTAAACCAAAGAACTCTTTGGTCGTTTTGGAACCTTTCCAATTCAACGCACCTTTATTCAAGATAACGCTTTACCTTAAAGTGGATTTTTTCGTCATCTTGGTCTGCATTCGAAAAACTTGAGTCCTGTTAAGCCCTCTAGTTTTAATTTAGACCCACCATGAATATGATCACATCCTTAGTGCCTTAGGTTAAGCACTTTAAGATGTTTTCACGACTCATAGTGAACTTCTCCATAATACGATCGATCAACATCGGGTCTCGTACATTTCATTGCATACATGATTGTCACTCATGCGACCTCTCTTTTCGAGAGTCTGCGGGGACTATTAAGAGAGATACACTCCATGGCTCATCAACATGAGACATCTCTTGAGTTTGCCATGCTAAACGACTTTAGCATCAAATGAATATACGTTCCTTGGGTTAAGTCGAGCATCCTCTTAAATCTATCTATATAGATTTATATCCCCAATTAAGATACTCTTCCAAATCATTCATGGAGGAATGTTTAGACAACTTTATCTTTACTGATTGTAGCATTGGTATGTAATTCCTCATCCGTAGTATATCATCATATAATATTAGGAATGTCACGCGCTCCCCCACACTTGTTCCTTTTGTACACACTAGAACTCAGAACTCTTACCTCATCATCAGATATATAGTAATGGATCATCATCTTCTATGATGTACCTCATCATCATCATCTATGATGAATCCATACCTCCTAGGTATCTTCGGTACTATTCCAAATTTACGATTCGGTTGTGATACAATAGGTCTATCTATAGGTTCCTCTTATTTGACTTATAGTATTTTGTGGTTCTTGAACTCTTCAAGATCTATTATTCTCCCACTAGCCCCTTCAATGATAAACAACTTTATCTTAGAAGGCAGCGTGTTTCGCAATAAACACCTTTTGCTAAGTAGGATTATAGAACATATACCCTAAACTTACTTTAGGATGTTCCATAATCTGTACATGTCAAATCGTATCCCAAGCTTATCCTTTGAAACCGTTTCATATAAGTTGGACAACCCCTTATCTTAAAATACTTAAGATTAGGAATCCTCCCTGTCCATAACTTTTATGGAGTCTTAGGGCCAGATTTTGAGGTTACCTTTTCCGTAGATATGCAGCCATTTCTAGGACATTATCCTAGAAGGATACTAGAATGTCGGTAAAATCATTATGGACCGTACCATGTCCAACAAAGTACGATTTTTCCTTTCAGATACATCAATCAATTATTTTATATCAAGAGGCGTCCATTATGAGAAAACCATTTGAGATGATTTAGAAACTTATTGAACAAGTATTTATTCCTTGATCCGATCAAAGAATCCTAATACTTTGCCATGTTGTTTCACTTCTGAATTCTTTGAACCTTTCAAATAATTCACACTTGTATTTCAACAAATACATACATTCAACTCTTTGAATGATCATCTCCTTTTCTTATACTAGTTTGTTCAATTTGTAAAATTATTTTTCACGTAAGTCAAGTATACAAAATCCATTAAGTAATCTTTCAGTTCTATACGAAACATTATTATTATAAATAGAACAACAATTGTTCTTAATTATAATACCAAAGATTTCATTGTCCAACAATAAAATGGAAATAATATTTTAACAAGAATCTGAATACAATAACAACTTATTGACTTAATAGATTTGCCGTAGGCATTGCTAAACTATAAGTTTCTATGGCTAATATGGCAACCTTTGCTACATTTCCACACATAGGATTACTTATATTTGTTTAGCTTTACTACTTACTTGGTCCCTTCATAAATCTATATTTATGATAACCAAAGTCGGTATCCAATACCCAAGTAGAACCTTGACTTAAAGAAAATTTTATTTCAATCATGAACAAAAAATTGTATTGTAACCAAAACTTCACTAAGCTTCTTTGGTTAGCCTCTGCAAGATGCTTCTCACAGTTTCTTTCCAGTGTCCTGGCTTATTGTAGTGGAAGCAAACTCCTTTGCTATCCGTATCAGTTTTGTTCTTATTATCCTTTATTTTGCCTTTCTATTTACCTTCTTTGAATCTTTCTTCTTTTCAGAAGATCCTTTGGCCCCTACCAGTAAGACTTGGTCTTTCTTGGTTGGAAAGTGACTCTCATCATTTTTCAACATGTTAAGCAAATCAACGAAGCTGATATCTAGCTTGTTTATATGAAAAATTCACAACAATTGTGAAAGGAGTTAGGGAGTGAGTGCAAGATCAAATCTTGGCTCAACTCTCCATCCATGACAAGACCGGTTGTCTAATTGATCAATCAAATTGATTATGTTAAGAACTTTTTATCTGCATATTATAGTGCCATTGGCCATTCTAGATCGGAAGAGCTCCTTAAATATCGATATATATCGGTCCCCATTTTCCTCACCATCAACTACTTAATGTGCAGAAATATAGTAGGAGCATCCATAGTTTCATGCTGACGCTAAAGCTCGTTACTCATGGATGCGAGCATGATGCATTGAGTTAACTGTGCATCATCTTGCCACTTTCTAAAAGTAGCAATCTCTTCCTCAGAGGCATTGTCTGCAACCATTGCAGGGATAGGCGTATTAAGGACATAAGATAGCTTTTCAGCTATGAGAACTATTCTCAAATTCCTTAACCAAACCGTTTAATTTGGTCTGGTTAATTTAGCATCTAATATGCTTCGCAGTGATAGTAATTTTAGACATTATAAAATTCTGTAAATGAATTTGTAATTAACAACATTTTAACATACATTCTTTTATTAATTACCAAAATAAATTAGGTCTTGTTTTAATTTGGTATCTCCCACTATTTCCTTCAAACTATATTACCCTCACTTATATAGTTCGGAAAAATCTAATTAAAGATTTGCTAGTGAGAATAAGGATCCCATTTCAAATGTATATAGCCTTGTGGTGACACAACAAACTATATATAAATAAATAGGTAGACAACTTTTGTCAATTACATCAACTATGCAACTCCTTTTCTTTTGCCTCTTAGATTATTTTGATCAAGTGGTGGCACATCTAAATCAAAATTATCCAAGTTAAGTCCGACCTAGCACTCCATATATTCAAAATGAAAAATATCATCCTTGTGGTGACACAACAAAACAATATTGTTCAATTTTCTTTATAAGCATCAAATGTGATAAATTAACATCTTAAATACTTAATACTTGCCTTGTGGTGACACAACAAACTCATATTAAATATTTAATACTCTATTAATTTTATCATGCTAGAAGGCGACGTTCGATATTCCAAATATCTTTGAACGCTTAGGACTTAAAATAAAAATTTGAGGGGTTTGTTATTAATTTGTCTCTCATCTTGTTTTAGCATGCATGCATATATATATATAAAATACGCTAATATATTAATGAACATGCGAAGCATGTTTGCATAATATATAATATATATAGTATAAGCATGCACATATAGAATACTATATTCTACTACCGGATTGATTATGAACTTTTATTCTAGTTTGGTTCACTAGAGTCACCAAGTGAACCAAAAGGTCAAACCCTAGGGGTGCAAGAATTAATATTTAAATATAACTATTACATTTAAACCCGGGCTCCATTACAAACGGGTCTTCAAGCGCTCCTTGCTCCTTGATCTCCAATTCTTCAAAATTAATTCTAACTATTCCTATTACAAAACTAATTAAAATAAATAGAAACCTTGATCAGCAGTCAAGGGGAAGTACATAGGAGGGAGATAGAATTTACATTAAGAAAAATTAGAGAAGGCGAGGCACGCAGTAACCCCATTTAATAAAACTCATACATTCATGCATCCAACTAAAATAAAATCCAATCATATTGGTCAAGTAGTCCATAATCAATCTCATTTATTATCATACACATCACCATATGCATCAATAAATAACATTCATCTCATGAATAATAAACATTCAATATATATATTGATATCATTTAATGGGCAAATTTAGTTAGTATAAAATCTAATTTTGAAACAAAATAAACTCCTTTATTTTAATCCAAATTTAAATCAAAATAAAAATATTTTATTTTAATTTATCCAATTTTGAATAAAATAAACTATTTTATTTTAATCAAAATCTTTAATCAAAATAAACTCCTTTATTTTAATTAATTATGGAATCCAATTCCATGTAAAAAAAAAATAAACTCCTTTATTTAAGGAAACACTGATTTTCTTTCCTATTCACAAATAAACTCCTTTATTTTGAATAATATGAAATCTTATTTCATATTTAAATAAACTCCTTTATTTAAGGAAACACGGATTTTCTTTCCTATTCACAAATAAACTCTTTTATTTTGAATAATATGAAATCTTATTTCATATCTAAATAAACTCCTTTATTTAAGGAAACATGGAATCCAATTTCAACTCCAATTAGTTATCATGAAATCTAATTCCAATTCTAATTAGTTAACATGAAATTTAATTTTAAAATTAAAATAAATATTTTTATTTTAAGATTAAAATAAACCTTTTATTTTAAAATTAAAATAAACTTTTATTTTAATTATAAAATTATTAATATATATATATATATATATATATATATATATATATATATATATTAGTACCGAAACTTAATATATATATAATAGTATATGATCCAAGTTGCCCAGGATTTATATTAAGTAACCATGCCTCAAGAAAAAAAAAAGCATAACCACGTAAAGGAATCAGGATTCACCAAAAAAAAAAATCGGTCCATTTACCATATATTCATATATATAATATATAATCTAGTATCCGTACCTTCCTTAAAAAAAAGGATTCATGTGGATTAGAATATGGAATGGGCCACGTTATACAACCTATTAAGTATATAAATATATATAAGGCATATCTTGGGCATCCCACGTCAAACATGAGAATCCCTTGAATTCGGAAAAAAAAAATGATGAATATTCTAATTAAATTTCAGAATCGAAACATGATGAACTTTTCAAAAATTTAACAGTCACGGATTATGCGAAATTGATAACCACGGTTTTTTTTTTTTTTTTTTGTTTAAATAGATTTTATACAATAAAATTATGCCCAATTAAATTGTTCTAAATACATATCAAATTAAAATAATTAATAATTTGCATAAAAGTTTGGCTCTGATGCCACTGTTAGGTTTGTAATATTCAAGAACGCAATCAAATTGCATAAAAGTGCGGAAACGTGTAAAAATCAGAGTTTAAAATTTTACAAACCATATACCCGGATCACCCTTTATGCACAATTATTAATTAAACGAAAAAGATGAATAAGAAACATACCCTTGAAAATCCGAGCTTCCTCAGGTACAAGTTCACCTCCAATCCTTTTCCAGCGTTCAACTGAATCCCACCGGGTTTGGTTCCTTCCTTTGATCAACGTTAGCCACCCAAGTGTTTGGCCTCTAGAGGTGATCCACCAAGGAAGAAGAAGGATTTAAGAAGATGGGTGGTTGGCTAAACCCTAGTTTTTTTATCTCTATAGAAAAAGAGCGTACTCTCCAACTATTGGAAATAACGTAACATAGATATCTGATATAAGACTCCTCTTATAAAGATATCAAGTAACCCTATTAAAAATAAGGTATTATTTAATTAAACTCTTTTAATTAAATGGGCTCCCTAATCTTATTAGGGATAATTAATTAAAATCCTTTAATTAATTTTTCCTCCTAATCCTATTAGGAATAAATAAGAGTACTTATATTAAATTAATTCCTAAACTCTTTTAGAAATTAAAATAATAATAATTGTAATAATATTAATAAGACTCCTCTTATTAATTTATATTTAATATTTCTAAAATATTAAATAATAATATTAAGCTATTTAATTTATTCTATCACCATAGATTAAATTAAATATACATAACTTTATATTATTACGATTATGCCATTAACTTCTTAAATAATTATTCTTCCTTTTTATGGTGTGACCCTTTAGGTTCTCCATATTAAACCGGTTGTGAATAAATCAATTAGAACAATTCTAATCTTATTTAAATAAATAAATTAAACAATTAATTAATTTAAATAAATAATATTTATTCTCCAATAGGATAAGCTCTCCCTAGCGATCAACGACTTTCCGGATAATATAGATTTCAACATTAATCATAAAAGAACCTTTGAGTAAATAGTTACCGTGACAATTCAATCCTTCCACCCATACAATGTCCCAATTAAATATAAGACATGGAATTATTGTCAAGTCTTATTTTATTTAATTATATGTATTTCGATCCTTAAATGCATTAACTCCAAATAATGCAAATTAGAAACTCCTTTCTAATTTCATTTCGCTTTTGCCAAGGACTACTTGGGTTGTTATTTATCGAATCACATAGGACATTTCTCTTCTTTAATAGAAGTGGTAGATTCTTTATTGATCATACATTATCTCCATGTACAACTTATTATACCCAAGCATACCCTTTGATATACCCTAAGGGTCTTAAGGAATAAGTCAAAGTATAACTCATCATACACAAGATACTATAATGATCTCAAGTCCAAGGATCACTTAGACTACTATCACTACTGAGAATTCCTATCGACAGCAAGTAAAACTCCATTAGGTATTCCTTAGCGAGCCACGTTCGGTGAACTTATTCTCTAATAAGCACCTACATACTTGCTTTAGTGTCTCCACAAATGATCATGAGATCAATCATCCTCATCCA
Organism: Panax quinquefolius; assembly: GCA_020205615.1. Classification (NCBI taxonomy): domain Eukaryota; kingdom Viridiplantae; phylum Streptophyta; class Magnoliopsida; order Apiales; family Araliaceae; genus Panax; species Panax quinquefolius. The sequence goes on from CM035156.1 coordinate 112,035,773, forward strand.
ATGAGCAAGCAATGTATGTACCAATCTATCCGGATTCACTAATCCCCAATTTAGTAATCCAACGATTGGGAACTATTTTAGTTTTAAGCTTTCTAAGAATTTAGATCTCATTAGAATGATCATCATCATTATTCTAAAAGCATTGCTTAAAACTATGGGTTTATCACATATTATAAAAACAAAGATCATGTAGATAATTAAAAGCCTTTAATAAATTAATACTTTTTATTAATAAATGAATAAGATTGTTACAAAGTATATGCTTTATCATCAAACATGATTGGCTTGTGTGCATACTACTTTCAATTATAACTCACAATATTTAACAACCAGGTCGTTCCCAGGAAAGAGGGGGCTTTCTAATAAGGATTTCTCCCTATTGGCGCGCAATTAGATTATCTAACCTCTTCTCGATGAACTTCTAGACATTGTCAATATTGCGAAAAATAATAATATGAATAACTTTGTCGTCTCAATTATTGATTTAATAATATAACATATTATCTGAGATAATCTTGTGACAATAATTGAATCAATAATATGAGAGAGATATGATGCGTTACAATTCATCGTAGCAATAATTGAGTATAACTGAGTGACTTCTTACGTAAGCATCAATAATCAATACCGTGTGCTACTATGCAACCACGCGTATTATTGTACTTTTTATACCGAGTAGCTCAACAGTTTTAACGGTAACACTTTTGCCGTTATTTTTATAAAAAGATAATTTTGTCGTTTTCTAACTACGACAATACTTCCATTATGGGGTCCACCAATGATTGTGCCATCGTACGAATATTCCCCGACAAAAAGAATATTCCCCGACCAATCGAATATTATATAACAACTTGCATATTTTGCAAAATTTATAAATATTACCCATAACTATAACATTATATCAAATCCACACCATAATATTCAAAAAAAATATTTCGAGAAATTTAAATCTTTATTCATAAAATTTTGGGTCTCACAACATCCGCGTCATTCTCTCCTCATTATCAACCAAGTGTGACGCAAACCGGGACAACTCGGCAAACTTAGCTTCATACTGCGACATGGTCATATTGTTTTGCTCTAGTTTGATGAACTCTACCTCCTTCATGTGACGAATACTTTCGAGAAAGTACTTGTCATTGAACAATTCTTGGAACTTATCCCAAGACATCTTTAGTGCGGTAGGCTGAGTACGCTTTATAGATTTTCACCAGTAATCTGCATCTCCTCGCAATATGAATGTGGCAAAGGGAATCTTTTGTTCCTCGAAGCATCCCAATATATCAAATATCTTGGTGATCTGCTTTATCCACATCTCTGCCTTAAGTGGTTTTAGCTCCCCCAAAAACTTCGGTGGTCCCAGCTCCTTGAACTGCTTAGTAGTGACCGTCCGAGAGTTGCCAGTGTTTCCACTTGCATTTTGAACAGGATTCGTTCTCGCCTGATGTTGCATGAATTGCATAAAGCCTCTGAACATCCCATCGTTCATCATTTGGTCAGTGTTGTTGTTTTTCTAAGGATTATTGCCTTCCTGATGCACATTATCCTGGGTATTGATCGTTGGTGACTCAACGGTCTCATGTGCTTCATTGCTGATCTCAACATTTTTAGATGCCATTTTCAAGCACTGCCACAAAACAAGGGTTAATTGACATGTCACATATTATCCATATACTCTGACCGACCAATTAAATACCAAATAAACTTAGGTAGGTCATACTAGTGAAGGAATTCCCCGTCTCTCCCCTCCTAGTTCTTGTCTCACATCTCAGCCAGGGATCATATCCTTAAGCTTTCATACCAACTGTGGTGCCCCCAAAATAGGTATTAATCACCCATCTTGGGTCGCCAAATACATGGTACTGAATACAAATACAAACTTAATTATACAACATGAGTTGAGAGTTTTTACATGAATATTGTCTTCTAGACAATATCCAAACTCAAATGGAGTCCTTATTACATTTATTGTCACACAATTTTATAGAATAGTGAGGACTACTATAACACCATCTCGGAAATCCACCGAGGCAGGCATCACTTTTCCTACTGCGATGTCCTTTGGTAAAAGGGCCATAACTTTATCGTCCGAACTCCGATTGAGGTGATTCAAGAGGCTCCGAAAATCAAACGAAAAGATCTACAACTTTTATTATTTGATGATCGAAAGATCGTGGCTGGTTCAAGGTTGAAATCAAGCTTAAAGGTATTGTTATGTATTTGGCAAACTGAAAACTCCAAACTTTGATCTCTGTTGCATGATGAATGCATTGCCTTAACGCTTGAACCCTTCCTCTTCGTTCCATGCATTCTAACCTCATGTTTGTCGCGTGATAGATTGTAAGTTCATATCCATGCAATGTACACATACGACACCAATTAACTTGAACTCCAATGTAAGCATCCTAGGGTTGAATTCAGTCCAACTACTCGCAATCATTCGTTGAACCCTTGGAACTCGAGTTGAGTTGTTGTTGTTTGATGTGAGCTTGGTCAGATTGTTATCATTCCTTTCGTACTTTAAAGGATGAGTCAGGTACATTGTTTTATTTTTTAAAAATGGTAATAAGTACATAAATTAAAAGGATAAATATGTTATTTACGAAGATTCACTAGTATATAAAAAAGACTCACTATTTTATATAATTTTGTGGGATCACTAAGGCTAAATTTAGAACTTTTTCCTACTCTCTTTCTCCTACTTTACTTCTCTTAATTTGCATGAGAAATGTAAGACCCTGACTTTTATGAATAAAGATTAATTTTCTCTAAATATCATTTTGAATATTGTGGTGTGGATTTGTTATAATGTTATAGTTGTGGGTAATATTTATAAATTTTGCAAAGTAAGCAAGTTGTCATAAAATATTCGTTTGGTCGGGGAATATTCGTACGACGGCACAATCATTGGTGGACCCCACAACGGAATTACTATCGGAGTTAGAAAACGTCAGAAATATCTTTTTATAAAAATAACGGCGAAAGTTTTACAATTAACTGTTGAAATACCCGGTGATAAAAGAACAGTAATACGCGTGGTTGCATAGTAGCACACGGTATTGATTATTAATGCTTACGGGAGAAGTCACTCGATTTTATTCAATTATTGTCACAGTAATTGCTGCATAGTATCTCACGTTATTGATTCAATTATTGTCACAATATTTTATATTATTAAATCAATAATTGAGACGACAAAACTATTCATATTATTATTTGCATTATTGACGATGTCTTGAAAGTTCTGTCAAGAAAAGGGGTTTGGTCACCTAATTGTGCGTCAATAAGGAGAAATCCTTATCGGAAAGCCCCCTCTTTTCTGGGAATGATCTGGTTGTTAATATTGCAAGTTATAAATGATGAATAATTATTGTTCAAAAATATGTTTAGTGAAGCCATGTGAATTAAGATAAATAGAGGGGTATTTTATGATGTATTTGTTGTAAATTTTGTTTATTACATGGACCCCCACTTACCAATTTTTCAAAACTATCGGTAGAAAATTATCTCAGTTTTGTTATATATATATATATATATATATATATATATATATATATATATATATATATATATATTATAATAAATTTTCTTTTTTATGAAAAATAGAATATATTTTATTTTATTATGTATAGTTTTTGTATAGTGTCTGTATAGTATTTGCATAGTAAAAAATTAAAAAAAAAATTGCAAAATTTTCGGTGTCCGTGATTTTCCCACTGTGCGTTCGTTTCTAAATAGCATCCTTCCATTCTCCTATAGATAGGATGCTTAGTTTATAATTGAAAATCACATCAGAATCAGAAAATTCTTCTTCTATAATATTGAGCGTATTTCGTTAGAGTTTAAGGAAGCTTTGACTGTAGAAAACAGTGCAAGTTTTCTTCAAGAATATCACCGCTATACCATTCAGAAGTACTCTCCTTTTAAGGTAAGGGATATTATTTTTGTTCAATATTCGTAAGAAATAATATTTTCTTTCATACTCTGTAGTATGTAAGTAATATTATTTCATTTCAGATTCCGAATTCTACACTCATTTTGATAAGTATTGCTTCTATACTCTTTGAAATTAGTAGAATATCCTTAAAATTTGTGTTTCATCTAGTATCTTTTCACGAAAATATTATTCTGGACATTCTTGATAAATTTTAATCTTTTCATGTCGGGGTACTATTCACGGGGTACTATTCTTGAAGTACTATTCACAGGGTACTATTCATTCGGGGTACTATTCATGGCAAAAATTATTTTTTTTTCGTCCAAATCATTTTTGATACAATATTATTCTTGAATTTTACTCCACAAAGCAGTATCATGTTGATAATTTGGACATTATTCAATTCTGGATAAATTGAATTATAAATCTTTAAAATTTATCCTTGCTCTCATTTAATTGAATTCTTATATCATTGTCATCATCATCATGCTTATATTATTATGAAAGTCATCTTTGGCCCGTAGTGCATAGATGGACTGTTGATTGGTATGATTATGACTGTGTACCGGTATAATCATGACTCGTAATGTTACAAATAATTTGGTAAAAGTCCTCATTGGCCCATAGTGCATTGATGGACAGTTGTTGGCATGATCATGACCATTGATGATAATATAAATATCATTGACCCGTAGTGCATGGATAATTCGTGGATGTGATAATAATGAATATCATTGGCCCGTAGTACATGGATAATTCAGTGATGTTGATTATTTATTAAGCTGAGTCTTAGCGATAAAATTGATGATAAACTTTTTAAATTATAGAAGATAGTAGATATCATGCTCTACTTGACTCTTCTAATGAATTGCTTGTTCCCCTGCAGTTAAACTTGTTGTTTATTGTATTCTATCAGTTTAACACTGTTGAAGGCTAACGATAATTTATTCTGCATTATCTTTGTCATAATATTTTTTACTGGGTTAGTTGAGCTCACCCTTTTGCTTTAATTGTTCTCTTCAGGAAATGAGAACGTAACTGAGACTAGTCGGGGAACGGAGTGATGGTCCGAGATGGTGGCTAATAATAGTCCTCACTATTTTATAAAATAGTGTGATAATAATTGTAATTAGGACTCCATTTGAGTTTGGATATTGTCTAGAAGACAATATTCGTGTCAAAACTCTCAGCTACGTTTTGTCGTATTGTATAAATGAAATTTATATTTAAGTTCTGTACTATGTATTTAACAACTCAAAATGGATAATGTATACCTATTTTGGGAACGTCACAAAAAATGTACTTTAAACATCCAAAATCCTTTGGAAGGAGTATGATGTTTTGTTTGGTGCATATATTGTAGTCCAAACCTGACAATATGAACTAAAACTCATTGAGCAGCCATATCCATCCATAATAAATGAGTCTGAGTTACAAATTATAAGCTAAAAATTTTAAATAATTGCACCCATATCCACCCATATAATATATGGGTGAATGTGAATCGATACTCGGTCTCATTTATTTATTCACTTATTATCAAAAGTTAACCTATTCCAAAATTATATACTTGTTCTCCCTAAAAATTTTAAACTGATTCTTATTCTCTCTAAAAAAAAGTATTCTCTCATTAAAAATTATTATTTTCTCTGTCCAAAAAATTATTAAAGTGCTAGTATGAACAATATTAGAAGGATCTTGATAGTATGTTTTGAGCCGCAAGTCCCGGCGGCATTTCCACAATTTCACATTAATTAACGTGACCATCTTCTAGACTCCTATAATTTATTAAACTCGAGATTCTCCTGTACTAGTTTTGCATGTTATTACTGGTCAAACTTCATAAATTGCACAACTTAGTGAGTATATATATTCCTCCATTCAAAATGATAAAACTTATTTCATGATTTTTATTTATATTTGATCTCAAAAAAATAAAGGTAGAAAATAATATAAAATTTTAAAGAGATCAAGTTTTATAAAACTTTAGAGGAGAACTCTATTTATTTTTTGTATAAAGAGATATAGATAATAAAATTTAGAAGTAGAAAGTTATATTAATTTCTAAAAGAGAAATTTCTATAAAATTTTAGAGTGAGAAATTAAAAATAGGATATTTTCATAGAGAATGTGAGAAATATATATATATATATATATATATATATATATATATATATATATATATATCCGTAACATCTATTTGCTATAGATCAAAAAAAAGTGGCATATAACATCTATATAAATCGGATTAACAAATGAAAGGCTGGGATTTGATTTGGGAACACCAGGCGTCCGCTAGTATTACTAGTGGACGAGGGAATGAAATAATTAGACACTTTTGCCCCATTTAGCCAAGAAGACCAATCGCCTTCAGAGAGAAATTAATCCCATCGTCCATGCTCTTCCTTGCCCCAGATTACTCAATCCTTCTTCTCATTCCACCCGTTCTCATCACGCCTCTTTCACCTTGTTTCTCGATCTCGATTCTTTTTTTTTTTTTTTTTCAAAGTAGCCCAAGAAAAGAAATTCCAAACATCTCTTTCTCGACCGATCCATTCTCACGAGTCCGAGGGTTTGATGGTTGTGGTTTTTTCTTTGCTTAGCCTAGTTGGGGGATTTTTGGTGTTCAAGTATGATGATTTGATCTTGTTTGGGGGATTCTTGATGGAGGTCGGCTCTGGTTTGGAAGGCTCCTACAGGGTTTGTCTTCTTAATGATGGGTGATTTCAATGGATGGTACGGGAAATGCATTCGAGTCTCATTGCTCATTCTCCGAGCTTCGGATGAGATATGTATGTGGAGCTTCTTTGCTTTCTTCGAGAATTGGAGATGTTTTCCTCTTAAATCTGTTGATCGCATACCACTTCTCAAATATATTACTTATATTGGGGAGATAATGCTCTGTAGCTTGTCACAGATTAGAAGTGAATCGCTAAGGATTCATCTTATTTGGGATGATGAGAAACATCCATGGCTAAACAAGAAGAATCTAGCAATGGGGTGTCCTAGTAGTACTTTTTTCTTTTCTGATGATGTTGTTTCTGCTATTTTGAAGCATGGGAGACAACATATTTTGAAAACATGGTTGACATCTGTTCAGGTGAATGTGGTGGTCACCGATGTTTAAGGATTCACAGCCAATTTGTCATCTTTTTAAAACATCAAAAGATACAAGACATATTGTTGTATTATCTCATTTATTATATCACTCGGTGTTAAAGAACTACATTAGAGTGTTTGATGTCTCTAGTATATTGTCTACCTTACCAGTGGTTGATGCACAGGGAAATGTGGTGCCATGCACAAATACATTAGTGATGTGATAAAATATGTAACTGCAAGTGCACAGTGTCGAATTGAAGAACTGGCAAGTACAGGTCGAACCCACAGAGACTAGATTAATTCTTTAATATATCCTTAATTAATATTTTTGGCAAATTAGAAACAAAAATGGTGGAGAAGATTTTTTAACTAAATTATGCAAACTATTAATTAATGACGAAAACTATTAATGAGAAAAGATACCTAAGAATTAGAATCCACCAAATATTAATATAATAAATAATTTCTTATTTCCTAAATCAATTCCCAAATTATTTCCCCTTCCCTTTAAAAATAATGATTCATATAATTAATATGGGCAAGCATAAGTTATGAAAAATCCACAGATTAACTATAACTTATCTAAACCTCACAATCAATATAAAAATCATATGCAATTTATGCGGAGGAAAATATGAAGGTGAGAATAATTAGGCATTAATTTTGGAACGGAAAGAAAATACTTTTATGAAAATACTTAGTTTCATCATAATCCTAGGTATTAGAAATTTAGCTAGCCATGAAATTAAAAACAAAAACAAATAATATTAGTACTACTATTCGCATGAAATAAGAACAATAATTAAAAAAAGAATTTCTATTATATAAATAAAAGAAAGTGACAAATACTCCCTGAAAGTAGTACCACAAGGTCCACAACTGATTGGAATAAGAGAAAGGACAAACTCTAAATATCTTACTCCTTCCTAGACTAGTGAAAAACTGAGAAAAAGAAAATAACAAGTGGTGCCTTTCTCTATAAAATAAGAGGCCTATTTATAAGGAAAATAACTTTGAACCCTAATTTAGATTCATTGAACTTGGACATTTTGGTTCCCTTTCCATGTAGGATTCAACTTCCTAGTAGCAATCAACTTCTCAAAAAGATCTTCTAGATAGACTTTTCTTTCTCTTGTTGGATTAGACTTGCACACTAAGATTGTTCCACCTCTTTCCTTCTCCTTGTAGGATTCTTCTCGGACATTCCTTATATGACTAAGAGCATTAAATATCGCTTGATCACCAAGATTTTGACTTTATTGCAACAAACATTAAATCCTACAAAATAAAATAAAATATATTAATTTAATAAACTAATATAATTAAAAGGACAAAATTAGGGATAATTAAATATATAAATTACGTGTCTATCAATTAGTACCTGCTGCAGGAAGTAGATGGATAAAATTGTTTGGTTCTGATAATGCATATACTGCGGATAATAAGTATGTTATACTAGGAGAGGTGTATGTTGAACCTGCTGAAATTGCTAGAAAATATACTTTAAAAGAAAAAAGCTACTGGAATTTTTTGAGAAGTACTCCAAAACTTGTGATTTGCTCGATCTTTTCCCCAAAGATGCCTCACTACAAGTAAGCATCTCTTGAACTAACCAAATGATCGTGCTCTATTGCTTCTGAATTGGATCCGGAATCTAAAAGCTAAGAAGTATGATTTTGTGAATTGTATTGCTGAGAGTTGGGTGTTGTTACAGTGGATTGTATTACTGACAGAGGAATACAGGCAGAGTAATTCATGTTGGGTTTGGAACTTACAGTCCGCTAGTAAGTTTAGCGGACGCTTTGCTTACTGCTATTCCTAATAGGCTAAGTGTGGGGCAAAAGTGTCTAATTATTTCATTCCTTATGTCCGCTAGTATTACTAGCGGACGACATATTCCCAAATCAAATCCCAGCCTTTCATTTGTTAAACCGACGATATTGATGCTATATGTGAAAGTAGTATGCACACAAGCCAATCATGTTTGATGATAAAGCATATACTTTGTAACAATCTTATTCATTTATTAATAAAAAGTATTAATTTATTAAAGGCTTTTAATTATCTACATGATGCTATTTGATAATATGTGATAAACCCATAGTTTTAAGCAATTCTTTTAGAATAATGATGATGATCATTCTAATGAGATCTAAATTCTTAGAAAGCTTAAAAACTAAAATAGTTCCCAATCATTGGATTACTAAATTGGGGATTAGTGAATCCGGATAGATTGGTACATACGCTGCTTGCTCATTGGATGAGGATGATTGATCTCGTGATCATCTCGTGTGGAGACACTAAAGCAAGTATGTAGGTGCTTATTAGAGAATAAGTTCATCGAACGTGGCTCGCTAAGGAATACCTAATGGAGTTTTATTTGCCTGTCAATAGGAATTCCTGTAGTGATAGTAGTACAAGTAATCCTTGGACTTGAGATCATCATAGTATCTTGTGTATGATGAGTTATACTTTGACTTATTCTTTAAGACCCTTAGGGTATATCAAAGGGTATGCTTGGGTATAATAAGTTGTACATGGAGATAATGTATGATCAATAAAGAATCTACCACTTCTAATAAAAGAAGAGAAATGTCCTATGTGATTCGATAAATGACAACCCAGTAGTCCTTGGCATAGCGTAATGAAATTAGAAAGGAGTTTCTAATTTGCATTATTTAGTGTTGTGCATTTAAGGATCGAAATACATATAATTAAATAAAATAAGACTTGACAAAGAATTCCATGTCTTATATTTAATTGGGACATTGTATGGTGGAAGGATTGAATTATGCAGTAACTATTTACTCAAAGATTCTTTTATGATTAATGTTGAAATCTATATTATCTGGAAAGTCGTTGAACGCTAGGGAGGCTTATCCCTATTGTAGAATAAATATTATTTATTTAAATAAATTAATTATTTAATTTATTTATTTAAATAAGATTAGAATTGTTCTAATTGATTTATTCATTAACCTTTAATATGGAGAACCTAAAGGGTCACACCATAAAAGGAAGAATAATTATTTAAGAAGTAAATGGCATAATCGTAATAATATGTTATGTATATTTAATTTAATCTATGGTGATAGAATAAATTAAATAGCTTAATATTTATTATTTAATATTTTAGAAATATTAAATATAAATTAATAAGAGGAGTCTTATTAATATTATTACAATTATTATTATTTTAATTTCTAAAAGAGTTTAGGAATTAATTTAATATAAGTACTCTCATTTATTCCTGATTGGATTAGGAAGGAAAATTAGTTAAAGGAGTTTAATTAATTATCCCTAATAAGATTAGGGAGCTTAATTAATTAAAAGAATTAATTAATTAAAACCCAATTCCTTAATTGTTAAGGTGGGTTGTCCACATCTATAAATAAGAGGAGTCTTATTATGGGTGGTATGGGTTGTTGACTTTTCAACATACGTAACAATTCCAAGTTGTTGGGAGTACACCTTTTCTATAGAGATAGAAAAACTAGGGTTTGAGCCAATACCCCTTTCTTGAATTTTCTTCTTCCTTGGTGGATCACCTTTAGAGGCCAAACATTTGGGTGGCTAACGTTGATCAAAGGAAGGAACCAAACCCGGTGGATTCAAGATTGAACGCGAAAGGATTTGGAGGTGAACTTGTACCTGAGGAAGCTCGATCTTCAAGGGTATGATTTATTCTTTATCTTTTCGTTTAATTAATAATTATGCATAAAGGGTGATCCGGGTATATGGTTTGTAAAAATTTTAAACTCTGATTTTACACACTTCCGCATTAATTTTGCAATTTGATTGCGCACATGAATAATACAAACCTGACAGTGGCATCAGAGCCAAACCTTTATGCGAATTATTAATTGTTCAGATTTGATATGTATGTTGATATGTGTTTAGAACAATTTTATTGGGCATAATTTTATTGTATAAATTTAAAAAAAAAAAAAAAAAAAAAACCTAAACTCTTTTTGAAAGCAGTTTTTATATATATAAAAGCGCATTTGATTTCAAGTAAATAAAGGATTTCTTTGATTTTGAATAAAGCACACAAATCAAGACATGCTTGAGTCACGGATTACAAATAAAAAAAAAAAAATTTGGCCGTGAGGAATCCAAGCGGCGATCTTACGCTTTTAAAACTAATAAAGGAAACGGAAAACTTAAAAAAAAAAAGGGAAAAGGTGCACGGTTATTAAAGGAAAATAGGAAATGACTAATAAAGGAAGAGATATATATATATATATATATATATATATATATATATATATATATATATGGTTATATATATATATATATTCTTAATAATTTTATTATTAAAATAAAAATTTTATTTTAATATTAAAATAAAAGTTTATTTTATATTAAAATATAAAGTTTATTTTAATTTTAAAATTAGATTTCATGCTAACTAATTAGAGTTGGAATTGGATTCATAATAACTAATTGGAGTTGAAATTGGATTTTATTTTTCCTAAAATAAAGGAGTTTATTTGTGAATAGGAAGTAAATCCATCTTTCCTTAAATAAAGGAGTTTGTTTAGATATGAAATAAGATTTCATATTATTCAAAATAAAAGAGTTTATTTGTGAATAGGAAAGAGAATCTATATTTCCTTAAATAAAAGAGTTTATTTAGATATGAAATAGGATTTCATATTATTCAAAATAAAAGAGTTTATTGGTGAATAGGAAATATAATCCGTGTTTTCTTTAATATTTTTTTTTTTTTTACATGGAATTGGATTCCATAATTAATTAAAATAAAAGAGTTTATTTTAATTAAATTTTTTTTATATACATGGAATTGGATTCCATAATTAATTAAAATAAAGGAGTTTATTTTGATTAAAGATTTTGATTAAAATAAAATAGTTTATTTTATTCAAAATTAGATAAATTAAAATAAAATAGTTTTATTTTGATTTAAATTTGGATTAAAATAAAGGAGTTTATTTTGATTCAAAATTAGATTTTATACTAACTAAATTTGCCCATTAAATGATATCAATATATATATTAAATGTTTATTATTCATATGATGAATGTTATTTATTGATGCATATGATGATGTGTATGATAATAAATGGGATTGATTATGGACTATTGACCAATGCGATTGGATTTTATTTTAGTTGGATGCATGAATGTATGGGTTTTATTAAATGGGTCTCTGCAGACTGCCTTCTCTATTTTTCTTAATGTAAATTCTATTCCCTCCTATGTACTTCCCCTTTGCGATCAAGGTTTCTATTTATTTTAAATAGTTTTGTAATAGGAATAGTTAGAATTAATTTTGAAAAATTGGAGATCAAGGAGCAAGGAGCTTGAAGACCCTGGCTTTGTAATGGAGCCAGGGTTTAAATGTAATAGTTATATTTAAATATTATTTCTTGCACCCCAGGGTTTGACCTTTTTGGTTCACTTGGTGGCTCTAGTGAACCAAACTAGAATAAAAGTCCATAATCAATCCGGGTAGAATATAGTATTCTATATGTGCATGCTATACTATATATATATATATATATATATATATTATATATTATGCAAACATGCTTCGCATGTTCATTAATACGACGCGTATTTTATATATATATAATGCATACGCTTAAACAAGATGAGACAAATTAATAACAAACCTCAATTTTTATATTAAGTCCTAAGCGTTCAAAGATATTTGGAATATCGAACGCCGCCTTTCTAGCATGATAAAATTAATAGAGTATTAAATATTTAATATGAGTTTGTTGTGTCACCACAAGGCAAGTATTAAGTATTTAAGATGTTAATTTATCATATTTGATGCTTATAAAGAAAATTGAACAATATTGTTTTGTTGTGTCACCACAAGGATGATATTTTTCTTTTTGAATATATGGAGTGCTAGGTCGGACTTAACTTGGATAATTTTGATTGGGATGTGCTACCACTGATCAAAATAATCTAAGAGGCAAAAGAAAAGGAGTTGATAGTTGATGTAATTGACAAAAGTTGTCTACCTATTTATTTATATATAGTTTGTTGTGTCACCACAAGGCTATATACATTTGAAATGGGATCCTTATTCTCACTAGCAAATCTTTAATTAGATTTTGCCGAACTATATAAGTGAGGTAATATAGTTTGATGAAAATAGTGGGAGATACCAATTTAAAACAAGACCTAATTTATTTTGGTAATTAATAAAAGAATGTATGTTAAAATGTTGTTAATTATAAATTCATTTCTGTAATTTTACAATGTCTAAAATTACTATCATCTGCGAAGCATATTAGATGCTAAATTAACTGCATCAATTAAAGCGGATTGGTTAAGGAATTTGAGAATAGTTCTCATAGTGAAAAAGCTATCTTATGTCTTAATACGCCTATCCTCCGAATGGTTGCGCATAATGCCTCCGAGGAAGACATTGCTACTTTTAGAAAATGGCAAGATGATGCACATTGGCTCAACGCATCATGCTCGTGATCCACGAGTAACGAGCTTCGTCACAAGATGAAACTATGGATGCTCCTACTATATTCCCGCACATCAAGTAGTTGATGGTGAGAAAGTGGGGACCGATAGATATCGAGATATCTAAGGAGCTCTTTCGATCTAGAATGGCTAATGACACTACAGTACAGACAAAAATTCTTAACATAATCAATTTGATTGATCAATTAGGACAACAGGTTTTGTCATGGATGGAGAGTTGAGCCAAGATTTGATCTTTGCACTCACTCCAGGACTCCTTTCTTAATTGTTGTGAATTTTCATATGAACAAGCTAGATATCAACCTCACCGATTTGCTTAACATATTGAAAAATGTTGAGAGTCACTTTCCAACCAAGAAAGATCAAGTCTT